>CM063596.1:4400947-4844586 GCA_032356905.1 Salix exigua
TTGACAGAATGCATGCTAAGTAAACTTTTAGCTTTGTTTATATATATTTTTTTATTGCAGGAACAACATACAGTACCATCTTTAAGAAAAGCACTCAAGGATGTAGCAATGGAGAAAGATGCGGCAGTTGTCTCACGGGTAAACATCTTTAGTTCACCACTTGCTCTTGTTGTTGTCTGCTTTATTTGTGCTGCTTCTCCTTCACGCCTCACTCTCAAAGTTTGATGTCTTAGTGTAGGAGGACCTTTCAGCGCAGCTTCGCACACTTAAGAAACATCTAAAGGAAGCGGAAGAAGAACAATACAGAGTATGCAAGCACCTTTCGGCTATTATTTACAAGAAAATAGCTCAATTCTTTTTTCTTACTAAATTTGTTGGCAATAGGCTGAGGAAGACGCAGCAGCCTTGAGAGCAGAATTAAACTCGATGCAGCAACAAGCCATGACCAATCAATTTGGCGGGATAAGCTCTATGGGTATTTCACACGATCAAGTTCAAAGCTTGGAAAAGGAATTAGCTGGCTTAAAATCAGAATTGCAGGTTAGTGTACTTTTCTTTGTTTTCCATTAGAATGTTTGTTGTCTGTTTCTGATGGTGGTTCAAGATTTATAGCAAGCTTCAAAATTGAGGCAACAAGAGCAACACCGACTGGTAGAGGAGCAAGCACGGATTTCTGCCCTCACGTCTGAAAAGCAGGAGTTGGTAGAGAAACTTGCAGCTCTATCCAGAACTGTCTCAGGTGCACCCCTACAGAAATTTCCTAATAGGCTAGTAGCCTTTAAAGTTTTTCCTGTCAATTTCATGCATGTGCATGCAAGAATCTCATTTGCTGATCATTTACATACATGCTTTATCTGTTCTATCCTTTTTCTCTTACTCACTTACTTTGGTTTTGGGCAATGCGGAAGAAGTATCAGAAAAGTCGGTCCCTAAGGCCTTTACAGTGGTAAGGAATTCCTATGATTGTTATTTTCATTACATATCTGCGATACTAACTAATGCTCAAGCTTTGGCTTTATATATATATATTCTCTGAATAAGTTGATTCTTGATTCGTTTTTGCTCAATGGCAGAGCTGAAGGCTGGCATTTTGCGCTTGCACTTGCTGTTATCAGATGTGATTGATTTCATATTGTGTTGCAGGAAGAGAAGGAGAAACTTGAGAAGCAGTTGCATGATATGGCGATAGCAGTTGAGCGGTTGGAAAGTAGTAGACAGAAACTTCTAATGGAGGTGCAGTATTTGCTTGCTTGATCATCTTTGAGTTATGTGAATGGATACAGAAAGTGCACTTGCTATATGAAGGTGACATTGTTTCATAACTTCAATGGGCAGATTGATTCCCAATCCTTAGAGATAGAGAAACTTTTTGAGGAAAACTCTAGCCTCTCATCTTCTTGTCAAGAGGCCACGAGCATAGCAAAACAGTGGGAGAATCAGGTGAATTTTTCATTGATTCTGTTTGGTTCAGTAAGGTGTTGTACATTGATGTAACCTGAGTTCCTGGGTGCGTTATTAACTAATTTATCACTAATATTCGGTCTAGAGATAGCTCATAGTGAAGTTTGGGGCCTGTTTGAATTCATGAATTAGAGAAAACAAACTGGAGTAAAATGAATTCGTTTTTGAACTATGGCAGGCGCATGAACTAAGTGATAGCTAATTAGTGAAGGTTTGTGATATAATTGGTTACTTGGATCGGAGAATAAAATTTAGAGGTGACTAAAATTTGTTATTGAACTTGGTGGATACAGACTCGTGTTTTGAAATGGAAGATTTGTTGTGGTTGGGAATTTATTAACTACACTGGCAATGAGGGGATCACTTGGTTTACGCTTTCTTCTTTAGTTCTAGGAAAGATGTGTAAGGATTGTAGTTATATTTGCTGTTTAGTAAAGTTTCCTATTTCTTTCTGGTTTGGTGATTGTAAGAGTGCATCCTTCCTAGAAATTCAAGGGTGAAATAAATTGAGTATTTCTGTAGAATTGGTTCTCTTGGGATTCTGTTATTGTTTCATTAATTGATTCTACATCGAAGAGTATTGGTTATTGGGCTGCACTCAAGGGTTCACTTTCATGATGATCCTCAGTGAGCATGTGTGACATTTTTCGATAATCTTTTTGGTAGTTTACAATATTATCTTTTTCAACATTTGCATCATTTTTCCTGCTTTTGTTTTTCGAGGCTGACAATTTGGCTCTCATGTTACTTCTGCAGTTGAAGGACTGTCTTGAGCAAAATGAAGAACTTCGTGCAATTCTTGATAAGTTGAGAACAGAACAGGCTAATGTACTGTCAAGTGATAGGGAGATCCTGGGACGCTCCGCAGAAATACAGAGAGATGGGGTAACTGGGACTGGTTCACAAGCATATGCAACAGAAATTTTCTCGCTCAAGGTACCCAAGGATAGGAGTTCTCTTCTACACGTTCCAAACTCCATAATTTGCAAGATGAAGGGCAAATTACTACAACGATTCCAATTAGGAATTCATGTGTAGCTTGTCTCTATTTATTTTTTAAAAAAATATTTGTGTGCTATTGCAGGGCCAACTTGCAAAAGAACAGAGCAGAGCTGAATCATTATCGGCAGAGGTTATGCAGCTATCAGCAAAACTGCAACAAGCCACACAAGCATATAGTGGTCTTGCACGCCTGTAAGTTCTTCTCAGTAACTTCCTGTTTGGAGTACAGGCTGAATTTGGTGTGTGGAGATTTCCAGCAAGACGCTTAAACACTGAATCTATTTTCCATTGCAGCTATAAACCAGTGATTAGGAACATTGAGAGCAGCCTCATCAAAATGAAGAATGATGGCTCCGTGCACGTGCAGTGAAAAGAACGCAGTTTGCTGGAGATGCTTCCTTTTCTTCTCGGAGTCCATGTCAGTTCTTTGAATTAGAATCTTTCTATGGCATTACTTGCGCTTTTAGGAACAAGTATTACATGCATTTAAAGGAATATGTTTTGAATACGTTTTGCATCTTATTAATATGGTTGAAATACCCAACACAGGAAAAAGGGAAAAAAATTAAAAAAATAGGAAAAGCATGTTCTAGAATAGCATCAAAATCTTAATGAAATGGATAGGGCTGGAAAACACCAAAACAAATTGTTGTCTCACTCACTGAAAGGGGTCGAGCGCGGGCGGGGAAGGTATGGTCTCGAGCTCAGAACTATTGTCTACTAAAACCTCATCATCTTGATAACAAGCATATTAACGTGGATGCATCATCAAAGTTTCTAACGCTAGATACAATAAAAAGGAGGAAAATGAGATTGCCTATCACATGAACAGTCCCTGTAAAAGATCAAATGAAACAAGTAACCAAAACGGGAGGCATTGCTTGCCGAAGATTATATAGTAAAACTATTAATATTTAAATATTTCAAGTTGCTACTGTACATGTATCTCTCTGCTCTTCTGAAAATTATAACCAGTTATTAGAAAAATTAAAATCAAAAGAAAAAATGATTATTGCATATAATCACCAATAGTCCCCACAGGAACAAACCCCGTCACGAAAATGGTGAAATCGATTCACATCTCTTACCAGAATCTCCCTATTAGTGAACTTGGAAATGAACTTGGTAAAGGAGTGGCAATCCTCGCATAACCGCAAGCTTTTGGTTATCCGAATGGCCTCCCCCTTGCTACAATTGATAAGTCCAAAGGCAACAGCTAGTTTTTCGCTATGACCCAGTACAATCCGTTCCTTTTCTACTGGCTTGAGATCATAGAGCACAACTTTGGTCTGTGGCACGTAGCCTTCCTCCTTCAATTCCGTTGACAATTTAACCAACAAAGCATGGAGCTGCTCCATCTGAGGATTGACCTCGTCTACAGAGACAAATGAGTAGATTTTCCTTTTAACTTCTATCCAGCTGCGACCTGGGACTTTTTGCAATCCCCTAGTTTCTAGAAGCTTCTTAACTCTTTTAACTTCATCCCACATACCGGCTTCAGCATAAATATCAGCAAGGAGCACGTAATTCCCAGCATTTGTAGGCTCAAGGTCAAAAAGCCTTATGCTTGCCCTCTCTGCAAGCTCAACATTACAGTGAATCCTACATGATCCAAGAAGAGAACCCCAAACCTTAGGTCCTGGTTCAATCCGCATATCCTCGATAATTTTAGCAGCTTCTTCTAACCTATTGGCACGCCCAAGAAGATCCACCATGCAAGCATAATGCTCAACAGTAGGATATATCCCATGAGCTTCACGCATGGACTTAAACAGCATCTTCCCCTCGTCAACAAGACCTGCATGACTGCAAGCTCCCAAAACACTAACAAAAGATATGGGGCTAGGTTCTACACCATTGTAGGTCATCTCTTCAAAGATCCCAATTGCTTTCTTTCCAAATCCATGAACCCCATAACTTGAAATCAAAGAATTCCACGAAACAACATCTCTCCTATCCATATGGTCAAAAACTCGTTGCCCCAATTCAAGCTTACCACATCTAGCATACATGGTAACAAGAGCACTAATTACTGGCAAAATACTGTCAAGTCCCTTTCTAAGAATATATCCATGTATCAACCTCCCTTGTTCTAGGGCTGCGAGGGCAGCACAAGCTTGAAGTACACTAACCATTGTCACAGAATTCGGACATAAATCTTGCGTCTCGAGCATCAATTCCCTGAACAGTTCCAATGCCTCGAAGGCCTTCCCATTCTTCGCATAACAAGCAATCATAGCACTCCAAGAAACAACATTTTTCACTGGCATCTGATTGAAAACACAGCTCGCATTAGACACACAACCGAATTTTGCATACATGTCCACCAAGGTAGTCATAATATGAACATATCCATCATGTCCATGTCGCAAAATATGGGCATGAATCTCCTTTCCCTTGTTCAGCAGCGACACAAAGCAGTCTGACGCAACACAAGCTTTAAGCACGTACGTATAGGAGAACCTATCAGAGGGAATCCCAATAGAATTCATTCTACGGTACATGTCCAAAACCTCTTCTCCATGACCCACCAACGAAAGCGCTCGAAAGAGCGCATTATAAACATAAATAGTTCTGTTTCGAGTTTTATCAAACACCTTGCGTGCATTGTCAATTGAGTCGAAAAACGAGTACATGTTGATGAGTTTGGTGGCCAGAAAAGGATCTTGGTCGAACCCATTTTCAAGGAGGTGGCGATGAACGTGTTGGGCGTCAAGGAGAGAGTTTTGGTGGGTGCAGGAAAGAAGTAGAAGCTCATAAGTGTGCTGGGTAGGATTGGGCTCATGAGAGAGGAGCTTAAGAGCTTGTCCGAGGTTGCCTTGCTTGCAGAGAGATTGGATCAGTTTATTGTTGTCGGCAGTGGAAGCTGTGGGGTTTAAGGTTATCGAGCACCCTGGGGGTTTTAGAGAAGTTCGAGGTGAGAAAGTGGAGTGGGAAGGTAGAAGCGTAGTTTTGGGAGACTGAAAAACCCACATTTTGACGAGAAGCAATGGTGTGCTTGCAAGACACGATGTGGTTTATCAATGACTATTTTATGGATTGTTTATGTTCTTTTAAAATAATATTTTTAATATTATCATATTAAAATATCTAAAAATATTTTTTTTAAAATAATATTCTTAATATTACTATATCAAAATATCTAAAAATATTTTTTAATTTAAAATTTAAAATAAAAAATAATTGATTTTTTAAAAAAAAATACAGTGTCAAATACCACCTTGTCAACCTTTTCTAGAAATATCTCCCCCCGTGCTCTCTCTTTGATTTGTTTTATGGGTTGATTTGGTCCTCTTTCAACAAAATTTGGTGGAGTTTAGTTCTATTGTTTATTAGTCCTAATATACTCACTCAATTGAAGTGTGGTTTTTTTTACTTCATTATTCATCCTCTCGGATATTATTGTGGATGTACTATTACATTGTTTATGTTTTTTCAATTTGGTCTAAATTCCCCTCTCAATGATTGAGTCCTAATTGAAAATCAATTGATTTTGATTTTTTTTTATGAAAAAGTGAGATTAAAAGAAGAGGGACATAAATGAAAATGACAACAAATATTTATAGTGTGCCATAAGCTTCACAAAAGAATCTTGGGCCTTGAACTTGAAAAATAACACAAGTTGTACAATTTTGGTATCTCGATATGTTTCAAGTTCAATTTTTATACAAAAAATTATTTTTATAATTTTTAAGCTCTCGTTGAGGAAAGAGATAAAAAGAGGTCGTTGAGTTCTTATGGCAGAAAAAAAAAAAAACATGTTGTTGACATTGATTAAGGCCACTAAAACAAATATTTTTTTGTGAAATGATTCTATTTGACAAGGAGAGTTTGTATTATGTGTGTTTTTTACATTCAAAGTTTTTGAAAAAATAGATATGATCTCAATTTTTGGTTTCAAAATGATTTTTTGGATGATTTTTTGAAGACATGGATATGTTTATCACAGTTACTAAGATGTGTACGAGTCAAAATAAATCTAAAAACAAGTTTTTTGGTCAAAACAACATAAGCATTGATTTTCCAACAATAACAGTGGTCAAAACCTCAGCAAATTAAATGACGTGTCGTCTTATTTTCTATAAAAAACAAATATAGCATCTATACACGGCTTATAGGGTAGACTTGCACGTCTTTACAAAATGGCCCAAATTAGTTGGTTTAACTTGTTAGACCCCACTAACACCTTATTTTTATTTTTATTTTAAAAAAATTAATATGATTTGTAAATTTGTTTTTAAATTAATGTTTTTTATATGATTTTTTCACTAAATGTTTTTAATTTATATTCAGATCAATTGCCCTTCTCTTTCATTTTATTTAGAGAGCTGCTTTTAAATTGAGATTATTGCATTTAAATTTGAAGTTTTTTTTTCATTTATGTTTTTTTAATCTTTTGTATGGATGTATTTTGTTTTTGAAAATAAAAAATATATTTTTAGATAATATTTCTAATATTTGCAACCTTGCATGATGTATTTTATTTTTATTTTATTCAATTAATTTAATATGTGTTTCTTTCTCTATTATTGTTTGCTTGAATAAAAAACATTATTTTAATAAATAAATTTAGCAAAGCAACCAAGTAACTGTCATGCCTTTTAAGATAAAATACCTTGATTTACACTTGTCTCTTGATTTTTTAAGTTTTATTTTTAGAAACCATTAATGATCTTTTATTTATTTATTAGCACACAGAAATCAATTTATTTAATTACATGTTTGTATAGAAAAATTATTTCAACTTATATTTTTTTAATTACATAAATGCATTGAGAAAACTGCGTTTATAATGTCTTTTATTTTTTTAAAAAAAGTTATAATATCTACGAAAAAAATAACCACGGAACATTAACTAAAAAATAAACTGATTGCCTCTTTTCTTGTAGCTCTCGTTACTATTCATACAGACTCATGTTATTATTCATTGTGACACTAAAATTACCATTTTACCCCAAGCCTGAAATCTTTTAACCCTTGAGATGAGGGGTATTTTTGAATTTTTCATGAGACATAGATGGTATTTCTGGATTTGTTGCATAGTAAAATGATGCAAATTACCTTTAGAAATGTCATTATTTATTTTGGTCCAAGATTTTTATTTGTATCAATTTTATCTTTCAATTGGAATTAATTATATATTTTATTTTTCATTTCAGTCTTTATTCTTTGAATTTTTTATTTGATATTAATTCCTTTGGGTTTTTTTTTTAATTCTTGGACAATATTTATTTTTATTCATATTTATGCATCTATGATTTTAGTTTTTGCCTTTTTATTAGGGTTATATTTTTAATCGGTTCAATCATAAAATTTTAATTTATGTTGGTAATCATTTTAAAATTAATTTTGCTACCTTTTTCCTATTATTTGTTTTTTTTGTGTGTGTTTTCTGTCATTTTTATTTGTTCTTTGGATTAGATGTTTTTAAGATTTTATTATTTGTGCAATAATAAAGATAATTTTAGTGATTATTTTTTCTTAGTTTTTTTATAAAAAAAATTCTTTTTTTTATAATTTTTCAAGGCAATTTAATGGTTTTTAATTGTTTTAATAGTAATGTTGATAATAATTTTAACTGTTATAATAATGGTAATGACAATAACATATGGATAAATTTTCAATTTATGTTTCCTTCTTTTTGCGGATAGAAAATTTACTGCTTATTTTTGTTATTTGATTATTGCTTGTATTTTCAGAATTTATATTTTATTTTTATTTGATTTAAATTGAATTATAAAATGAACTTATCTTAATGTAGTGAATTCAATAATTTAGATATTCAAATCTCCTTACTTTTTCAATGATGATAATAAATTTATACTGGTTATTTCATTGAAAACTATTAAATAGATAGATTTAAAATTCATATATTTTATAAAAAAAACTTGCAGTTGACATAAATTCTATATAAATTAACTAGATTTATATTATAATAAAAAATATACATAATTAATATTTTTTATATTAAAAAAAAATATGATATCACCGACCCGACACGGGACATTGGCCAGTAACCAAGTATATAATGTCAATCGCATATATATAGCTTAATTTATTTTAAAACAAGATGAAGAGGTGATTCTACACCATGACAGGACCACCACAAGGAAACCCATCCGGAAATTATTGATATTGGGACAGGTGTCAGTCTAAAGCTAGTCTTCTGCTCACTCGAAGAAAGCAGAAGCATGCCTCCATATCAGCTCAAACTGAGAGCTAATTTTGTCGTATTGGAATCCAAACCCATGAGTTTGCAAGTCCTTTGTGTACTAACCACCATGAACTCTGGTAAAAGGCAATCGTGCACTGGTTTATTCATTTACAAAAAAAGAAAAATGTATTCTACAAGGGCATCATAATTTACGTGAGAATACTTGAAAAAGGAGAAACTTTTGGCCGTTGCCAGTGCTCTAGAACAAGAGTTAGCTCCCAACTATGAATTTGGGAAGCTCCTGCGAACGCAGCCGTTCCATCAAATAACCCATCCCCTTAAAACAAGAAACATGTACCATCATGTTGGCAGCAGCTGAATGCTGGTGCGGCTTTGATGACAGCATCTCCATCGCCAAGTGATTCTCCTTGTGATGGATGCACTTGAAAAGAAGTTCTACAACAATGGTGCAAGTGATTAGCAAAACAGAAAGCAATGCAACGAGAATAGATATATCAGCATATTAAGAGCCAGAACAATGAATATCAAGATTTGTCAAGAACACAAGGAATACAAGAACAATGACGGAGACAAATTTCAACTGTCATGTAGAAGAAACAAACTTTACACGATAGATAAAAACTAATGGAAGATGGATTGATATGGATAAGCAGCAGTAAGAGCTCAACACAGTAAAATTGATTATTCAAAGTAGCCCCTACCTAACATTGAAATGCTTGATGGCTCCTCCTTCCCTTAGTTTCTATTTTTTAGACGAGTGTTTCCTTCAAGTTGTTGAAGCAATATATGGGGCTTCTCATGTAGATTACACATTCCCTAATCTAATTACATGTCCTAATTTGTATCATGATGATGAGGAAATAATGTACTGCGACAAATATATTATAATGACAAACTTTAGATAAATTTGGTGTACAAAAGATCTAATCAGATCAGTTTAACTATAAGATTATAGGTCCATTTAAAATTATTTTGTTCCCAATTAATAGAAGCATGATCCAGTACTTGTATTTAATGGAATGTTATTAGTAAACAATATTGTTTCCTTAAATATAACTAATCAAATAATCACCTAAAAGGATGCCGCACCCTTCCCAAGAAAGGCTTTTAGTCTTTCAAGCAACTAAACAATGGAAATGGAATTTGTTCCATAAAAATCATATTTACCATAAAAGTACAGCCAATAAATAAAAGAGAACTTATAGCAGGAAACTTACATAGAAATTGTTCGTGGTTATAGGACAGCAAACAGCAATCATTTCACATGAACCCGAACCTTTTCTCTGTTGGCTTAAGAATTTGGAAAGAGCACATTAGGGTTTCGTCAACACTCATCATTGCACCAGCATTATCAAATTCACCACAATAGTTTGGAGCTGAAAATATCGTTACAAGCTGCCTTTCTGCAAAGAATTCATATCCATCCTCGACAACCTGATGAAAGGGGAAAAAAGAGGCATCATGGGAATCTTCTTGGGTTGAAATAACCAATAGAAGAAGCAACTTCACCAACCTGATGGGCACGACAAACAAGGTCCATATCACTCTTCATTAAGAATTCTGCAACCTTATCAGGGCCAAAGGTATATGAGACCCCCCGGTCATTCATTCCCCAGCCTTTGATATCCTTGTCAGGATCAGACCAAAGTAAATCACAAAGCAAACCAGAATCTGGAACGTCAGTTGGACGAGGTAAGTTCCTAATTTGATCCAAATTCGTTAACTCAGGGGAAAGCCCACCATGCATGCACAATATTTTGTCGTCTATAAGAGCAGCAACAGGAAGACAGTTAAAACAATCTGTAAATGTTTTCCAAAGTTTCACATTGAAGCGTCTTTTACATTCGTCATAGAATCCATAAATTCGATTGATAGATGCAGACTCATGGTTTCCTCTTAAAAGGAAGAAGTTCTCAGGATACTTGATTTTGTAGGCAAGCAAAAGGCATATTGTTTCCAAACTTTGCTTCCCACGGTCCACATAATCACCTAAGAACAAATAATTGGCACTGGGAGGAAAGCCTCCATATTCAAAGAGCCTCAAAAGATCTGAATATTGCCCATGAATGTCACCTGGAAGTAGAAGGGGAAAAGGCACAACCATTAACAAGACTCAAAAACAAGAATATGAATACCAAAGAATTAGAGAAAGAAAAGCACCCTACAGAAAAGGGTTGATCCATAAGAAAGGGATGGGAAAAAGAAAACCCTACAGTTATGGGTTGAAAGAATGTAGAAAGAAACAATTCTTCGATTTTTAAGGTTTAATTCATCATACATGTCTGCTCCCAAAATATGTAGAATATGGTGCTTACATAGACACTCAAAACACTTAAATAATTTAAGTTGGTTAATATCCATAAAACATTTCACATGACTTTATGAGCTAAAAATATTTTTCAACAAAGTCTAAGTTTATGTTGACTATAAATCTATGTTGACCATTTTCCTGTAAAAAATTTTAAGCAAAAGAAACACTCTTATTGTCCACACTAAGGTTGCACTAGACAGACCGACCAACTAGTAACATAAACCTGTAATGCAGAGAGGCTTACTTAAAAAGATTGCAAACCACCCTTTTCAGCTTGGTCTAATAACCAAGATCCAAACTCGAAACTATGATTGTCCTACCATATGTAAGGATCAGCAAAATAATTTAGATCACCTAGCAAAATTTAGATTGAGATTAGCTCTTTAGTTTCTATGCATAGAAAGATAACCATTGCTTAGTCTGAAGTGAACAAAGCTTTTCACCTGGAAGGAAAAGTGTTTTTGTTCAAGCATTGTAGAAGGGATCTGAATCTAGGGATGCAAGGTAGCATTCATAATAATTGTCCATGCAACGTGAATTCTACAAGCAGCCTTAACAGAAACAAGCTCAGCCAAGAATTGTTAAGCCTAACATGGAGTTCTACAACCAAATATTGCTGTAAGGTACAGTTTTTGCTTCTGTTTTGTTGAGAACATATTTTATGTTAAGTTTCTGCTAGATTAATAAATTTTGCATTCCAGGCCCAAACTCTCCTAATACAACTAGTCAAAAAAAAGAGAAAAAACCTCTCCTGACAGGCTGACACAAGGATTCCCATTTTATGAGAGGAACGGCACAAGGCAATACTAAAGCATGAAATTGCTAACAAACCATAGAATATCAAGCACCAACCAATCCTTATCCCATCCTGTATACCTAATACTTATGCATATGATTGTGTCCTAAAAATATTGAGACAATTAAAATATACATAATATTAAATTATGGCAAATTACAGCAGAGGAAACATCAAGCAAACAGCATTGGGCTAGTTTCTACTTTCTGGACTCTCAGGTGAAAAAAAAGAGACTACGTGTCTACTTCCCACTACAATGCATTGAGAAAATACTATGGGACCAGGCATTATGAGGACTCTTGCTTGTCTAGACAAATGCTTTAACCTTGGCAGGTCTTTTGCTGTTCAAAAGCAATAGACCTAAGGAAAGCTTAAGTCAAATTGTGAACATGTAAGCTCAATCAGCTTAATGTAAGAGAACCCAAGTTCACTATAACAAGATACAAAATCTGAATCACAAATATATTTTATTCATCATGCCATTACTTCCACATAAACTTAATAAATATGAACCACTTAGTGCAGCATCGTCAACTTTTAGAAATCGTAAAACCTCCAGCGAAGAGCTAGGATAACAACTTCAGGCTTTCAAGAAAAAAAATGTTTATAAAGATAGCATCACCATCTCTTTCACCTTTATCTAAGCATGGGGATGAGGATGGATATGGAATACAAGTATGGCACGGTATGGATACGGGGATATAACAATTCTTAAGCATTTAGGATACAATATGTGATGGATATGTTAAATTTTTAAATATTGTGTATATTATACATTAACTTTATTTTAACATAAAATTAAGAATAAAACCTAAAAATCAAAATAACCAATAACAATATATAATTGATTGAGTAGGAACATATGCAATTACGAAGTATAAATGAAAAGGACTGACATCATGTTCTTGTATTTGGTTTACGATTAAATGAGATTGGATATCTGAAAATCATATATCTCGATCATTATTATGATGATTATGAAAGGATCGGCATCCAAAATTAAACTCAATTTTTTAAATTTTTTTTGACAAATAACCATGTATCCGACATGAGTCGGAGCATTTTCAGCAAGTATCTAATACGGGCACGATGAGTTAAATTCTTGAACAAGATAAGAAAATGAAGAAACAAAAACCATTGCTCAGATAAAGTCAACCTAAAGATTAGGCTTCTTTGTTTTGCTTGAAGTTGCTGCAATCTCAAGTCTTGAAGGGGCTAGGAAGAGAGTTCCAAAACAATCCTATATACCAAATTTTGAAATAAAAATGGATGCTCTCAAGACCAGGACTTTAAACAAATGGAGCAATCTAGAAAGGAGACCCCGTCCGCTCCACAGCTCTATGTCAACCAATTCATCAATTATTTGTCTTCCCTATCAAACAACTCATAGGATATAATAGATTCCCTATATAAATTGCTGGAACCAATAATCTTTATATCCAGCATTAAATTAATATTTCCCAAATTTTGATTTTTATTCCATCAATACAAGATTTTAATCCTAACAATAAATAAATAAATTGTATCATTCTTCCACCTATGTGCGATAAGGAATTGAGATGCAAACAGTTGAATGAATCCCCCAGGAAACCACACGGCAATTCTTTTTCATGGTGAAAAGTAAACGGAAAAGAAGAGGGTGATTACCACAGATCTTGATGGGGGCTTCGAGCTCGAGAAGATTGGGTTGCTGAAGAAAGATATCTCTAGAAACAGCACAGAGTTGGCGGATCTCGTTTTCGCTAAGCTGGACTCGCGGTTGTTTGGCTATCCTCGTTTGTCTAAATTCTAATAAACGACTTATTATGCTGTCTAAAAGACCTGCCTCCATTGCTGTTGCCTCCTCCTTCTGCTTTCCTTCCCCTGCCATTAGAATAAACAAAATCTACATGTAAATCTTCTTGATTATTTCCCTCTGACAAATTATTATCTATGAATCTGTGTTGATAAAGAAGAGAAAAAGAGCTATGATAAAATGTTTGCTTTCTATACGTCGTGACAACGACGACGACGACAACAATAACATAAACACACACACACACCCGTAGGTCACCAGGTGGGCCGCCTGCTTGCTTTGCTGGATACTAAAAATCCGAGGGCAGAGTTGGGAAATCCTTCCCTGGTACAAGATTCACTCATGTTAAGTATCGACACTGGCTCACCTGCGCTAATGTTTCTCTTTTTCATTTTTTTTTTTATAAATTGTGCAAGTCTATTATATGTATATATTTTTTTAATTTTGTATTTAATTCAATTCTTTAATATGTATTTTTTTTATTAATTAACAAAAAAAACTAAATGGTATAGTTAAATCACGAGCCGATTTGCCTGCTTCGCTAACTTTTTTATCTATATAGAAAATTGATTGATTTTATAAATGTTATATTTTTATTTTAATATTTAATTATTATAATTATAATTGATAAAATCTATTAAAAATGATTTTTTTTCAACCAAAATGTGATTAAATATTGTTATTGCTAAAAAACTTTTGATAAAATTTGTTAGAAAATTTGCTAAGAATGTGAAATGATTTATTAGAAATTTGTTGTCACGGATACTTTGGTAAAAAAAAAGAAAAAGAAATTCGGTTAAAAAAGAACAACTGACTTGTACACTAAAAAATAAAAAATACATGTGAAAAAAAGGTCACTGTTTCTTAAAAGGGGAAAAAAAGTCTCAAATATAAATTTAAATTCAAAGCTAAAGTTTTTTTTATAAGATTTATTCATCATATTATTATATTAAATATATTTAAGAATACTGATATTAATTTTTTTTGCAAGAAATCGTAGGTCATTTTTTTCTCTCTTTATATATTTTTAGGCGATAATATTAAATAAATATTAAACACATATACTTAATCTCAGATACTATATAGTCTAATTGAAATGGGAAATGCTTTTTATATTTTTTTTAATTGCAGATAACCTAGGTAAATTTGTAAAAAACAAATATATATGAGATGTCTTTTTTCCCCAGTGATATTAGATTTGTCACATTATAAATAAAAATATTGCATTTTTAAAAAAAAGAAATATAATTTTTTTGCGTGCTATAATTACTTATTTGCCCTCTAAAAGAAACAGTGTAATCGAAACGAGAAAGTGCCTCGTATATTTTTTAATTGTAGATAATCTAGGCAAATTTGTTGACCTTTTGTTTTGAGTTGTATTTTTTCCCGGGTAGATCTTAAATATTAAAAATCCATTTTTTTAAGAACTAAACTTGAACAAAAGAGCACAAAATTAAAATTCAAAGCCAATTTTTTTATAAGATTTATTCATCATATTATTATATTAAATGTATTTAAGAATGCTGATATTAATTTTTTTCCTGCAAAAAATCCGAGGTCATTTTTTTTATCTCTTTATATATTTTTAGGCGACAATATGCAATAAATATTAAAACATATAATAATGACTTGTTTGTCGTTTAAAAGGAACAGTGTAATCGAGACAAAAGTGACTTGTATCGTTTTTTAATTGTAGATAACCTAGCTAAATTTATCTATTTTTTGTTCTTGAGTTGTCTTTTATCCCTAGTAATATTAGATACAAAATGACTATTGCTATTATTGCAAAAACAATTAAAATTATCAAATTATCCCGAAAGAAAAAACATTCAAAAACATTAACAAAAGATTAAGCAAGAAAAATAATAATAATAATAATAATAATAATAATATTGTGTTAACGATAAATAAAGAACAGAAATAAATAAAATAAAATCATAATAACTTTAACAAAAAAATCATAATTATCAGGAAAAAAAATTCATCTAACTTGAAAATAATAACAATAAAACCAATAAAAGAAAATAAAAGAAAGAGCACATAAAAAAAATATAATAGAGGATAAAACAAAAAAAATTATTAGCTGAAAAAATCATTTAATTTAAAATTTAAAAAAAATATATGTTCTACGTTGCGGGCTGAGTAAACAATTTTTATAGGATTTGCTAGATCAAAATAAAAATAAAATTTTATTTATGTGAAATTTAATATAATAAAATAGCTCAAAACCCCCTAGTATAACAATAACAATATTAAAGTTTGAAAATCTAAAATTATCATTACTCTTACTATTAAAATAATAAAAATCATCAAATTATTATTATTATTATTATTAATCTTATGATAATAACAACTATCATTGCTTTATGAGCGGGCATACAGCTTTTTACAGTTGCTTTCCAAATATAAAAAAATGTTTTTCAGGAGAGAAAAAAAACGTATTTCAGAAGAAAAAGAAAAACCAAAATCAAATTTGTTGGTTGAGGGGTTCGAACGCGCTGGATTTCCAGCGCGCAGCAAGACACTCGGCCACAAGTGTTCTTTTGTTATTTCCACCATAAAAATTATAAAAGCATCTCTGTGCAAAAAAAAAAAAGTGCACATACACGCGCGAAGCAAGAGCTGAAAATGGCCAGTCCACAATGCACATGAGTCTGCCGAGCTCGTTTAGCTCTTTTACTAATTGTAGTCACACTCACAAAATTATTTACTGTAATAATATCTTATCTTTTTTATAAAAAAAAATAACCTTTCAACAAACTTTTTTTTTAGTTATATTTTAATTTTTAGTTTTAATTTTATATTATTTTAAAAATCTTGCTTTGTTTATTTATTTATTTTTGTATGTTTTTATATATGATCTCATAAATTTAATGTTTTTTTTAAATAATCTTAAACATTGGATATGTTGGTAAAACTTTGAAAATAAAAATATTTTTCATGAATCTATTATAATCTCATTATCTATGCCAGAGATTTAACAGGTTAATATGAGTTGATTTAATTTTTTTTTCTTGTCTTTCCTAATTGATTTTTTATTTAATTCATCAATATTGGACAGTTGAAAATTGATATCATATTTTTTTAAAAAAAATCCTATGAGAGTACCCTTATCACATGATCCCGAGTCACAAGTTTGACATATTAACTTGAGTTGATTTTATTTATTTTTACGAGTTCTTTTTTAATTGAGTATTTTTTTTATTAGTCTTCATAATTTTTATTTCGTTTCTTAATTAATTTCATGACTCGAGTTATGAATATATTATGTTGACTCAAGTAATTTTTATTTTCTCCTTTTAATTATTTTTTACAATTTGACCCCAAAAATATAAGAAAATTACATAATGGTCCCTATATGAAATATTAGTTTTTCCGATTGGTTTGGTGGATAATTGAAGCTTATTTGATGAACTATTGTCAAATTATATGAATTGTGTATTTTGAATTAGATTTCAAAAGAAACTTTTGTTTTTAGGTTTTTGCGAAAAATGGAAAGTTTGATTCAAAACACATAGGATTATGAGTTGAACTCTTAGATATGTTTTCTAAAGATATTTTACTTCTTAAGAGTCATTTATGAGTATGTCTTCTTTTATATATTCAGATAATCCTGATATTCTGCCTGCGGTACGTCAATAAGGTTTCATCAACATTCTACTTTTGAACCTTGTTTGCTTTTGAGTCAGGTGAGTGGATAATATTTAATATGCATGAGAAATAGTATAAATATTTGAATTGCTAGTATGAGTTGGATTTTTATTTTTAATAATATATACATTGATTACTAGTCTTGATACGATAAAACATAATCAATTGTTGAATATACATTCTTGATATGAGCCAATATTTATTTGTGAATTGATAGCTCCTCATTTGATTGATACCATGAGTTGAGCCTTGAGATATGAATATGTTTGTTTGATTATAATATATACCTACAGTATGTCAGTCAAAATCCCCATGCTAACAGGGTAGTGTTAGCCTTTATACATATCGTATCTGAAAACCCTAGTTGGTCGAGAGAGTCACCAACCTGTGTGGACTGATCATCCCACATAGCCTCATGCTCATTGCATTTTGATTTTCTGACGAGCCTTACCTATTACATTCTTGTTATGACCTATTTGAGAAACTTCTTGTAAGAACTTCGAGCAAATTCGATAATATACTTCTCATTGTTGTATTATCTCGTATGTATATATTAGATGTTATCTACTCACTAAGTTGTTGAACTCACCCCATCATTATTTATTATTTTCAGGCTCGTAGCTTGCTAGCAAGTCGTTTTTGTCATACTCTCGGAACATGTTATTTTGGTTGTAATTAATTCTTTTTTTTTATGTCTAGTTAGTGCTCCACAGCTAAAGCGATATATAATCAACTCTTGTATTAAGACAATTAAATTATGCTATAAAGTTTATTTTGTTATTTCCTCTGCTTTGAACTCTGAATATGAATGATAAGTTTTTGTGTAAGTTTAGGTTCACATAGGTGTGGGACCTTGGAGGGGGACCATACTTATGTGTCGGTCATGGATTCGGGAATCAAGTTGTGACAAAGATGGTATCAGAGTTAACAATAAAATGAATAAAAACAAAAGAGTGTGTGACAAAACTTGATATTAGAGCTTAAAAAATAAAAGTAAAAAGAAGGGTAGTAGTGACAAGACTTAGTATCAAAGCTTTTTATTCATGAAACAATAATAAAGTTACTTTATAATATATGGAGCATTAGGATTCATATTGTCTTGTCTGTTATCCTTGAAATTTTGAATTCTCATCAAGCATATATTCTTGATTCCTTATGTCTTCTATAGATATGTTTTCCAATAATTATTTGATAACTATTGTGCTATTGTTCTGGAATGACAGGAGTGTGTTATTTCTTCTAGGATATGTCGATGAATAGGCGTGTAGCTAATAATATTAGAGTAGGTGACAATCAGGATGATGTCCCTATTATACAGTTGAGAAATACAAGGCAAAGAATAGGAGGTGCACCAACGCCTCAATATGTTGAAGAGATACCTCCATCAGTGGAGGAGGAGTCTTACGAGGTTAAAGAGGGAAATGAGGTTAATGAAACAGGTGTAGGAGAGGCTGACATTAAAACAATGACGGAGTTTCAGCAGCTTAGTAAGGCTATGCGAGCTTGGATGGAATTTACTATGGAGAGAGATAGGAGAAAGGATAGAGACGTACCATCATCATCTCGTACTATTCGAGTAAATGTGCCATTGAATGACTTCATGAAGTTGACACCTCCTACCTTCACTGGGATGAATAGTTCAGAGGATCCTCAAAGGTTCCTTAATGATATATGGCGTCGATGTGAAGTTTTGGGATGTACAGACCATCGAGCCGTAAGTTTGGCGTCATTTAGGTTGGAGGGAGATGTGACAATTTCTTGGTTTGAGTCTAGGAAAATGGCAGGACCAACAAAGGCTCAGTGGACATGGAAGGAGTTTAGCACCATGTTTGTAGACAAATTTCTGCCTCAGAGTGTTAGAGATGCTCAACTTTATAAGTTTGAGAGGTTATCTCAAGGAAGCATGACAGTTGATGAATATGATCTGAAGTTCACTCAGCTGTCTAGATATGCTGAACATCTTCTACCTACGGAAGAGTGGAGAGTCAAAAGGTTCATAAGAGGGCTTAAA
The DNA here is from genome assembly GCA_032356905.1 of Salix exigua. Classification (NCBI taxonomy): domain Eukaryota; kingdom Viridiplantae; phylum Streptophyta; class Magnoliopsida; order Malpighiales; family Salicaceae; genus Salix; species Salix exigua. The sequence continues at coordinate 4,420,150 of CM063596.1, forward strand.
TCATCTATATTCATAGCTATGGTGTCCTAGGTGTTTCCATCTTACTCTTAGCTGTTGACTGCGCCAGACTGATAGAGGCTCAAGAATTTGAGGACATAGTTACAAGTCAGCCTAAAAGGTTTAAAAAAGAGGGTCAGTTTTCTAGACAACCAAGAGGATCGAGTGCAGGTCCATTTAGGGGACGAAGTGGTTATTAGAGCTCGTGGGTTCAAAGGAGGTTTAGACCGAGAACTACAGTTAGTGGCTCGGGTAATTGAAGTGATGGTAGTGGTGATCAGAGTTATGACTAAAGTTCAGTTCAAACTGCACTTCGTAGCTCATTTGTTCCATCTAGGGACAATTCTTTATGTAAGCACTGTGGAAGAGGTCACATTGGTGCAAAATGTTATAGAATGACCGGAGCTTGTTTTAATTGCGACTAGCTAGGCCATAAGATTAGAGAGTGCCCTAGGAGACAGTCATCAGCTTCAAGGGCATCTAGTTCAGCTCAATTACCTGTTCAGTCACCATCAATGGGTCAGTCTATAGCTCATGGTGGCAGAGGATTTGGTGGTCGTGATCAGAGAGGCCGAGGTGCAGGTGACAGAGGTCAGATGCAACAAGATCAGAGGCATGTTAGAGTCTTTACCTTGACTCAACAGGATGCTCAGACTACCCACACAATTGTCTCAGGTATTCTTCCTATTTGCTCTTTTGAAGCAAAAGTTTTATTTGATATCGGTGCCACCCATTCATTTGTGTCCCTATATTTTGCCATGAGGTTAGATGGACAACCAACTGTATTAGAACTTTCCATTTCAGTTTCTACTTCTTTGGATGAATCAATATTGGTGAAGTATGTGTATCAAAATTGTGAGATAGAAATTGGAGATAAGATCCTTATGGGAGACTTGAATGTTTTAGATATGATTGATTTTGATGTGATTTTGGGAATGGATTGGTTGTCAAAGCATAGGGCTTCAGTAAACTGTTGGGGTAAGGTGGTAGTACTTGAATGCCCGAACCCCTCATTATTTATTATTTTCAGACTTGTAGCTTGCTAGCAGGTCATTTTTGTCGTACTCTTGGAACCTATTATTTTGGTTGTAATTAACATTTTTGTTCTTATATCTAGTTAGTGCTCCACAACTATAGCAGTATGTAATTAACTCTTCTATTAAGACAATTGAATTATGCTATAAAATTTACTTTGTTATTTCCGCTGCGTTGAACTCTGAATATGAATGATAAGTTTGTGTGTAAGTTTGAGTTCGCATAGGTGTGGGACCTTGGAGGGGTACCATACCTATGTTCATGTCATGGATCTGGGAATTGGGTCGTGACATGAGAAGTGATGTGCTTTGCTCATTTATATAGAAAGTGGCGGGATTACCTTTAGTCATCAAGCATATCAAATTGTTAAAGTTATTCTGGAAATATTTTCTACACCAAATGTTTGCTTGTTTATAACTTGTGTTGCTTGAAAGAATATTTATTCCAAGTTTAAGATCTTTATAGTTGACAGTGCATCACTGTCATTAGTCATTTTTTTACTGAGTATGAACCTAATTGTTGAAGCTTTTGAGAAACTTTGGCAACATAAAGCTCTCCATTTTTACTCAATAAATTATGGCAAAAGGTTTGGGGCAGTTTCCTTTTGGTGCTTGAAGGGGTAGGTAGTCGTTTAGAAGGGAGGGATTTGGGATAGGTTAGGAATGTTGTATGAGATCATAATGGGTTTTGATTGAGTTATTGTTTTATGTTAATCTAGTTTTGGGTTTGTTCTTTTATTTAATGGAAGGTCTGATAGGCTGGCAAATGAATCCCCAATCCTCTCATGATTTGAATTTGAGATCGATCTCCGATGCAAATTGTGAGTTGTTAATAGTTATTGCTATCACAACAGATTTAGAAGGTGATAGTCAGAATTGAAATGAAAGTATTGTCGATGGGTCTTTTCATGCTTGTGGTAATTACCATATTTCATGGTTTGCTATGCTTGTAACAAATATATGATTATTTAAATTATTTTAAATCATATGAACTTTAATTAATAAAGTTTTATGGTCATAATTGTGTTGTATTATATTCGGAAATATTTCAATTATTTTATGAAATTTCTACCAAAACGATTTTAGCTATAATTTTACAATTTTTATGCAAAAATATTTTATATATGATTTTACGAATAAAGTTGAAAAGAGAATTCCATGTCATGTCAAAATAGTGATTTTGACAACTTTGATATAAGATAGCTGAAATTTTACTTGTTCATCTAAACTCATAAAATACATTTTTCGAGGGTGAGAACAAATAAAACTTTAAACCAATTCAAATTAATGTCCAATGTTTCAATTTATGAAGGATTTGTGGTCTTGGTTAGTGGCTAGATTTAGTAATAATGTTTGGTTATTTTTTTAAGGTAAAAAATGAAGAAAATAGAGATAAAACATCTTATTTATTTTATGATGTTGTCTCGTTTTAAAAAAAATATTTATATCATTTCTCTTATATCTGTTTTGTATTTTTATTGGAGTTTGCTCCTACGAAAATCTATTAATATTGTCTTCACTCTTAAAATATGAAAATCATCCATATATTGCCAAAAAAACGTATTAAAGAAAATACTTTTTTTTTAAATAATATATAATTGTGGCATACAGAGGATTATTTTTTTAAAAAAAGCTATACAGTATGGTACAACAAATATAAAAAAAGTGTTTAATATATTTTTATTTTAAAACAATAATTTTTAATACAGTGTAATATTTGTTTTTTTAAAAAACCCTAAAACTATAAAATTTGCGGTCAAAAACAGTGATAAAGACTCGCTGCTCCACAATCAAACGTGTTAAAGGATGCCATGACCTTACTTGAAAGTTGAAATTGAAAAGAGGCATCCAAAAAAAAAGTTAAGGATGCCTTTTGGGTCCTGCCGGCCGGTCTTTCACATACAAATTATGGTTAGGACTGGAGTCTTTCTGTCACTCTATTCAAGGTGATTCTTAACCAATTTCCAATCAAGTTTGATCTTTCTCACGTTTATGATCAAACCCATTTCATCAATTCTTGAGATTGAAGCCCTAAAGCGTATCATAGGTATAACCACCCTTTCCCTCCTGTGTTCACCAAGCCCTTTCTATTTCTTGGGATGTCTTTTAGATTTTATAAATGGTTTTATATTTTTATCCCAAAAATTCAAACATGTCAGTTTCATTGTGCAGATCAGTTGCCTTACTTCTTGGTCTGAATTTCTTTAAATATATTGTTGGTTAGACAAATTTTGATTCTGTTGTTGTTCTTGACTTTGAAGTTGCATTTTTGTGTTGATCTTGGATTGCGGGAACAATGATTCTGATCTTGAACATGCTTACTGAACTAGTTTCTGTCCGTAAGGCAAAACTTTGATGGTTGGCAGAGAGTGTTGTTTAATTAACAGACATAACATTTTTTTTAATGGATGTAATTGGAATCATGTTGTTGAGATGGAAATTCTACAAGGAAAGATAACTGAAAACATGCACACCCGTGCCACGCATTCTAAGAACAAGACTTTTATAGGATAAGCTAATGTACGTCACCTAAGATGATTTGTGTGTTTGATTCGGCTATATATGCACTATAAGGATCAAAGCAATAGTTTAAGATGGTTGCTCAATCTGCAAATTAAATCCAGTTGGGAGAATCAGTATACTGTGGTATGTGTAAAGTGATTGCAGTTGCTGGTTTCTACGTGATTTTTCCAAAATTTTAGGTTCCGTTTTTGCTTTGTGATTTGGATAAATTTCTGCTGCCTGCCTGTTTGTGGATCCCATCAAATAATCACATTTTTTCAGATAACTTTGTTAACATTTGCTTTATCTGCTCTCTGTCTATTTGCTTTTCTCAATGAATTGATAAATCTTCTCCAAGCAGATGAAACAAGAGGAAGTCTCCATTTTGAGATCGGGGGACCATAATGATATAGAGATGGCTATTGCATCCAAGGAGAAACCCGTCCTTCCTGTTGAACCCCAGTTAACTTACAGTCCTGTTTGTACCTTCTCCAAACAAGAAAATTTGATTGTGGCATCAGAAGAGCGATCAAAGTCAGCAACGAAACTTTCTGGACTCATAATTTTCTATTTAATAGTTATGGCAGTGGAGGTCGTTGGTGGTGTGAAAGCCAATAGCCTTGCGGTTATTACTGATGCTGCACATTTGCTAACTGATGTCGCCGGATTCTCCATTTCCCTTTTTGCAGTGTGGGCTTCAGGCTGGGAGGCAACATCACACCAGTCTTTTGGATATGGTCGCCTCGAAGTTCTTGGTGCCCTTCTATCTGTTCAGCTCATATGGATGATATCTGGATTTTTGATTTACGAAGCAATTAGCAGAATTCTTCACAAAAATGCAGGGGTGAATGGGGGGCTCATGTTTGCAATCGCATTGTTTGGATTTATCATCAACTTTGTCATGGTCGTGTGGCTAGGCCATGATCACGCTCATCATGCATGCCATGATCACAATCATGATCATATCCACAGCCACGAGAGGGAGGATATGCGTGCAACAAATGAAGGGGAGGAGACTAATAAGCTGGTATCAAGTTCTCCAGCAAATTCAAAGATTTTGAACATAAATATCCAAGGGGCTTACCTCCATGTCATGGCTGATCTAATTCAGTCTGTTGGTGTGATGATTGCTGGAGCCATTATATGGGCCAAGCCAGATTGGCTGGTGGTTGATCTCATCTGCACTCTACTCTTCTCTACTTTCGTTCTGTTTACTACTTTACCAATGCTTAGAGATATCTTCTGTATTCTAATGGAGAGCACACCTCGCGAAATCAGTGTTGGCAGGCTGGAGAGTGGTCTGAAGTGTATTAATGGAGTTCAAGATGTTCATAGCCTGCATGTATGGTCCCTAACAGTAGGGAAACCAGTGCTGTCTTGCCATGTAATTGCTGAGCCTCTCGCCAGCTCTACTGAAATTCTTCATAGGATAAGGGACTACTGTGAGAGAACACACAGAATTCACAATGTAACTGTACAAATTGAGTAGGGAGCTTTCAGGTTTCTATAACATGACTTTGTTTCTACATTTTTCATAGTTTTTATTTTTGAATCATTTTATGTCAAGAAAGTATATTAGAAAAGAGGTGTTATGCTTGCTTTCTTCCAGTCAATGAGATATCCTATTATAGTCCATATTGAATGAAAGGATGAAATGAATAGCTTGGCCTTGCCCAGAATTAGCTGATTTTCAAGTTTGGGATTTGGACAGGAGAGTAACCTTCACCTGTGGCCATCCAGCTCTTTTAAGTTTTTACTTCTTAACTCGGGTTATTGTCTATATTAAGTTTAATAATTTTATTTTTATTTAATTATATGATAAAAAAAGAAATATTTGCAAAACGAAAAACCAACCCCATGATAGAATATCTATTTAAATTATGATAATCCTATAGAAAACAAACTAAAAACAAATAGTAAAGTCCAATTTCTAATGAACTTAATGTCAAGAAATAAAATTAAAAATAAATAAAATAATGAGAGTTAACTCGCTAAATTCACATCCTGAGTCATCGACTCCACTACATTTAATTATTTTTGCTACCTTGCCAAATTACTCGAATTGGATTAATAAATTTGTGTTTTTTAAAACTAACTTTCATTTAGTAAAACAACAATAAAATAGACACTTACAAGAATCAATGACCAACTTAATGATATGACACTTTCTAAAGTGCAAGAATTGTTTTCTAAATTAAACATTCATCATGATGTTAGAACTAAATTATAAACAATTAAAACAAAATCTTGATATTTTGTTCATGATTGAAGATATGTTTTTTTTTGATAAATGTGATGAAATTATATAATAATAATAATAATAATAATAATAATAATAATAATAATAAACTTAAATTTTAATAATCTAATGTTCATGAGTTTTCCTTTTCAAGCACATAATAATTAGAAAGAAATGTTAACACTCCCATCAAAAACTATAATATTATTTGAGAAACATGATAAAATTGAATAATAATTTAAAATATTATGTTAATTTTTTATAGTGCATTTAATTTTTTTTTAAAAATAATCAAAACAAAATATCACACCTCACAACTAACACAACAAATAGAGAGCTTGACATGTGTGGCCCTACGAGCCTATGTCCCTCTATAATTAATATTTTTTAAAGGGGTGAATAATATGCTGTTTAATTGTTTGTTTCTTAAAAAAAACATGAGTGCATGTAACACTCTGTTTGTCTAGTCCATGTACCTCTCACTTGGACATGGTTGGAAAACCATTTCAATGGTGTTTTTGGGTTATTTTAAATGTATTTTAATCCCAAAACACTTAATAACATCCTTAATGTCTTAATAAAATCAATCTTTCAACTTAAAACACTTTTAAAAATTGATTTAAAAATACAAAATCAAAATTAAAAAAAATTCCTGACCTCTATTTACTTATTTTTTCAGTCAAATTGAAGGTTAAAATCACCTCAATAGAACTTTTTCATTACTATGGATGAGTATAATCAAAGGCTAGTCCATTTAGTATATTTTATAATTGTAATATGTAATTAAAATTTTAATCCTTTCATAAATCTTTTCTCGGCCAATGGCGTGAACAAATCCAGATCCAAGGCCCACTAACGCTGGCTGGATTACTCCGATAAATAAATGCCCGCACAAACTTGGTGCCACAAGACACCCTGCGCTGGCGGCACACGGCTGAAGAAAGAAAGAAAATGAGAAAGGAAGATTCAGTGAAGTTGATAAGCGCGGAGGGTTTCGAGTTCGTGATCCACAAGGAAGCTGCTATGGTTTCACAAATAATCAGCAACATGCTCACTTCTCCAGGTCCCCATCTCCTTTTCTTTAACTGCCCCCATCACTCTTCTGCTCTTATCTTTAATGGGTTTATTTTCCCTTTTGCATTGCAATTACTAGTTTTCCATGTAATTAATTACCGTTTGGATTCCATGTCTCTGTTTTTATTTTTTAATTATTGCAAAAATGTACAATTCTTGCGTGGATTGGGGTTTTCTTTTTTCCTAAAAGAAATGTGGCAGGGAGTTTCGCCGAGACGGAGCATAGAGAAGTTACTTTTCCAGAGATAAGCACTACCATTCTAGAGAAGATCTGCCAGTACTTTTACTGGTCTCTTCAGTATGCCAAGTTCTGTTCTTTTCCCTCTACTTTTTTTTTTCATGCTCCCATAATTTGTAGTTTTTCCTTGTCGCCTTTCTCTGTATTGCTATTAATCTAAAATGAATCTGATTGACTCGGGATATATTGAATCTGTAAATTAGGCATATAATTCCTGTTACTAGTTTTTTTGTTGCTAACATCTGTTGTAATTTTATTTTCCTTTTTGAAAATTTTACTATGATTTTGAGCAAATTAAGGGCACATCATCTTTTTTTGTTAAAAAATAAAAACAAAATTGTAAATTTATGTTTGCTCTTATTCAATCACACTGTTCTTTCTATCCTAATTATAGAGTTCTAACTATTTGAGACAATTTTCTTTTATTATGTGCATTAGTTAAATTTTTCTCCTGCTTCACCACTCAAGCCTGTCTGGCTTAGGGATTGAGCCAGCTGAATGGGTTTTCCTGGATTTTCTTGCGATTTGAATTGCATGCAATTGTTGTGAAGATAACATCTTGTTTCTAATGTCAATGCTGGTATATTTCATTTAATTTTACCGCCAACAATTTATTTAAGTAATTTTTATAACCATTTATTTGCTGTTGCTGATTTATTTTTTTATCTCCTGTTTCTGCAAGTTGTTGAGGGTTTTGATTTATATTTTTTGTTCCATTTTAGCAATGTCATAGCCATAATATGAACTCTGTGTATTTCCCTATCTTCTATATTGTTTGTTTCAATTGATTTATATTGACAAGCAATCGCTATCCTTCTGACAGTGGAAAGGAGACTGAATTCCCAATTGAACCTGAACTGACACTGGAGCTGATAATGGCTGCTAATTATCTCGACACTTGAAAACTAAATTTCTTCGCATGCTTCTAGGGTGACGAGTCATGATGCTGTAAGCTTTCTGTTTAAAACACTTCCTGATATAAAGCATCTGTAATTTAATTTTCTGGTAAACCCATAGATGTTTCATCATACCTTTAGTTTTGTTGCCACCTGATCATCTTGTCCCTTGTCTAGGTCTATACCTACAGGATAAATAAGGATGTCATAGTTGCGCAAGAAGACCATGGAGTCCCTGTATTCATGCTGTGGACTGGAATTCACCTCTTCATGTAGCTTATTTGTCAAATTACAATGCCACTGATTTAACTTAAAGGAGTTTGAGAGTGTGTAAGAAGATGATTGCTATGATGTATAAACTTACTTTTTCAAGCAAATGAAGTGGGGGATGCTAAGAAGAGACTTGGTTCTCATGTGATGGTTACTTTGTTGTATTAATGGGTGTTTGTTTAAGTTAACTTGCATCGCATTTCGCTCTGGTTAGTCCATAAGGGAGAGAACCTACAAGAGCATTGCATTTTTCTCTCGAAAGCCCACTCCGTTTCCGATCTTGCATTTCTACATGAATATATGAATAATGGAATTCATGTTCGTTAAATTTGGTGGGTGTATACATGTATTCTCGAAAGGTCACTGTTATTGCAAGTCTTGAAGATATTTGTTACTTAATTTATCAATATCTGTATTTGATAAATTCTAAAAACTTGTCTGGATTAACAAAAAGAGTTTACTGTAGCAGCTTACTATACAGTTTATTCTACCACCCCTTCATGTTCATGTGATGTTGGAAAAGAAATATGGGCAGAACAAAAGAAGGAAAAAGTTCATCAATCATGGGACTGAATGATCAATATGGAATGACTAGATCTCAAATATTAAACATGGAGCCTTTTCCTTCAATAAAAAAGGCTTATGCCTTTGTAACCAAAGAAGAGAAGCAACTAGCCATTACTTCAATTGGTCGTGATCATTCAGCAGAGGCAACAACCTTTGTTGTTAAACCTTTCAGTTATCAAACAGGGGAATTTGCAGGGGAACAACCAAAAGAAAATTGGCAAGGAGGGACAACCAAATTAAAATGCACGTACTGCGATAAACCTGGGCATTCCAAAGACAAGTGTTTCAAACTGGCTGGATATCCTCTATGTTGGCAAAGCAAAGCAAAAACTTCAAAAGAGACTGGAACATGTTTCATCTAATAACACCATTGCAAGTTCAAGTCAGTCTTCGGGTAAAGGTTTTAATCTAACTCTAGAACAATACGAACAACTCTTGTTCCCAAGAGGCGTAGAACTTGCAATCCGTACAATATATCTCGAGACTGAGCCAGAAATCATTCTCATTACATCCATAATAAATAAAATAAATCATTATAGGAAAGCAGACCTGTAGCTTTCCTAAATATAAGGGTGACTGGATATTTCTTTTCCATGTTATCATAAATACGTTGTCCTTCAATTAAAGAAACTAACCTTCATCCATGTGGTTTATCAGGTCTTGCTGGGATAATTGTTTGAACAGTAGTGTAATGAAAGGAAAGATTGTCATATGTAATATGACAGATACATCAGTGACAGATGAAGCTTTTAGGGCCAGGGCCCTTGGCTCAAGTATGTTGAATGACACATTTGAAGATGTTTCCTATATAGTGCCCTTACCTGCATCTAGTTTAAACCTTCATGATAGAGATTTGGTGAGGTCCTACCAAGTAGAAGTTTGGTGAATTAGTCTTTACACAGTTAATTAAATTTCCCTGCCATGGTTAGAACTTTGTCGTTGCCGAGACCATTTATCTGGTTGTTAATCCTGCAGAAACCCTCAAGCAACGATATTGAAAAGTGAAATTACTGAACATAATACGGCTCCTGTAGTTGCTTCCTTCTCATCACGCGGTCCAAATAACATTGCACCAGAGATTTTGAAGGTTGGGAATTGTTATGACTGTCAGAATCTTTGCATATCTTAATCTTTGGGGCACGAAGGAAGGGGTTGTAAAGTGTTGCCTTTTAAGTTATTCCATCGTACTTATCAAATATGTTTCTGGTATTTTCTATTTGCCACCACGAATATAATTTGCGCCCCGGGAGTTGAAATCTTGGCTGCGTAATCTCCAGTTGCTTCTCCATCAGATAATGCTGATGATAAGAGGTCTGTGAAGTATAATGTAGTGTCTGGGATTTCCATGTCTTGTCCACATGTTGCTGCTGCTGCTGTTTATGTTAAATCATTTCATCCAAACTGGTCTCCTTCAGCCATCAAATCTGCTCCAATGACCTCTGGTCTTGTTTCTTATCAGTCTACCACATGAATTTCATTTGTTAAGCCTGTTATTTAGATTCACTATTTACTCTTCCTTGCACAGCTTTGCCTATGAACACTGCAAAGCATGCAGATGCTGAATTTGGACAAGGAGCAGGCCACATAAACCCGATAAAAGCTTTAGATCCTGGTTTAGTGTATGGAGCTACCAGAGATGATTTTATAAGAATGCTGTGCAGTATGAAGAATTCTAATTTCATTAAATATTCGCAGCACATCGAAGGATCTCCCAAGGATCTTAATTATCCTTCAATGGCAGTTTGAGTTGAAGAAAACAGGGCTTTCACAGTTCAATATCCGAGAACAGTCAGAAATGTTGGACTCGCCACGAGTTCATACAAATCAAACATCACAGCAGGTTCTCTGATTAATGTTATGGTTGAGCCAGACATTCTGTCGTTCAAGTCGGTGGATGAGAGGCAATCATAAGGATTGCCAGCAAATTCCGTGGTGTCTGCATCACTGGTTTGGAATGCATCATTGTGGTTTACACTGAATGCCTTCATTTCATTTCATTTTCTTTAAATGGTGAATGATTTTTTTCCTCCAGTTTCTAATCTGAGAATCAAGGTATGATGAAATGTTGTCTTCTATTTCTATTTGGAAAATATTCATAAATTAAGTTTGAACAATCATACAATAAATTTACATATAATATATTAGTTTCCTAGAAATTTCAATGGATTTCCTAAAATATCCTATTATTGTTTCAAACACATTAATTAACTCATTTGGCAATTGTCAGCAGGTATAGAAAGAAAAGATTATGAAATATTGTGTGTGCCCATCTTAGGTACGAAAATAACAAGATTCTGAAATATATGATTTTTGTTTTTTTGCTTAACTAATATAGGAATGTATTCCAATCATGCACGAAATTTGTATTAAGAAATCTCAGGTGTGATTATATAGAAGCATTGTTCTCAAGGTAAGAACATTCCATTGATGACTACAAAATCCTTGACTTTTCTCAATCCAATATATAAAATACTTCCCAGTCCCTTCAGGTTTGAGCATTAAAGTTTAAACAATGGCGCAGTACGGATCTCTCCTGCTCTGTATTCTTACACTAAGCATTAGTGTATTACTATGCAGTGCTACTGGTGATGATAGAAAGGCAAGTGCATGTCTTTGCCTCTTCTTTTGTTCTTGCCATGAATGATAGCTTGAGGGGTGAAATTTTCTCCCTTTTCCTTTTTTTTTTTCTTTTTTGATACTAAATTGGATAACAGTGCTGACGAAGCAGGAATACATAGTGTATATGGGGTCACTTCCAGAGAGTGAATACTTGCCATCATCTCACCACCTCAGTATGCTTCAAGAAGTTGTTCAAGCCAGGTTGAAATATTTCTCAAATTTCAAGATTTGCACTACTTTTACCATTCTTGTATAAATGTTGCCTTTCCCTTGCTTCTCTCTGCAGCTCTTCTGAAAATGCCCTCGTCAGGAGTTACAAACGGAGTTTCAATGGATTTTCTGCAAAGCTCACTAGCAAGGAGGCACAAAAGCTAGCAAGTGAGTTTTGGCAACATTCTTTTTTTTAATGTTTCACATAAATTATATGCAGTTAAATGCAGGTAAGAAGGAAGTGGTCTCTATGTTTCCGAGTACAACTCTCCAACTTCAAACAACAAGATCTTGGGACTATATGGGTTTCAATGTGACTGCAAGTGGGAAACGAGGTTTTCATAGTGATATTATAGTTGGGGTCATTGATACTGGAATTTGGCCAGAATCAGAGAGCTTTAATGATGATGGTTTCGGCCCTCCTCCCAGGAAGTGGAGGGGTGTCTGCGAAGGTGGCGAAAACTTCACTTGCAACAAGTAATACAGCTCTGTCCATTGATTGATAGCTTGTATGGATTTGTTTTTGGTAGAAAATTCCTGAGCTATATACATATGCTATTGATCTAACTTAATGAAAAAGATAAACAATATTGGATGGTATTTTCAGCAAAATCATTGGAGCTAGGCGTTATTCATTTTCATCTGCAAGGGATGATCTAGGCCATGGATCACATACCGCCTCTACAGCAGCTGGAAACATAGTAAAGAAAGCCAGCTTTTATGGACTGGCACAAGGTACTGCCAGAGGAGGGGTGCCCTCAGCGAGAATTTCTGCATATAAAGTCTGTGGTCCAGCTTCTTGCCAATCAAGCGATATCCTTTCCGCGTTTGATGATGCTATTGCTGATGGAGTTGACATTATAACAATCTCAATTGGAGAAAGCCATGCACAAGAATATGATTCTGATGTCATTGCAATTGGTGGTTTCCATTCAATGGCGAAAGGAGTTCTCACTTTACAATCTGCAGGAAATGAGGGTCCTGCACCAGGATCAGTGGCAAGTGTGGCACCATGGATATTCACAGTTGCTGCAAGCAGCACGGACCGTCGGATCATAGACAAAGTTGTTCTTGGGAATGGAAAGACATTAGTCGTATGCATCCTTGACTCGAGTCTCTTAATCAATTACCTGATACATTTCATACACAGCCTCGCACACACATTTAACCACATCTATGTATTTGTATGTGCATTGAAATCAACGTGTAGGTGTTTCTAACTACAGATCTTTGAAAACAGGGGAATTCTGTTAATTCTTTCAGTCTAAAAGGAAGAACGTTTCCTCTGGTATATGGTAAGGGTGCATCAAGAGAATGCAAGCATCTTGAAGCAAGGTGAATTTTGATGGCCATTTCTTTTATTTTAATTTCTAAATGCTAAAAAAAATCCATAAAATCTATTTTGAGTTGGCATTGCTTTTCATATTGTCAGCCGTTGCTATACCGGCTGTTTAAACAGAGCTTTAGTGAAGGGAAAGATAGTAGTGTGTGATGATGTGGATGGAAGAACTGAGGCTAAAAGAGCTGGAGCTCTCGGCGTGATCCTTCCAAATAGTTTTGAGGATGTTTCCTTCATCGTACCTTTGCCTGGGCTGAGTTTAACCAAAGACAAACTCAATTCTGTCAAGTCATATCTGAATTCTACAAAGTATGTTTTCTTTTTCGCTGAGCAGCATCCATTCCATTAGAATTTCGCATTCAGTTCCTTCAAATGATGCGATCCTTATGTGTTCATAGAAAACCTTCAGCAAACATATTAAAAAGTGAAGCCATTAAGGATCATGTTGCACCTCAAGTTGCTTCTTTCTCTTCTCGTGGTCCAAATCCCATCATATCTGATATTTTGAAGGTAGGCATTGTAGTTTTCTATATTTTTTTACATTTCACTTTGCTCATATATGGATCAAATGAACTGCAGCCAGATGTCAGTGCCCCAGGTGTAGATATCTTGGCTGCATTTCCACCTGCTCTTTCTCCTACAGAAGATGCTGCAGACAAGAGGCATGTTAAGTACAGTGTGATGTCTGGAACCTCCATGGCTTGCCCACATGCTGCCGGTGTAGCGGCTCATGTTAAAGCAGCTCACCCTGATTGGTCTGCTTCAGCTATTAAATCTGCTATTATGACTACTGGTAATCTTGTGTAATCACTCTAGTGTTTTTTTTTTCATTTCTATATCATTGAAAGGTTATAAGTAATTACCAACTTTCTTTCTATGATTCCTTTTTCCTTTCAATTTTCAGCTTGGCCCATGAATGTTACTGAAAGGTTAGAGGGAGAGTTTGCTTTCGGATCTGGGCATGTAAATCCAGCAACAGCCATTCACCCTGGACTTGTTTATGAAACACAGAAAAGTGACTACATACAATTGTTCTGTGGCCTGGGATATACTGCAGAGAAAATTCGACAAATCTCAGGAGACAATAGCAGCTGTAGTAAGGCCGCTAGAAACACCTTGCCAAGGGATTTGAATTACCCTTCAATGGCAGCTAAAGTTGCAGTGGAGGAGTCCTTCACAATTAAATTTCATAGAACAGTTACAAATGTTGGCAATGCAAACTCAACCTACAAGGCAAAAATCTTCTCACGTTCATCACTCAAGATCAAAGTTGTGCCTGAAATTCTCTCCTTTAAGTCCTGGAAAGAGAAGAAGTCCTTCGATGTAACCATTTCTGGTCGAGATTTGACATCTAACTCAGTTTTGTCCGCATCATTGGTGTGGTCTGATGGTTCTCACAGCGTGAGGAGTCCCATTGTTGTTTACGGAGGGAAAGATGAATTTACAACTCCATCAGCTTATAATTAGCATGCCACTACAAGAAAAGGTTGCGATTAGCAACGGCAAAATTCCGTTGCAAAATTTGCATCCGGAAATTGTTTAGCAACGGATATTCCGTTGCTAAATGAATTGAATAAATTAAAAAAAGGGAAACAAGGATTGCAACGATTTGTCCGTGATAAATTTGCAACGGCGTTTGAAATTAAATAGGCAACGCACCATTTTACCTTGGCGCGCGCGCCCAGCCCGTTTAACATTTTTAATTTACGCTACGCACCGTTTTATGTATGAAAATTAAATAGCCATTGTTGTCTTCCTCTCTCGGCCGTCTGCAATTGATTAACATTTATTACTCTCGGTCGTCTGTCATCGAAAAATGGAACCAGCTTCAGTTACCCATCAGCATTTCCATCTCAAAATTAAATAGCCATTCTTGTCTTCGTCTCTCAGTCGTCTGCCATTGATTAACATTTTTGACTCTCAGTCGTCTGTCATCGAAAAATCGAACCAGCTCCATTTACCCATCAGCATTTCCATCTCTTGTTCCCAATCTCCACTTCGCCGGCGTCGAGCTACATTTACCCAGCAGAGCCATCACCACCACATCGAATATCTGCTCAGGTACGGTCAACTGATCTCCATCTCTTCCAATTTTTATTTTTTTTCCTTAGTTTCTAAATCTGTTTACGATTTAGGGAGTTTTTGAAGAGCATTGTTATGGGTCTTGCTCGGAACCATCTATGCTCATGGGTTGTCACTAATTAAGTGATTTTGTCGAGAATTTTGCGTTTTAATTTGAACATAATGCTGGGTTAACTACATATTGTCTTTCTGGGCATCGTGCTTTCATATAGCTTTCTAGGATGAAGCGGGAGGGGGGTTGTGTGTGCTGTATGCAATGTGAAGATAGACAAATAATGACTTGGTTTTTGACTTAGTTTCGTTTTTATTTTTCTTTGAAAAACGTATTGATTCTGGAACACTAAGCAAAATGGATGAAAATTGTAAAATAATGGCAGTATAGCAAAATAATACAGAAACTCGTCAGTATCAAACTATTTAAAAGGCAAAGCAAATATCTCAAGTAGCATGAAACAAAAGCAAAATTTACACCATAGCTCAGGTATCGGCTGATATACACAGAACAGCATTTGTGTAAAAGACTGTAGAAACATATTATTATACCCCTCTGCATCACTTGATTTGGGCAGAAAAGAACAAAAAAAAATCCATTAGGAGAGGGAAAAAACAATGGTAGACAACTGCTAATCACTGGGTATGCACATGTATGCACGTGCAAGTGCTAGGAAATTTATTTCATTGTCTGGCCTCAATTACTGTCCACTCACAACCTCCACCAAGTTAACAAATCCATAATTTATTTCCTTTATGTTTGCATTCATGTTTAGTCTATTAAACTTAAAGCAAATAGAAAATCAAACTTTACTTCAATAGTTTTGAGGCTCTTCTACAAGTGAAGATTAAACTATTCTTCAGCAAACCCTACCAAGAGATAAATTGCCCTTTATCCCAAACTCCATGATCAGAAAAGAATAAATGTTTCCATCCAGCAATCCAAACCCAATTGAGGAAAGGCATAGTCGAAGTAAGAGAACGAATAAAAGAGAGAACTTGGTTTTTAGCTCCATAATTTGAACTAATGACTTGTTTAGATTAGAATGGAAGGGGAATTCTGCAAACTACGAAGATTAACTAACAACTAAAAGAAACACATGATCCAGAATAACTGCAGTGTATAGATTTGTTGATTAGGAACCTGCATTGATAACACTTATGTTCTGATATTAGCATTGTATAAAATAGGCTGGACAGAGTCTTGCAAGAGAAAAGGATTGATAAGCATTATCAATGTGCAATTTGAGTGCTTATATACACCTTTTCTATTAATGAATGTTATTAATAGCATTGATAAGTATGTTTCAGCTCCAACTTTTAAGTTAGAAAAATCAAGTTCTAAAAGGACAAGAAAATATATGATTAAGGCCATTATGAAGGACTTTGATCACTTTGAACAAGTTGAGTGCTTATATACACCTTTTCTATTAATGAATGTTATTTTAATTATATTAACACTTTATTATAATGTTCTATATGATTAGACTTTGTTATACAATCCTTTTTATAAGTTAATGAATTCTATAAATCTTGATCTCAAATATTAATCAATTATATTATTTCTGAAAGCTTATTCTTCCAAAGTTGGTTAAGTATCAAATAGACCTTAAACAACTCTTGTCAAATTGATTGTGATTCTAGGCCTAAAGGATGCAATCGAATATATATAAAGTTTAATATTGTTGTTGGTTGATATTCAATTTTTTATTGAATAAACTAACAATATCTCTCTACTTAGGGTTTTCGAAAGGAGCATCAAGCATTGATCAATATCCTTTGACTTCAAATTCTATTAGATTCGCTTGAAAGGTTAGTGTAATTTGTTTATTGTGTCTTTTTAGTATTAGTATCGATTAAATGCACAATGTTGGTATGCTACTAATGTGTGTGTTGCTCCTATGTTTTTGCTGTTATGTGTTTGATGTTCTTATAAGTATTTGTGTTCTTGGTTTTTGTTTTCTTTGTCTTGGCCATTAGTAATCCGTAAACTAGAGATAGAGTTTTAATTTACATTCTAAAATGTTTCTATGTTATAATGTTTACTAGATTAATATGGATGATCGAGAGTGGATGTATCGTCGTATGAGAAATGGTCGTATGAATCCTGAATATATTACGGGTGTTAGAAGATTTATCAATTTTGCATATTCAATTGAAAGAAATGTATCATTGGGGAAAATTAGATGTCCTTGTGTGAAATGCAAAAATCAAAAGTTTCAGAAAGAAGATGATGTTTGTTATCACTTATTGAGAAAAGGGTTTTTACCTTATTATAAAAATTGGACTGTACACGGGGAGCCTTATGACACAGATAATATGGTCGGACCTTCATCAGGAGGGATTAGTCGTGTTGTGAATGATGAGGGAGATGCAAATCCATATAGAAATGAAGTTGATGAAGATGGTAGTGATGAGAGAGAATTTTATGATTCAAGAGAAGGCAGTAACATGAGATGTTCAGAGGATCCGGATTGCCTCCATTCAATCCATGGTTCAAGTTGTTCTCGGAGCAGTGTAAGCATTAAACGGAAGAGTTTTGACACGGCAATCGATCCAGTGTCGGGAAAAAAAGAACTGAGTTTGTATGGAACATCCGAGTAAGTATAATATTTTTATTACATAGTTATCATTTGTGTCATTATTGTTCCATGAAGGTTTGTTACTTTAATTTTTCAGGTTCAACAACGCTTCATGTGGCCGAGAAATCGGAATAATTTTGAGAACTAATTTCAAGGGGCCATGGCACTCTTGGGATAAAGTTGATGCCATGTGTAAAGATAAACTGTTTAAGGAGTTCAAGGTATGTTTTTCTGTTAACTATTTTTGAGGGAGATTTGCAATCATGTTTAACAGTAGTTGAATGATTATTGAGAATTGATTTGACTTGTTTGTTTAGTAGTTTGGAAAATGAAGGGAAAGTTTGAAGCTTTTTGAATGATGGATTGATTGGTTAGATGTTTTGTTGATGTGATTTTGACCAGTTTGGTTTTGTATTATAGTTGGAATTAGCTTACATACAAATAATTTATATGGATTTATGATTTGGGGATGGTTTAGTTGATTGAATGATTGAGTGATCACTTAATGGATTTTTGTTGTTCTGGGGATGCTATGTTAACATTTATTTATTAATTGTCATATGTATTTGATAGAAAAAATATGCCTTCCCGGAAGAAGATGAAGCAATTGTGCGTAAAATATGGGAAGATAAAGCTCGAATTTCCTTGAACCAACAATTGGCAAGAGCTCGAAATAAAGCTATGTCAATAATAGGTACAACAAATATAATCGATTGCCTGGATAAAGGACCTGTTTGGATCCAAAATGAAGATTGGAATACGATGATCAACGATGTTTGGTCTACTGATACATTCCGAAAACGATCCAAAAGTTCAAAACAGAATCGATTGAAGAAAACAGATG
This sequence comes from Salix exigua, assembly GCA_032356905.1. Classification (NCBI taxonomy): domain Eukaryota; kingdom Viridiplantae; phylum Streptophyta; class Magnoliopsida; order Malpighiales; family Salicaceae; genus Salix; species Salix exigua. The sequence continues at coordinate 4,438,634 of CM063596.1, forward strand.
GGAAAATAAGTACCCATACTGCTGGCTCAGTGTCATTTGCATCATATCGAGCTAGTATGGTACGAAATGTTGTTGTTCAACACTTGTAATTCAATTTGTTTAATATTTTTGTTGCTTACTTTTTTTTTCATGTTCGTAGCAAGAACAGGCCGGCGGGAAAGAACTTCCGTGGGATGAGGTCTTTTCTGCTTTGCATCAAAAATCAAATGAGACCGGCACATTTGTAGATAACCGGTCTAAAGCAGTGGTGGTAAGTACTTATATTTTTTAATATATATATGAAATATCATTCGTATTCAAATTAATATAATTTCACATGGACTTATCTGTTTGCAGGAAAAATATAGAAATGAGATGGTTACAAGATATGGACCTGATCAGGACAATCATCCCTCTTTTGATGGAGCAGCTTGGTGTGAAGCTTCAGGGGGAGTAAGCAAGGGTCGAGTATATGGTGCACCCCGTATGCCTAAATCTAAAGTTGATGTGAGTTCTTCATCACATACATACTCGGTAAATTCGTCATATCCAAGCACATCTACTAGAGGGTATCGAGAGCAATTGGAAGAAAATCATGACGTAATTAATGAAATGAGAACTCAAATTTCTTCCATTCAAGATTGTCTTAAGCTCTTGGTAGGACATATGGGTCTAACTATGCCAACACCTGGAGCTCCGTCGATGCCATCACCTCCAATGGGACCAATACCTCGACCTCGAACTCGACCTCAACCTCAAATGCCATATAATGGTCCATCTTCCTCTCATCAACAACATCGTAGATCATTTCCCCCTTAAACACTTTAAAATATGTTTTTTAAGTTCAATGTTTATTTACTTAGTCATGTAAATATAATCGAATCTGTAGTGTATTAAGGTTTCACGTTTATTTACTTAGTCATGTAAATGTAATCGAATCAGTGTATTAAGAATTTTAATTTATAATAATTTTTATTTCCATCATATTTATGTTATTTTTAATATTAAAAATATTTCAATATTTGCTATTGCTTTTAAAATATTTAGTTGTAATTAATTTAAATTAAAATATATTAAAATTAGATTTTAAAAAATATAAATATTTACGGGCTCGCCATTGTTGCAACGGCCTTCCGTTGCAATTGCAACGGGAGATTTTGCAACGGATAATCCGTTGCAAACTAAATTTGAAACGATTTTTTCTAACGGATTGTGTCCGTTGCAAATGCCGTTGCTAATTAATTTTAGCAACAAATTTCTTTGTAATTTGCAACGGATCAAGCCGTTGCAAAACAACCTGTTTTTTAGTAGTGTGCTTGCCATGTCCAACACTCCCAATTCCAGTGTAATCGTGATACTAATACATCCAAGCTTGTAATTTTTCATGAAATGTTAAAAATTCTAATATGCTAGTGTTTTACATTATTCTATTTCAAAATATTTAATATAAGTGAAATATATTTGCTTAAATATTTTTAATAGTCCTTAATAGCTATTTCATTTCTATAAATCATAGGAAAATAATTTAACTAAGGGCGTGTTGTGCTTATAAATATTTCAAATATCTGAATAATATTTATTTAAATTGTATTGCTATTCTCTTGGAACATAAAATGACAAATTAGTCCCCGAGGTGGTGGCCTAACGGCTACCGACTGGGATCTACTTCGGCAGACCTGAGTCGAGCCCCAGCCTCTCCTCGTAAGAGTCTGGGATAGCCTGAGGTTTTACTCACTTCCTAGGCCCACAAAATGCATTTTCCGGGTATTGGGGTTCCCCCGTTCTCCACAACAGAGATATCCAAAAAAAATGAAAAATTATGGACTCTAATAAAAAATACTTAAACTAATATATTTTATTCAATTTAAATGATTTATAACCTCTTAAATTTACATAATACTTTTTTTTTTAATAAAAGTAAGTTTTAAGTTTAAAGCACTTGAATAAAGTGATAATACATATAAACACATCATTTTAATAAAATAGCTGATATAAAAAGAATTAAAATATATAGATTATATAAAAACTAGTATATTCTGTATGAGTAATTAAAAAAATGAAGAATTAATGTTAAAAACAATTGCTGATATAAAAATAGCTAGGTAAACTAAAATCAATTTTGATTTTAAAATATAAAAATACCCAAACAAGATAATTACATTGAATGCTAATTTATTTGTATTTTATCTAACTTTTGACAAATTGAATATTTAGTGCCAGAATTTACGATTCCAAATAAAAGGAATCGATCCTTGCACGATTTATTCTTCTTTTTAAATTATTTAGTACTATATGGTAATTTTGTTTCCTAATTACTTTCGATAGGACTGATCTAACGGAGGGAGATGAGATTTATGCAGGATCAATGCAAGAATATTAATTATATATAAACTGAATCAACGTAATCATTGCATAAATGCAGAATATATATAGAGCAGAAAGCCAGAACTCTTACTCAAACACATCTCTCTACCAGTCCTTGACAGTACTACGTACTGATATTCTTATTCTTGACCAGAAAGAAAGAAACAAAAATGGGGTTTGCTCGGATTTTGTTCTTGACACTGCTTTTTGTTTGTGCTGCCGACGTTCAATGTCAGAATGTCAAGATTTTCAACGTGAAGAAATACGGCGCCATTCCTGGTGGCAAGACTGAAAATAGCAAGGTGAATCCTTTGCTTTATATTCATAAACTGTGTTTATATAATTAATCAAATATCTTTCATTTTTCAATATATATATATATATATATGCGTGAGAGAGAGAGAGAGTACACTGATCACTCATGCTGCATGTTTGATCTTGTACGTGCTTAGGGTTTCTTGGAAGCGTGGAAAAATGCATGTCAATGGAAGGGAAAGGCTGTGGTTCTGGTCCCAGCAGGAACATACCTGCTAGATTCGGTGACATTTGAGGGAGAATGCAAAGGTTACATGATATTCAAGCTCAAAGGGAATGTAATGGCCGTCAGCAAGCTGAAAGATATTGACCGGTGGATTACTTTCAAGTACGTTAATGGCTTCACTTTGGCCGGTCGTGGAACCTTCGATGGACAAGGACACAAGGTTTGGCCTTGTAAGAGAAACGGGAAATGCCAAACTCTTCCTATAGTAAGTTCATCATTCTTTTCCATGAGATTTGTTTTTCAATATCTCTAATTACATGTTGACTGCGAGATTAATTTGATTAATGTTGATTTCTATTAACTTTTGGACAGTCGTTGAGGTTTGAATTCATCAAAAATGGGAATCTGCAAAACATAAGATCAATCAACAGCCAAAATGCTCATGTTTCCATCTCTGCCAGCAGCAACCTGAATATCAGTAATATCAAGCTGTCAGCTCCTCAGGATAGCCCTAATACCGATGGGATCAAGATCAGTTCATCAGAAGAGATCCGGATCACACGCACGACAATCAGCACAGGAGATGACTGCGTTGCCATACTCAATGGAAGTAAAAAAACTCACATCTCTCAGGTTTCTTGCGGCCCCGGACATGGAATCAGCGTCGGAAGCATGGGAGGGAACACTGTAATTAACAACAAAGACATCGTGGTTGGGCTGACGGTGAAGAACTCCACTTTTACAAATACCAGCAATGGCTTAAGAATCAAAACATGGGCATCTCCCTACCAAGGTCTTGCTTCTGGTTTCACTTACGAAGACATCATAATGAATAATGTCGAGAATCCCATCATTATTGATCAGCAGTATTGCCCTAATTCTCCATGCAACGCCAAGGTACGTATATTCTGATTCTCTTTCTGATAAAACTTGGATCTCTTAACTGTTGATTAGCTGACAATGTTCAATATCACCCTTTAATTTTCTTCTCTTAATTTGCAGTCTGCTTCACGAATTCAAATTAGGGATATCACATTCAGCAACATTAGGGGAACTTCCAGGTCGAAGGCAGCAGTAACATTAAGCTGCAGCAGCGTCGTCCCATGCAAGAATATAGTGCTCAAGGATATCAAACTGGTGTATACCGGAAATGGAGGTCCGGCGATCTCAAGATGCTCTAATGTCCATGGCTACTCTTATGGCCCTCAAAACCCACCATCATGTTTTCGATCGGCTTAGTTTATATTCATTTTGTACGTTTGCTGGGCCTGATCACCATGGATGAAGAGAGTTTGCGTTTGAGTAACCTCTTGCATGGTCGAGGAGGACACAAATCGTTTATTATCTATAAATTAATTAAAAAAATATATCATTTGGTTTAATTTTATTATTATCTCAATCTGTTTTGAAAAAAATAATGATATAGTAATGTTAAAAATAAATTAAAAATATTATATACTACACTACGAAACACGTGCACTTCAATTACACAAAGAGGTGGTCTTTGAATTTCCAAGGCAGATATTTTATTTTATTTTATTTTTTCTATAACAAGAGCTTTGCAAATTAAGTTTCTAAAATATAAGTGGATCGAATAATATGTTATCATTTATCTAAAATAAAATAATATGTAATGCGTATAAAAGGTAAACATCTCAAAAAACATGTTTTTAATTTAGACAAGGTTCTCAATTATTGTACATTTAAAGATATAGATATTCTAGAAAAAAACATTTTTGTCTCCAAAATAAAAAAAGATAAAGCTTATTCCTTTTTTAAAATAAAATAAAAAAAAAAGTTGATGATGAGAGAAATCACACGAGTCGAGCCCGTCAAACCCGTCCCGGAAAGATAACAAACCGAGACGATGTCGTATTTTTTCATGTAGTTGAATTAAAACGAAACCACTGCTTCTTCTTCACCACAGGCCACTGGGAGCTGCTGCCGTGGTTCAAAGTTGCAATACAAAAACAGAAACGAAGTCGTTTTTTTGTGACCAAACCCAGTGAATTCTTTCGCAATGTTAACTCGGGCTATTGCGAGGTCAAAAATCCCAAATTTCAGTAGCATGATAATGATCCTTCATAACCTAACAACTAAACAATCCATTATAAATCAAACGCCATTGCCACTCTCAAAAGCCTCAAATATCCAATCTTTTTTAGTTCCTGATGGGTTGCGGCAATATCACGATGGAAGGCCAAGAGGGCCACTCTGGAGAGGCAAGAAGCTGATTGGAAAAGAAGCCCTTTTTGTAATACTTGGATTGAAGAGGTTTAAAAATGATGATGAGAAGCTTGACAGATTTATTAAAACCCACGTTTTCAGACTTTTGAAACTGGACATAATTGCTGTTTTGTCTGAGCTTGAGCGACAAGAGGAGGTTTCTCTGGCTGTTAAGGTCGTACTTCTGTTTTCTTTTAGTGTAAACATGTTTTGTCTGTGAACTGTTTGATGCAATGCTTCAAAGAGATGTTGTCTTCACGTTCAGTTTATTTATTGTCGTGTGATTTATGTCTGAATGTTGGTTCTTTTCTTGGGTTAGTGAGTGATCTATTGGTTTTGCAGATTTTTAAAGTGATTCAAAAGCAAGATTGGTATAAGCCGGATGTGTTTCTCTATAAGGATTTGATCATGGCATTACTGAAAACTGGGAAAATGGAAGAGGCAATGAAGTTATGGGAAGATATGAGAAATGAGGATTTGTTCCCGGATTCCCAAATGTATACTGAAACTATTAGAGGCTACTTGAGGGATGGGTCACCTGCTGATGCAATGAACATATATGAGGACATGAAGAAGTCACCAGATCCTCCAGAGGAGTTGCCGTTTAGGATTCTGTTGAAAGGGCTTTTACCACACCCGCTTTTGAGGAGTAGAGTAAAGCAAGACTACGAGGAGCTTTTTCCAGAAAAACATGTTTATGACCCTCCAGAAGAGATATTCGGAATGCTCTGAGGTTTGCACTATGCTATTAATTTCAGTTCTTTAATTCTGGATGTTTGATTAGCATGTTTAGCTCCAATAGAAACAGTGTTGCAGTAGCAGCAGGGTTCTTCATGAACCAAAATCATAAAAAAAAAAAAAAAATGAGAAACTGAAATGATGCTATTTAACTCTTTATTTTAATGAAGAACATCTCCTTATGATACTTTTGTATGCTTGTTCAGGGCTTCAAATGATCCATCACTTTTCTGGAGTTTGTGATCTTTCCTGAGCTGCTTAAAGATAACAGCAAATGACCTAATATGGCACCATTTTGTAGTGTGGAAACGAAGAGGTTGCTTTTGCGAGCAATGACACATCGCACTGCTGTTCTTTTTCAGAACTTCAAACTCTGTGGTCTCTAAACATTTTGTTTTTTGGTGGGGTGGAGCATGGGGTAGATTTTTCCATATATTTATAATTAAAGAAGCTGTGTCATGTGCTGCTGCTATCGAACTGTCTTTAATCATCTCATCCGAACAGCTTCGTTTGGTTTGTACTTATTTCAGCTTTCGACTCTTTTGTTTGTACTATCTTTTTTCTAATTTATGTTTGGCCTTTTACTTTGTTTTTCTATTAGTCAATTTTCACTGAATTAATATATATATATATATAAGTTATTAAATTATTAATTTTCCTTAAATTATGAATATGGATAAAATTGAAGAAAGAATAAAGTGTAGTGACCACTCCCTTGAATGGCTGGTGTCACTTGTAGTTATCTAATCAGTCCTTAATTTGTGCTCTAAATTGAATGGAACCCGGATGGCTTTTTCGATCAAAAGAAAAATATATGGATGGTATAAAGATTGAAGATATCCAAAGAAATTCTTTATTCTTGTTTTAACTTAATCTGGCATAAAATATACTATAAATAAATCAAAGATGTTGGTGATTAATCATCTACTAGGTGATCCAATAATAAGAGTTTAGAATTAAAAGATTTGTTCTCCTGTGATCTTAGGTCTGAGTACTGTGATTACTAATATGATGTTCAATAGAGATTTACATAATCATTAACTTCAAAACTCGTGAGATTAGTCGAGGTGCACGCAAAGTAGCCTAAACATCCATGTTAATCTTTAAAAAATGTTGGTAATTAAGAAAACTTATATGCTTTAAAGTAGAATATATCTTTTTTATATAGTTTACATCCACGTTAATTTTAAAAAAATGTTGGTAATTAAGAAAACTTATATGCTTTAAAGTAGAATATATCTTTTTTATATAGTTTAAGTAAACCCTGCTCCTTATTATATGATTAAGTATCGACATAAAAAAGATTGGCAGACCTTACCTTATCCCCAAGAATAAATTTACCATAAAAGTTCTTCTTGAATATAATCCATATAAAAAATATAGAACTACTTTAATTGTTATTTAAGAGTTTTGATTTTCAAGACTGAAGTGTGTGCTTGGACACGAGTGGCATCGCGCGTGAAGGGTTGAGGTAGAATCTCCTTTGATATTTGAAGGGAATGTGGCTACTTGGCATTGTGTTGGTAAGAAGTATTTGGATCTGTTTTTATTTTAAATGTATTTATTATGAAAATAAAAAGAAACTATTGATTTGATATTCTTAAATGATTTTAATGTATTAAAAAAATATTTAAAAAGAAACACTGCATAAAAATATAAAACTTGCACGGAGTCAACTATGCTGGGCTCATCGAGAAGAAAAAATGGGACTCTCAACTTGAGTGGAAAACAATCTTATCTAGTTATCTTTACAAGGGGATCAAAAGATTGCAGATTTCTTCAAACCCCTATCTTTTTCAAGGGCTTGGAAGTTATCGTATCCATGGAAATCACGCTTAGGAAAGGCATTGATTGGAACTTGGAAGGAAAAAAACAAAGGAGGTGGGGGGCTGCTAGATAGGAGTTCACCAAGGTTTTTATTATTATTATTATTATTATTATTATTATTATTATTATTATTATTATTAAATTAACGACTATATTAAACTTTAATAATTATCCTATCAACATCCGCCGTCCACAGAATTCAAATCTAAAATCACAATAAAAAAAAAATACATCCTTTGATCCCAAACTATAGTCTGGTTCATGTTGATGTGACTCTATCAAGAGGGTCGATTTCTCCGCAAGCATTGCTTGGTAGGGCACACACACGGCACAAATCGGGACGTCCACTTAGGATGCCAAGTGGGCCCCACGTGACACTTATCCATTTGTGTTGAAAAGATGATATTATACATGCAGAGATTAGAGGATGTGAATCAACGAGGAAGAGAGTTGCAGAGGAAATTCCCATATCTTTACAAAAGGAGATTTTATATATCTATATATATAAAATAAAATAAAAAGTAGTAGCAGTAGTGGTACTCAAAAGTGAAGCTTTCCTTCCTGTCTTCTTCCTTTCTTTCTCTTTTTCACAGTGATTAAGGCTAGTGTAGGAAGGATTATGTATATATTTGTGTCTGCTCTCTTACTCTCTCCAAGATCTTGTCCAAGTCTTTCTTGCAAGTTAGCTAGCTAGCTAGGTGGTTGTTGATAGGGTTACTTGGGGAGGTACACAGTTCTGTACTTCAACTGATCAGGAAATAAGATAATGGAAAGTAGCAAGCAAGGGGCTTCTTCTTCTTCTTCTTCTTCTTCATTCACAGCCAATCTTTTTGGCACCACTGAGTCAGCACCAGTATCTTCAGCCGGGATTTTTGCCTCTATGTTTCCACCTCCATCTACGGTATACTCTGACACTGGTTCCATCTTCATGTCCTTCGTATGGTTTTTCTTTTGTTAATGTTATCTTGGTCAGAACTTAAATTTCTTGTCTAGAAAGCTCTACTACTTTCGAATGAACTATGTTTTTAAATTATGGATACTTTTGAAGTTTGTATTTATATGCCACACTTCCTGCTGTTACGTGGGTTTGACTTCATTTAATAACTGGGAAAAGGATTGTAAAAATGAAGGGAAGGAAGGTTTATATTGGTCCAACTTGGAATTCCTGTTATCTGATTTTATCCCTAGTTGAATGGCTTCTTAATGTAAAAGATTTTTCTTAATTATAGATATAAACTATTTCATCTTAAATGGAAGTATGAAAATCAACTTTTTCACTAGCCCCTGCTCTATACAGAGCATCTTGATATTGGTTGGTATATGTGCTTTATAGATAGATGGATGCTAGCCCTGATTAAGTTTGCTTACATTTGTCTGAACTCCTCCATCAGAATTTGGGCCGCCATCTAAATTGTTTTCAGGATTCAGGTTTTAGGGAGGAAGTCTTCAGGCTCTGAGGTGACAGGATCTTGGCAAAAACAGTCCTATGGAAATCAAACGAGGAACCCCAAACAAGGATCTCCAGGTTTGTGATGAGCTCTTGTTATATCTGACTGTATTTCTCTTTAAAAACTTCCTTTTGAGTTCAGAAGAACTTGGTTCTGTCCTGATGCTCAAACACAGCATGTAAGACCGTCTTTTAGTCCCAGACAATGCTCTCGAACTGGTCATGTGCTTGTTGGTGCATTTAGACTTTTCATCAATTCTGTTCTATTTAAAAGAAAGGGTAATATCCTAATAATCTGTCTGTTTCCTAATGACAAAATAGCCAAAAGCCAGGCTGTAACCTATAGCATGCCAGACAGGGACAGAAATCCAGTTATCCAGGAAGAAAGAATGGAACCATGTCATCTAAGTTCATCCCTTTATTACGGTGGACAAGAAAACTACTCTCAATCCCCAGGCACCCAAATGGCTGGATCATATCCCATAGTGAGTCTTTGATTAGTTGATGACTAATCCAAAACACTAGGTTGTGATATTGTCAGCATGATAAAAGTAATGAGATAATACATCAAAGTAAATGTACTAATGTATTTGTGAATGAATTAGTTCAAGAAAGATGGGGGAGAAGATGATCATAACAGCAGCAACCCTCACGGTGCTTCCAGGGGAAATTGGTGGCAAGGTATTATGCCGCAGAAGAGCCTAAAAGTTTTCTTTCTGAAGCTGCTGTTATAGACTATAGTTTACAGCTCAGGTGTTTTTTCCTGCAGGTTCGCTTTATTATTAAGACCGTGCTTCCCTCGGCAAATGAACTCTCCACCTATTTTTTAAGGTACATCAATGCACTGCAGTCCACATAGAATTACTATAGTCGTAGGCATTAGTAAGTGTTCTCTCTTTTGCTGTTTCAACACTTAATTCTGCAGAATTTTAACAAATAGCTATAAACCTCTTTCACTTTTGGCAATTCAGATAAAAGCTGTTTCATTTCCTATTGAAGCAGAAGTTTGTTTCTTAAGATGTTTCATAGTGCAGAAAATGGGAACATAATAAAACTACTGTGGTGGTTGTATTTTTCTAATGCCCTCATTTATCCACAAGTAGGGAGCGTGGGGATGGTCAAAGTATTAAACTAAATCAGCTAATGAGATTTGATCAGACTTGCAGATAGAGAAATCGTCCTGTGAGTTGAGAAGCTATGAATGAGTTTTCTCCATGATTGTCTAACTAATTCAATGTTTAATCTTGTTTATTTTGCAGGAATTCAGGAAGCCTATGTAATAATTATGAAAGACATGTATGATAATTAGGTAGCTGACATGGACATATACTGTCAGCTATTTGCACTGGTTTTTAATAAGGGCAAAAACCATCATGTATTCATGTGACAGTGATGTTCAGGAAGCTGCTGCACAACACTCTTTACCAGTTTCTGCTCTTAGCTAGGCAATTCAATGTGGTTCAAATGCATTGCATTGAATTTTAGCCTCTTGGTCCGTTCTATATTCAACTCTTTTTGTCAAATTTGTGAGTCATTAATGATGTTTGTAGAAATATATGAAAGGTGAACAAAAAAGATAAGCTCACAATCAACTTTTAATTGAATATTTTTTACAGTTTTGATAAATCATTAGGAAGTATTTACTGCTAATGACACTCCTTTTAAATTCTCGAAAAATTAAGAACAGAAGCTATTCCAGTGCCACAATTGTCAAGCAAAAACTTTTACTTCATACAGATGAGAGGGGTATAGCAGTTGCATGCAGAAAATAAACTCTCCTAGCTTTGGGTTGCTAAGTTCATTTCTGAAGGCATGGTTCTGCAGCAACTGCAAAGAATAGGTACCTGAATTTTGATGAGGCCATGTGGTCTTTGATTTGTCTATGGTTGAGGCTAATGTAAATCTGCAGATTCAAAATCAGTAGAAAATTGTGAGGGAACAAAAGAGACAGGAATGAGTATCAGTAGCCAATCACAACCCAATTTATCTTCATGAAATCATTGGCAATGAGCGATTACAGTGCTTAGGAGTTGACTGGAATGAGCAATTTCGCTCCCTGAGTGCTTCAAGCTGACTGCAACCAGCATCACCTTGAACGAAAAGTAGAATAAATCTTCTTTTGATTATTATTGCATTATCAGCTCTCTCAAAAAATGAATTTGAAATGATGCTGCAACTTAATTGAATGGAGATTGGTATCGACAATAATCCTCTCTTTTGCTATTGTCGTTTGATATGCAAAGGAATAGCCTTTCATAAGCAGCTGTCATTTTCGTGGCAGTGAACAATTGCAACCCTCTCTGCCTGGAAGCTTGGCCTTTCAACTCCAAAACTCTTCTTCCATCTTCCCAGACCCTGTAAAGTGCATTTTTCAATGAAACTACCACAGGTGAAAATGTATAACCAATTTCTGTGCTAACAATCACGGATCCAGTAATGCTGGCTACTCTTGTGGACATCACTGACTTGCCAGAAAGCATTGCTTCTAATAAAGTATGATCCAATCCCTGTGCTCGAAGAGTGGGGTTTACAAAAATATCTATTGCATTATAGAAGCTCGCCAGCTGAGCTTGTTCCAATGGTCCCAAAACTAGTGTGTTGGCCCCAAGATCTCTGTATCTAGCACCCCAAGGACCATCTCCAGCAATCAGAACAATGGTATTTTGACGAAACGTACCATTTTCCACAAACATCTGCCTCAGAGCTTCAAACATTAAGGGGTGTCCTTTATCCTTCACTAACCTCCCTGCCATGCCTATAACCAAAGATCTGCTCTTTGAAACCCCAAATTTCTGCTTAAATGCCTCACCTTTAGCAGGATCTGGCTTGAAAATCTCCTCATCCACACCATTGAGGATAACATGAACTCGTTCTTCTGGAATCATATAAATCCTTCTCAGTATATCTCCAGCATGATCACTAGTAGCGACATGGTGGGCATAGTGTGGAAAAAACCTGACCTCTTCAACAACCTTGGTAATTCTTTCAGTCAACGCATATGATTGTTGTTCATCAGGATTCCGAAGAAGTTCTTGAATGATGTCAGTATGGATGGTTTCATATGCAATCCCATGCCAACTAACTGCCAAGTTGATCAGGTTCCGTGACCGAGTATGCAACAGCCCAACACTTTCAGTGTGGACTATGTCAAAAGCTTTCCCAGTTGAGTTTTGAGTTTGAAACTGCTTCCAGACAAAAGCTTGGTCCAGATAACCAGCAGCTGTGGGTTTTGAGAGGTGGAAATATAAATTGCTTATTGGATACCTTGGGAAGGAAGAGTTGGAAGGAGAAGTGGTGAAAATGTGAAGCTCATGCCCTCTTTTGGCGAGAGCGAGATGAAGGGTCAGGGCATGCCGCTCAAGTCCACCTGCAAGAGATCTATGAGGCCATTTCTTGACAAAGAGTGCGATCTTAAGATATTTTGAAGGGAGTTTTGATGGAAACGAAAGATGATTCCATGCCAAAGGGAAAGAAAGGAGATTAATGGGTTGGTTTTCCTTCTGCAATATCATTTGGTTACTGTAGCGGTATGAGCTAGAGCATTGAAACCAGAAGAGGAATGAGATAGATGAGAAAGCAGATAGCAGAGCGATGAAGAAACAGAAACAACGAAAATTGAAGATAGAAGCCATGGAAATGTTAAGTGTGAGTTTTGATGCTACAGAACCTTTTTTTCTTCAGGAAACTAACACAAGTAACATGCACAGCATCGATTTAAGGCATGAAAGCAGTTATGAGATGAGGAACCAAAAGGAAGAATCGATGCTAACATAACCAAGAAACTAACAGAAAAGCATATTCTTTTTAGTGTCGAAATCATTTCTTGAATTGAAAGGAACCCGCACATGGGTTCTATGATCAGGAGTAGTAGCAGTACAAGAGAAGCAGATCCCAGAACCCGTCCATTCTAGAGAATTGCTTGTGAGTTATTCAAAGGAAGAAAGATTTTGGTTAAATAATCACACCATTGATTGACTACAGAGATTAAATTAACCTGCATTGATTTCCTCGACTCATTACTATATTGCAATAAAACAAATTTCACGCCTTTGTCACTGCCAACTCCCTGAAGCATGGCGATTTCATAAAAGCGACAGCAAGAAGCATTCCCAATACAAAATTAAAAACTGTAAAATCCAACAAAACAATGTACCTAAACCATTAAATCACATCTGATAGTGAGAACTGAGGACGGTACAATACTGCTTGTCGATCCTAGAAAGTCAAGTCACTTATTTTCAGGTTAAACTAAAGACAGTTTCTTAGGAAACTTCATACAAGGAGCGCTTAAGTGTGACAAATTGCAAATTTTATATCTCTCTACCCCACCAAGGCCAAGTTGAGTATAAACGGATTGAGGTACACACTCACTCAACAAAAGCAAGCATCTTTCACTCAATTTTTTTTATCAAAGATTCACAATTTTTATTTACTAGCTCAGTTTCCAAGAGACCAATAGGTCAATCTCACAACTTTTACAATGTTTGGAAACAGTTCATTGACAGCAAGATCAAAGAAAACCATATATATTCACATGGTAGCTAGCTAATTAATTCTTCAAATCTACCTAAGCTAGCGAGTAAACGCATAAAGCATAAGAAAAACATATATTACCAGAGCCGAAGGGACCAAAATAACCAAAGGAATAACCGCAGCAAATGTATGCAAGCTCCCACAGCCCAAAACCCCCAACTTTATTTGCACCAAGTCCATCAAAGCCATCATCAAGAACCCACATCCAAAAACCGATCCAAACCCAGAAACTAAAGTCCCAGCCCGTAAAGCCGCCAAGTTAACGTGAGCATGGGGCGCACTACGCACCGACCCAACAGAATCATCATCTTTGTGATTATCGAAACGCTTGATGGTTTGCTTGACAGCCGAAGCAATGAGACTGGAGAAGAGAAAGGAGCTGAAAGAATAGACGTGGAAGGCGATGAGATCCTCGGCGATGGAAGAAGAGGCGGCGCAGGAAGTATCGGTGACAAGGGTGGTGGTGGGGTACCATGAAAGACCAAGAAAGAGTGCTAGGGTGAATAAAGAATTCACATTGACGATACCATCTAAGGCCATTATGTGAATTCTAGTAATTGTAATTGTATGACCGTTGCGTGACATTTGCGGAGAGGACGGAGGATCAGTGGCGGTGGTTGGAGCCGGTGTAGTTCGAGAAGGAAATACAACGCAAAGAGCATATATTGGTGGTGTACATAGAAGAAGACTCGTTGATGATAGGAAGTTAGGGATATCGTATAACATCGCCTTGTTTGTGATAGCGTGTCTTTTCCGGCAAGGCAAGGGAATGATCGAGCCTCTAAGATTTTGGAGTGTTTTTTTTTTTTGGTAAACATCGGGGCTCTACGCCCGTCTACATTAATCGTGGAATGGTGGATCCAATGAGGTCATAGTACAACAAAGTATAAACCCCTGTCGGGGGAACGATAGAGCACTCCGACTCCCTATCCATGAAATCCCTAGTTAACCCATAATTGGCTAACCAATCGGCCACACAATTGACCTCCCTGTAAACATGAAATGTTTTAACCTCCCAATCCCTACCCAGCAACTCCTTAATCTGCTTAATAATATTAAAATTCCTATCTACCCGCACACTTTCCCCATTAACAATCCCCACTGCAACCTTGGAGTCTGATTCTAGAATCACTTTCTTGAACCCCTTATCCCAAGCTAACTGCAACCCCCCATACACAACCCATAATTCTGTTGTCACTGAAGTACAAAAGCCAATATTACTCGCAAAACCTCCTAGCCAAGACCCCATATGGTCCCGAATGACACCTCCAGCCCCTGCCCTCCCTGGGTTGTCTTTGCTACAACCATCTACATTAAGTTTGATCCAATCCTCATCTGGGTACTTCCATCCTATGTTCGCAACCTCCGTGCCGCCATTCTTCTTAACCCATCCACCTCTCAGCTCCCTCTCAATATCCTCAACCATTCTTCTTATAGCAATAACCATCTCATACCAATTACCCGAGTCCCCTCCAAACGTTCTACGACATCGATCTTTCCATACATACCATATAATTACGCCGAACACCAAATGCCAACCTCTAAGATTGGAGTCCCCATTTCTGGGGGTTAAATTTGACATTAACCATATGTAACAGCTTTGGTTGAAAAATACATTTCTTTCCTCAAATCTTACGAACACCTCCCATATTTTCCTTGCTTTAGGGCAATCTCTTAAAGCATGAGTTAAAGACTCTACCTCATTCACACAGTGATTGCAATACTTATTATCTGACAGTCGTCTTTGCCACCTCCTTTCATTCGTCATAATAGCATTATGACAAACTATCCAGAGAAAAATCCTGATACGCTCCAACCCTTTCCATTTCCAAATAATTTTCCACATAGGGTTCCGGTCCAAATCCACCCCTTCTTCCTACACTGCATAACCTTGCCTAACCTTAAACTGACCATCCGTTGAATGAACCCAAATCAAAGAGTCTGATCCCCCATCACGGATTGGCGGCATGTAACTGACAATACCCATCACAACCTGAATTGGTAAAAATTGGGCAAACAGGTCCCACTTCCAGCTACTCCTATTATCCACCATCTCTGCTACTGTATGGTTAAGAGTTTCAATTTGGACCTCTGAATTAACATGATTAATGAGAGGTCCATAAGACTCCAGCCAATTATCTTTCCAGAACAACGTCTGTCTGCCGTCCCCCAGAGTCCATCTAACATTCTGCTGAACTCCATTCCATTCCTGACAAATAGACTTCCATATAACTGAATCTCTTGTCTTTGCCACCGGATGATGCGCAACCATATTCGAGTACCTGTACTTGTCCCTGAGAAATTTAGCCCAAAGACTTTTTTCCTGAAGCAAACCCCATGCCAATTTCATGATAAAAGCCTTATTCATCTGCTTCATTTTCCGCAGACCCATCCCCCCTTCCTCCTTTGGCTTACACATTGTTTTCCAATTGACAAGATGAACTTTGTCTTTACCTTCCTGTTGCCCCCAGATGAATCTTCTGCAAATCTTCTCTATCTCCTTGCAAGTATGCTTAGGAATAGCTGCAGCTTGCATGGGATAAAGCGGAACAGAATTAAGAACCGCTTTACAGAGAGTAATCTTTCCTGCCAAAGATAGATTGTTCGATTTCCAGCCTGCTAACCTCTTTTGAAGATTCTCTATTAAGTAGTTGTACGTCTGCTTTGGTACTCGTTGATGGAGTAATGGCACCCCAAGATATCTCCCCAAATCCCTTGTGACTTGGAACCCACTTCTCCTTTGGATATTATTCGCCAAAGAATCTGAAACATTTTTGGAAAAGAAAATTCTAGTCTTAGCAGCACTAACTTTCTGACCTGAAGCTGAACAAAAGGTGTGAAGACATTGATTGACTCTCTCTAATTGCTCCAAGCTGGCCTCAGTAAACAAAAGCATGTCATCTGCAAAACACAAATGGGATATCTTCAAACCATTCCTGCGCACCTGAATGGGCTTCCACCTATTCTCCTCCACTCTTTTATTTATCAATTGAGACAATCTTTCCAAACATAGCACACAGATATAAGGCGATAAAGGGTCACCTTGCCTTATACCTCTACTAGGGAAAAATTTTGAAGTTATCCCACCATTCCATAAAACACTAAGAGATGAAGTTTCAATGCACATCATAATAATTCTTATAAGCTCATTAGGAAGTCTAGCATCCATCAATGTATCCCGAATAAATTTCCAGCTTAACCGATCATACGCCTTCTCTAGATCAACTTTAATGGCTATATAACCCTTCTTGCCTTTCATTTTACGCATGGAGTGAATGATTTCCTGCGCCACAATAATATTGTCCGTGATATGTCTCCCCGGGACAAAGCTGCTCTGAACTTCACTAATCAGCTGTGGCATCAACCCTTTCAATCGCCCCACTATCACTTTTGTAATCACCTTGAAAATCACATTGCATAGCCCAATTGGCCTAAACTGGTGCATGTACTCTGGCCCCGAAACCTTAGGAATCAGAACCAGGTGGGAATGATTTATTGAAGAAATATCTATATTTCCTGAAAACGCCTCCCTTATGTACCTGCAAACCGACTGTCCCACCACCGGCCACTGCGCCTGATAGAATATAGGTTGAAATCCATCCGGACCCGGAGCCTTATAAGGTTTCATCTCGAAAATTGCCCTTCTGATTTCCTCATCAAGATTTTGGAGTGTTGAGTGAAGAAACATGAGGCCAAAAGATGCTTTCACATAAAGACCTAGGTTATCAAAATTGAGATTTTGACAACCAATCGAAAAGAATTCTAAAAATCGAATTATAAAATCGATAAGATCGTACCTGAATTTGTCTGTATAAATATCATAAAATTACAATTAAAATCGTATTGATAGAAAAATCGTAAAATTATAAGTAAAATATTTCTGAATACAATAGAATATAATTATGGCTATATAACTTCATTATTTAAGGTTCATATATAATTCAAAATAATTTAAAAATACATTACAAAACAATTATGTCCATAGAATTTTATTAGGTAAAAATAAACATATTTAAAATAAATATTTTAATGATATGCTATATAAATTAAAATCGGTCTCATGTCCGTCATTTTTCTCGTTATTTTTAATACATTTATCAAAAGTATTATTATTGAAAAGATTATCAGTACTAAATTATTAATACTGGTATCAACAGTCAACATCAATATTACTAGTACTAGCTCCAACTCCAACAAATTATTTTGACATCAGGATATGAAAATGATGTAAAACATCAAAAAAATTTAATTTAAAGTAAAAAAAAAATTAAGTATAAATTTTAAAGTTAATATTACTGATTTTCAAGAGTAATTCCATGATATATATATATATATATATATATATATATATATATAATTTTTATTTTTTATAAAATCAACACAACAATTTTATTTTTTTATAATTTTTTTAATATATATATTAAAAACATTATATATATATATACATAATTTGTCCAGCAAAATGCTAGAGTTGGACAAATACAATGTTTTTTTATTTCCTCTCCTTTTAAATACACTCGTCTCCACTATCCAGCCGAGAGTCTCCACTCTCCAACCGAGCATCAGTTAAAATCTTTCCTTCTTTAATTATCCCACATCGGATGAGAAATAAGAAGGTAAATATTTTTGTGTATAAACATAAGAGGTGATTAGGTAAATCAGTGCAAGATTTGGTTTTAAAATAATGAAAAACCTGGATCGTAAAATCGGACCGATCTGGTCTGATTTTACGAGTCAACCCGATTTTGATCGGGTTTGACCAGTTTCAATTTTTCTTTCCGGTCCAACCAAGTTTGCTGAGCCAACTCTCAAACTTGTACGAGTTTGTGAGTTGGCTCGCGAGTTTGATTACCATGGTTAAGATCGTTGTACTTTCACTATGTGGTTGATGATCCTTCATTTAATAAATCATTTAGATGTTTTTTACCGTCGTGGTTTAACCTGGAGTTATGATGAATTGCAACCCTAAACACAATACTAAACAGGAAACCATATTTTTTTATAGATCCCACCGTTTGCATCGTGGTGTGATCCACGATTGCCAAACAACGTTTACATTTTGATGTTTGGTTCGGATGTAACTGAGATGCAAACCATGGGACCCACATTAATTTTTCATCTGGAACACCGTTTGCAAAAAACATGAATTACATGCTTTTTTATCACGATTCCAGCTCCACGATACACATTCAAACCCTTTTTTACTGTTGAAAATCTGCAACTCTCATCCTCTCGTCTTCTATCATCCTTCATCTGCAACCTCCCTTCTCTACTCCTCTGCAACCTCTCATCCAGGAACAAAACACCTCCTTCTCTCGCTCAATGATCCGCTGCTGCTCTCGCTTCTCTTCCCCACCCTCCTCCAATCACATCATCTCCCCCAAACCCCATCTTTAAGTTGGTCATTGCTGATGGGTTGGGTTTATTTAAACTTATTTTGTTGGGGATGTGATTTTTATGCTATATCTAGTTAAGGGCTACTACCAAATTTCAAAATTTTGATGCCTAACTATCAAGCATACAAATATAGCTTCAATGCTTTGCATTTATTCCATATTTGTCCTCATAAAGCTTTGTAGATTTTAACTTATCAGAAATACAAAATTATGTTGGATAAATTATTATCTTGTTTCTCAAAGAATAGTAGAAGTCTTATGTATTTGTGTATCAATCTGAACTAATTTCTTGTTCCTCTGAAACAGGAAAATCGGCGTCTCTTCTGTTTAAAGCAAAGAAGTTTACATCATCATCTAGGGCAAGAGCGAGAGAAGGAGCACTTGTAATAGAGACCGAGGGGGTCCCGATCCACACCAAAACGCGCTACTTTTCAACGGTCGATAGCCAGCAAGAAGACAACAAACAGGAGCTGGAGCGAGAGCGAGAGAAGGAGAAAAGTTTGAGGAATTGTAATTTATACAAGTGCGAAGAAATAGAGAAATGTGGGCTCGCATCAATGGTATTCAAAAAAAATATCGTAGGCTTCAACTAAACATCGTGCCTTGAGACAATTCTTAACTGAAATGCTCGTACTTTGTTTGACTACTTGATTTTCATATTTGTCTTAGGTTTGGATTGTAACGGCACAACTAATTTGTTGAGCGAAAGTTTTTCTATTACGACTGTGAAATTATTGTGCTCATTGTTATGAATGTTTGTTTGGACTAGTTTCAAAACATATTGTAACGAATATTCAGAACATCATATTGTTTAACCATGGTAGTTGTCAATTAAAAAATATTAAAATGTATATCTTGACTCAGAGTCTGCAGACGCATTCACGTATAGATATTATTTGCGATGGCATTGCAAATAGTTTGATGGGAGAATAAAAATTAAGTGTCAATTTTACTTTTATTATTCCTTGCAATAAATTGTGATTAATTTTAAATTTATTTTCACAAGTTATACACACACACACACACACACACACACACACAAATAAATGTGTGTCTATATTTATGCTCTTTAAAGTAATTTCACAAGTTAAAATCAATATGTAAAGTTTGGTAACCAAACACCTAAAACTGTTTTTTTTCAACCTCAAACTCAACCATAGTTTTAGCCAAACACTTCACGACTTATTTTGAACCGCAGTAAAACCGCTTTTTTTAAATTGTTTTTTTTTCAACCTCTATCACAAAAGCAAAAGCAATGTCAAACACACCCTTAATAATCATTTAAATGTTTTTTACCGCCGCGGTTTAACCTGGAGTTACGATGAATTGCAACCCTAAACACAATACTAAACGGGAAACTAGATTTTTTTTGTAGATCCCACTAAATTCCTATGGTTCGACCGTGAGTGATGTTTTTCAAAACAAACACAGTAACGGTAACATGGCATACCAGAACAACATGAGCGTATATACGCAAGGACTCAACCGACTTCCTCCTCCACTAGATTGAGTTCACTTATGCTTTCCCTTCTTCATTTCATCTCAAGATTTTGGAACTTAACTCCCACATTGGTTGGCTAATGTGTTCAATATCTTCCATGTTCATTGACGCAAGAGTAGCCATTGTCTTCCTCTCACGACCACTTCCTCCCTCTCTCCTCCATAATCACGGCCCTATCTCTCTCCCCACGGTCACTCCCTCCCTCTTTCTTCTCCACACTCATGGCAACTCCACTCTCTCTCCACATTCACTACAGCAGCATCAAGTGCGAATTTTAGGCTCTCCTCCTGGCAACCACAGGGCACCATTTCGACGTCACCATCATAGTACGAACCATCCCGGTCTCCTCTACCCGTTGGTACCGGCCGGTGACCCTCTCGTCACAGTCATCCATGTTATTGTTCACATGTTACGTGAACAGTAACTTCATGAATTAATTCACGAAGATTGTGGTGCACTGTTTTGCTGGGTTTATTTTTTTCACTTTTAACTTTGAGGGTGGGTTGCTCTCGATCCAGCCTAAATTTAGCAGGGTGGCCCTTTTGGCCCACCTTGGCTAGGGTGACTTAGTTTGATTTTAAAAAAAATCATGTTTTAAAAAAAATAAAAATTATATAGATAGAGATCAGCTTTGATTAAAGAGAAATGTGTGTCACTGAATTTTTAGCAGTTTGGGCGCCGAAGTCAGAATGACGCAAAACTCATCCAGTTGATGCGTCTCAACATTTCTGGAATATACTAGTTTTTGGCTGAATTCCATCGTTTAGGCCCCGAAATTGTCATATTTTCCATTTTAGAAAAGTTTCGTTTTAGCCATAACTCTTGATTTTCAAGTTTTAATCGACTTTTGTCAATTCCGGCTTGCTCAAGATTTATAGCATTTTCAATTTCTGCATTTATCTCAAATTTTTCATTTTTTTTAATTTTATTTATTAGCGTCGTTTTCTTATCCAACATGGGTAAGGGCTAGGGTTTCTATTTTAAATATTACTGTAAGCTCCTAGACGAATTATCATTGAATTATTGAATAAAAATTTGATGTTTTCTGAGAGGTCCTCTCATCTTAGATTTCTCTACGGAATATCGATTGTGATCGTATTCCTTGTGTTTTTCTGTTGCGTCAGCAACTTGTAGATAGAGATCCTGAAACAACATTATTTATGGATTACAGGTGTTGTTCCTGATGATATTTTACCAAATATTGTTCATTGATCAAATAACAAGGGATCACAGAGCCCTTGACGTATCGTATGAATTGCAAGTAGTTTGATAGGATAATAAAAACAAGTGTGTAATTTACTTGAATTATTAATTATATTTTATTGTTATGATAATTAAATCTACAATATTTTAAAAAATATATGTGTGTGTCCTTTAAAGTCATTTCACAAGTTGACAACAATATGAAAAGCATGGTAATCAAACACTCGAAATTGTTTTTCATTAAACCTCAAACTCAACCATAGTTTTAACTAAACACTTCAATTTCAGTTTTGAACCGAAGTCAAAAGCGTTTTTCATGAAACTGTTTTTTTCAACATTAACCATAACAACAATACTCATGCCAAACACACTCTTAACCCTAGTTTATGATCGGAAATGATAATTCGAACGTTAATTTATTTTTACAGTGTCTTTTAATAAAAAATGATATTTTTTTTAATATCAGTATGATCTAAAGATACTAAAAAAATTAATTTAAAAATAAGAATAATAAAATACAATTTATTTCAAAAATATTTTAAAAAATAATATAAAAAACCAGAGTGTCTCTCATTGTTGTAACAAAAAATACTTCAAATTTTATCAATATTTTTTTAAAAAAATCATCTAATAAATTAACTATAAATATTAAGGAGATTTGACTCGCGCTAATACTCATTTTATGTTAATGTTTGGTAATGCATTTCAAAAATTGTTTTTGATAAAAATAAACTTTTTATAATTATTTTTTATTTCAAATTAATTTTTTTTATGTATTTATATATTTTGATGTGATGATATTAAAAATAAAATTTAAAAAACAAATGAATATTATTCTATATTTTTTAAAACAATAAACACTTTATAAAACAATTTTAACTATATTTTCAAACATGCCTCCAACAAAGTATAATGGGATGTATGGAAGCTCTGAATGACAAACATTTGTACTTCAACTTTGTTTAACATTGTATTTCAAAAATATTTTTTAAAAAAATAAAGAAATTATTTATATAATTTATTTTAAATTATGTTTTATATATTTTTATTATTTTAATATAATAATATTAAAAATAATTTTTTAAATAAAAAATATATTATTTTGTTATATTTTAAAATAAAAACTATTTAAAAAAGGACAAGTCTCCAAGTCCAGTACGGAAGAGAGGAACGCTGGAAAAGAAAAGGGCAACAACGTAATCTCGTAACATTGATAAAGCGTCTAATGGCTTAATATACAGCATGCTCCCCGTAGTTTTTCAATTAAGCATTTGGATGCTTGACATTTTAATTTTGCGAAAGCCTAAGTACTCTCCCTTCAAAATCAACTTCAGTTACAGTTGAAGATTATTGGGCATGAATTTAATTGACGGCCAATCATAAAACACCAAGTGTCATCCAATTCTTAGAAATAAAGAATTTAGTGGCAATCGAAGTTATTTTTAGATTGAAGAAATAATTTATGAAATGTGAAACCACCCAACTATGAGTTTTAAAATATTATGGCATGGGCTTGTGTCATTAACCCAAACTATTCTAAAATGAGATTTATAAGTTAAAGTGTCTGATTGGGAGTGCGATTGCGGTTGTTTTTTAAAATGTTTTTTATTTATAAATACATCAAAATGATATTTTTTTTATTTTTAAAAAATTATTTTTGACATCAGCACATAAAAATGATCTAAAAACACTATTTTTTTAATTTAAAGTAAAAAAAATAATTTTTTTCATAAGCATTTTTTTATCGCAATGTCAAACAGTCCCTAAATCTTCAAGAAATAGTCATAAGATTTGGACTGGCCTAGCAATAAGTTTAAATCGGACCAAGTTTTTTTAAAAAAAAAACTCGGTTAATTCAGTTACAATCAACCTCTTATCTAATTGATTAAAAAACTCAATCAAAATAATTTTATTTCAAACTTTTTTAAAAAGAAAATTAAGTTAATCCTAATCATATCTTCAATCCATTGGCTAGGTGACCATCTATAGATAGTGGAGCTCATCACACCTCCCAAGTCCCAACATCACCCTTGTCCCCTCAAGAGATGAAAGATTAAAACTTGAGAAAATAGAAAGTCATCCAATAAAAACTTGTTTAAAATTATAGTTGAAGTTTTTTTTTAAAAATATTTTTTATTCAAAAAAATATGATTTAGATTTTTTTTTATGTTTTAGAAATCATTTTTAGCATCAACATATTAAAATATTTTAAAAAATACAAAAAGTAATTAAAAAATTTGTTTTTTTCAAAAATACTTTGTCAAGATTGGTGGATTGGGTGAAGTTTAGAGTATGTAAAAAATATAATACAGAACAATACATAAAATATTCTTACAAAAAGTAAATGACATGTATAACTCTAGGAAAAAAAAAAGATCGGTGACAGGAAATGTGTTGACCCCCTCATTTGTTTTCTAATAGTTAATGTGGTATATTTTGATAATTATTAACGATTTATTTTATATTATTAGATTTATTATATATTATCTTTTCAATAATACTAATTGTTTTATTATTAAAACTTCTATGTGCATTCCAGATATTTTTATTTTTATTTCTCTTTGCTTTCTTCTCTCCACAACTTACAAGGAGGAGAGAAAGAGAGAAACAAGTTGAGAAAAAAAAAAACTTTAGGGATTCACCGAGATTCCGACAACGACATTAAGATGTTGTTGTAACCATTTTGATAAGATTAATCCATTTGATTTTGATAAGATTAATCCAAAATGGAATAGATTCTATAGAGTCTTGCTCTTTTTAAATACGTAATAAATCTTAAATTTAATTTAACATATAAATTATTTATAAGAATTCGAAATAATAAAAATTTTATTTTTTTAATTGCTCCACAAAATATAATTTTCGGGGACAGAATTTCGTAGCATCCAAACAAAGACTTGCGAGTCTTACAAGTTATCTATAACTTTCTGAATTGTTTTTCTTTTCTAGAATACTTTCTGTGCTCTATTGTTTTTTCCGGATTTTGAAGTGCTAAACTACAAAAAAAAATAAAAAATAAATAAATAACTCGTAAAGTTGACACCAAAGAAAGTAGATAGGCATGTGGGGGTTCTGTCATCCGGGTACCTGTTGAATTGCCGGTTGGACTTTGTCGTGCCTGCGAGAAAGTGACTGTCCATGATGCCTCGGTCTAATTCTAGGGTTTGACTTGAAAAGTATTTGTCAAGAAAAAATGATTTTTTTTGTTTTAATTTTTAAAATTATTTTAATGTGTTAATATTAAAAATAATTTTAAAAAAATAAAAATATATTTTATTTTTAAGTAATCACACTCACAAATCCCCACTGCACAAGAATTTCTCTACTATGTTCAGTCCCGACAAACTGTTGTTACTATTTTTACAGGGTACATTTATTATTCTTGAATTGTGGTAAGGGTATCATTGAAACATTTAACTATGGTTAGGGGCTATTTGGATATTTCACTATTTAAAGCATGATGTAGTTCGACGCCAATAATTTTTCTCTCTCATGTTTTCTACATCCTCCTGGAAGCTCCTGCTTGCCTATCAAATTCACCAATTAGCCTTTTAGGGTTTTTTTCCCTTTAGATTTACCCTCTATTTTATGCATATTTGTTTTATTTTAACTAATTTTTAAAATTAGATTTTATTTTCAATTTCATACTTCCTCAATTATTTAGTTTGTCGGAATGGGTTCCAATTCTATTTATTGTTATTTTTTTATTTGAATGTTTTCTAGTCTCCCTCCTTCATTATCTTTTCTTTCATATTTTTACTTTGAACAATCCTGAATTTAATTTAGCCCGCTTCAGCTTTGCTCTCCCAAATTAAAAATCCAGGGGTTTTTATAATTGGAAGTTCTAGATTTTTATATTCTAGGCTTTGATGGTGATTGTGAGATGATGGAGTTTGAGGATTTGCAAGATGAATTGTTATCTTAAGAGTAAGAAAATAGGATATTAAAAAAAATGATTTGTCAAACATAAAGAGCGCATAAATTTTGGTTATTTTAGGCCTGTTTGTTTATGTGGTTGCACTGCCGTTTACTCAGAATTTGATTTTTTTATTTTAAATGAAATATTTTTGGTATTTTAAAATTATTTTGATATGTTAATGTCGAAAATGATTTTTAAAAAATAAAAAAATATAATTTTAAGGTATTTCTAAATGAAAAATATTTTAAAAAAATACCACAACCACACTTCTAAACAGACCCTAAAAATAACCAAAACTTATGTTGTTTGATAAATCCTTTTTTTTAATGTTCTATTTTCTTACTTTTAAGATAATAATTCATCCTGCAAATCCTCAAACCCCATCTCACAATCACCATCAAAGCCTATAATATAAAAATCTAGAACTTCCAATTTAAGAACACTTACAATTTGCAAAATGATTTTTAGTGAGCGTTGAACGGTGGTTGAATTGTGTTGGAGAAGATATTTTTAGAGAATGTGGTTCTGAGACACTTTTCTTAAAAAGGTTCTTGATATTCATTAATATCCTTATTCTTTTGGAGGAGAAACGCACGCTCAAAAAGAATTAAACTTGGAGTTTAATTGGAAGTGTTCTTAATTTTTGATTTTTTTGTTTAAAAATGTATTACAATAATTTTTTATTATTTTAAAAAAAAATATTTTTGATGTCATCATATATAAAATGATATAAAAATATATAAAAAATAATAAAAATAAAATAAAATTATTTTTTAAAAAAATACTTTTAAAACACAATACCGAATAAAATATTCATGGATGGGTGTTAGAAACTATGGTTTTTCATTTTCATGAGTATAAGAGAATCTATATACAAATTTTTATTGAAACATTAAAGTTGGTTTTAATTAAATAATTACTTTTAAGCGAAGGAAGTTTGTCACCCCTCAATAAAAGCTTGTTATACTTTGAAAATGATTAAGATTATATTTTTTACACACACATAAAAACAAAAACAAAAACAAAAAGTATATGGGCATGTGATGATGGGGAGAAATGGCTATCAAAATCATATGACGTTACTAGGTCTGGACTGCAGTCACTTGCCCTTTCACCTAACCCCACAAGTTAGCTGACTTTATTGACAAATCGCATCTTTTTTTTAAAAAAAAAAAATAAGCATCCTGCGAAAATTAATTTTTTTAATTAAAAATTTATAATATTTTTATGTGTGATAATAATTTTTAAAAAATATAAAATTATTATTTAAAATGAAAAATATTTTAAAAAATAATTTCAACATAATCTCCAAATAAACACTATATTAACGTTCAAACTTTTTTTTCTCAAAAGTTATTAAAATAAAACAATAAAGAAATATAAGAAGAAAAAAATTAATTTTTTTTATTAAACATTGTTTAAGCCATGTTTCCAAACATCACTTAAAAATTATTAATTTAAAACTCGAACTAATAAGAGAATAAAATGAACCACCACTATGCACACCATTGCAAATGATTCTAGGTGGTTGCGATAGTTTTAAAATGATTATCAACTTGAAATATATCAAATGATATTTTTATTTTTAAAATCAACACATTAAATGATTTAAAATATATAAAATATTTTATTTAAAATATTTTTCAAAATTCAGCTAAAATCAGTAAAATCGCAATACTTGTAACACCTTTGACACTTCTAACATCGAAGCAGGCAGGTTCAGCAGCACTACTTGTCAAACCTTGGAGTATTATTTAGAAATATATTAAAATATTTTTATTTTTATTTTTTATATTAATATATTAAAAAATATAAAAACACTAATATAGGTTCTCTTTATTTTATTTTTACTATTTTTGTAGCCAATTACCATTCGGTACTAGATGACAAGTGGACTATTTTTGTAGGCCAAGTGGTCCTTTATCGCAGTGATACCTCCTCACAAGTGGCAGGTGGTTTTCGCAGCCTAACAAATGTACGGTCCAACCACCAAAGCCCAATACTGAACAGATTTCTTTAAAGCGTGCGGGTGTGTTCAGATTATATGAGGTGTTAATAATTGAAATTACGTTCTTTTCTAAATTATTTTAAAAATATTTTAAATATTACTCCAAGATTTTAGCTGAAAAACAAAGCATATATACTTTTTTTTGTGTGTGTAGAAGCATATATTCTCAAGATTTAAATCTTTAACCATCGAACAAACCTGTTGGAGTTAGATCAGACACAGAAGGTGCACAAGACCCATCATTCTATCCGATGTCTGTTGTCGAAAAGCTTATTTAAGCTACTGGTCTCTCACGGACACGCCCTGTCTGTGTTCCCTGTGCTCCGAGCCAGGTTACGAGTCCTATACCTGGGCTAGGCCGTACCAGGAACAACCACGCCTCCCATAATCGCAGGTCGTCAAAGCCGAACCTGTTCATTTATCATGGCTGTTGGCCTACACAGCAGAGATTCATTATTCTTGCCCTCCCACTATAATTATACCGGGGAGGACAGCACCCCCGCAGTGGACAAGAAACCCACAAGCCAAAACGGGTCTGCGTCCTTGGCTTCCTCTGATTTCGGTTCTTCCCTGAGCTCACCAATTGAATCAGAGCTTGGTTCAACTGAGTCGGAAAGTGACCAAGACGACGATTACATTGCTGAGCTGACTCGTCAGATGGCTCATCACATGCTCCGAGATGATGATCTTGAAAAGGTATGTGTGCTGCTGTGTATACACTACTCGTTCATCACGGCATACATAAATATGCATGCACATGCCTCACGCTCCCTAATCAATCTCTGATCGGAGTCTATCAATTGTGGTTTTAGACATGGAGTTTTGCTGGCTGGCCACAATCAACAGCATGGTCAGAGCTGGGCTCGGGCCGAGAAGAGGAGGCCGTGATGGTGGACAAGTTTAAGAAGTCCAAGATCAAAGAAGAGGAAGAGATTCACAAGTATACCGATAAAGAGAGATTTTCAAGCACCTCGCTTAAAACGTATCCAGGCCCTTCTGTCAGGGAACCTGAAATTTCCCCTGCCGATCAGTTCCAGTCTAAGCAAGCTCTTATTGAGAATCAAATACGGGTCATTCAATTATCTCTTGCTTGCTAATACAAAATATAGTGCATATGAAACTTTTAGTTGGCTTTTTGATACGAACATGCTTTTATATATATATATATACTTAGTTTCTGGATGAACCTTTTTTTGCTAATTTTGGTGGGGTGTGTGTGTGTGTGTTGCAGCTGTATAAGCTCAAGAAATCGGAGCAGATTGTGAAGCAACAAGAATCTCTATACGGGGCAAAACGGTCCAATTGCTATAAACTAAACGACCCCAAACTACAGGTCAGGCAGTTTCAGAGCAAAGGGAGAGCTCGTGGTGGGCAGTCTACTAGCCATCATCATCAACAACAACAACAACATAGAACCGGTTCGGAGATGAGAGCGGTTTTCCTTGGCGATACATGTCCGAGAAGCGGGTCTGGTGGTGGGACTGGGGTGTTCTTGCCTAGAGGTAGCGGCAATACTTCCGGGTCACAAAAGAAACCAGGTAATTAATTAATGAGCAGTGAAATGTTTTTCTTTGTGATGTTTTTCAACGATCTGGCCAAACTTGGGTCGCCTATTTTTTATTTCTCAGGGCTCAGCTCCGTAGTTGTTGGAGTAGTTAGTCATAGAGTAGTTGATCTCCCTCCTGTATTCCATAAAAACGGTTTGGATTTTATGTTATTTTGTTTGATTATATGATATTGTGGAATCTTAAATGATCTTCAACGTTGTTGGTGGCCAAATTCAGTTTGATATTCGAATTGGAAACTTCCCTTGTCCCACTTGTGTAGTCCTTCCATCAATTGCTTTCAGCTAACCACTTGTGAAAGAAATGGAGACCCAGTTGACAAGATTGATCAACTTGATGTTGAAATCGTCGGGTGTGGGTGTGAACGGAATATTGAAAATCCAGGCTCTAATCAGCTTCAAATTTCAATCTTATCGAGCAGGTTGTTCGACTGTTCTTATACCAGCGAGAGTAGTTCAAGCGCTGAAACTCCATTTTGACAAAATGGGTGTTGCAGCAGGATCCAATGGCGCTATTTTCCCTATTCATCGAGGTACCTTGCCACCAAGAACCAACACCCTTTTCGTCTGACAAATTATTAGTAGCTCCTTGTTGATTTATGTGTGTTCTTCTGGTTTTAGATGCTTCGAGTGGTGAAGTGAGATATGGCCTTCAATTACAGCAAATGAAGAGCCAGTCTCCATCGATGCCTGCAATAAACTGTCATCAAGGAACCGGTTTGCCTCAGGAATGGCCATACTGACTTCACACTTGATGCTTCCTTATAATCCCCGACCGATCATGTTGCTTTTTCTTCTTCATATAGATGGCTGTTTCTGCCCGAGGAAGACGAGTGAATAAAAAGTTCTTAGACAGAATAACAGAAGAAAAATAAGGTCCAGTTATAGTCTTATGCATCATAGGACGAAACTAAACCAATGCTTGTAAATTCTCCATAAATTTTTAATTTTTGTTTGAAGGGTCGTGATCAGATTTCGATAGTTCGTTAGTTAGGAAGAAATGAAATGATTCAGCTCTGCTCCTCCTCCTGCCTGGCTGAAGTGTGGTGCGTGTGTGATCTGTTATGTAGTTCCTGTAATGATCCAGCTTGATAGAAGCCCAGAACTTCAGTGTTTATTTTTCTTAATGCAAGCTTCAATCTGCTGTCCTCGAACTCCTTATTAATATGAGTAACAAATTATATCGTTTTTAAAATATTTTTTATTTTTAAATATATCAAAATAATTTTTTTAATTTTTAGAAATCATTTTTGACGACACTAAAAATATTACAAATTTAATTTAATATAAAAAAAATAATTTTATTCAAAAATATTTTTAAATAAAAAATTCATGTTTGGTTGGGCTTGGATAATAGTTTTGGATCCGAAATAAGATATAGACAATACAAATTATAATCCATGTGTATTCATTGTCATCTATATATTAAAGACTTGGAGTAGAGTTAAGTTGTAGTTGTTTGTGTGTGTGTAGATGTTCGATATAACTTGGTTAACTTTGTGTATCTATCTAAAAGTAACTCGTACAATCCATAAAATTATAGTATGACTAAGAAACAAATTAAGATGAAATATTTGTTAACATTAAGATTGCAACATATTAGATTGAATTGGATTAACCCGGTTTAGCATGTCCAATTCACAACCTGGATTATAAAACTATGACATTCCTACACAAAATAAATTATAAAATTTAATTCTCAATTAATCTAATATTTATGGATGAAATTGAAAAAAATGACCCGAATTAACTTGTCAAACTTGCAACCTAAATCATAAGAATAGCATAACCCTATTGAAATTAAATCAAAATAGATTATAAATTACAATCCCTAGTCAGACCAATACTGAATGATGAGATTAAAAGAATAATTTTTAAAATAAAAAAAAAACATAAAAAACAACTTGAATCAATCTATCAAAATCATGACATGAATCATTATACCAAGATAACCTTGTAAAAAACAATTTAATCTAATACAGTTTAACATGTCAAATTCATAAATATTTTTTTATAAAATTAAAATAACCCAACAAAAAAATAATATGAAACTCAATTTTTAAATTTTGTTATTAGACTCAATAATGAAAAATAAAATTTGTAAAATTATTAACCTATCAAACATTATTTATGTATCATAAAACCACAATAATTTAATAATAAACAAACCAAAACAAATCATCAATCCTATTTTTTTATCAAACAAAATACTAAAAGATGAATCTGAAGAGAGAGAGAGAAAAACAGAGTAAATAGGGTTTATATCAACACCTCCGTCAGCAGTCCAGTCTAGTTGCTATGAAAAGGAAACGAATGTTCATCATTTTGATATCCAAGATAAGTATGAGAATTATTAGCTACAAGTTGTTTGGATTTTTCTGTAGAGCTTGACGTGGAATCATGAATCAAGGCCCCAGAGGCACCGTCTTCTCACGGGTTGAGCTTTTGAAAGATGAGAAGGATAGCCATGCCGATAGATCATGCGGGCGGTCACGCGCCACTCATTCTGGCTGGGACCAATAACTTGGTGGCTGTGAATTTACTTGGAGTGAGAGGTAAATTAACAGAGACTTAAGGCGGCTCATGTCTGCTGCATAGAGAATGGAAAAGGACATTATGGTCTTTCACTTGCAACTTCCAGGCCATCGATCCCGGTTCCTCGCCGGCCCGGCGACTGGCTAAACAGGAAACCAAACCAGTTGGGATCTGCAACCCCTCTCTTTCATTATTGTTCTTACTTTCGGCGATTTAGTTGACGATTTCTGTCTTCCATTCTGTAAAAGGTAAACATCATATCATATCATAATTATAAAAAATATTAAAAGACTTGATCTTTTTCTGCGGTGAAATCCAATGTTTCCCTGCACTCAGGCGCAGTGTTGAGTTATTGGTCCTTGAAGTTTATATTTTTATCAATCTCATCCATGTATTTTGTTTTCCATGCTTCATTAAAAAGATTAGAGAGTTTCCAATCAGCAACATTCCACTATTAAAAAGCTTGTTATGGATAAGGACACGCCTTTTCCAAATAATTCCTTAAATGTGAATGTCATGAAGTTATAAAGATTATGAGTATTTTTTTTATTTTTTATTTAATTGTTTATGTTTATGTTTATGATTGCAAAGATGTCTTAATGGTTGCTTGAAAGAGAAATTAGATTTGGATGTCAACGATTTTTTTTTCATCTACAACATGGTATCGACAGAACATATAATCGGTATGTTATTTAGAGTTAGAGCAAAAATTACTCAAAATATCATTATTATCGATGGTTCTATCGACGAAATGAGCCGTCGATTTTTTTTTAGAAAATTTGATAAAAATTACTCAAAATATAACTATTATCAATGACTATACAAACAAATTGACACCATTGGAATCGCCGACAGAATATTAATGATGTAATCGATGGTGAAATGTTAATGATAGAAATACTAGTGATATATTATGACGGTTTCATCAACAGAATATACCACTAAGACTACGGTCTATTTACAGTTAGTGTTTTTGTCGGTTGGGGGTGGAATGCCAATGAAATCATCAACAGGGGATAAATTATCGATAATTTTTTTACCAAAAACAATTTTTGTCCATGTGCTTGTCAGGAAAAAAAAAGATATCGTCATAAATTACATTATAATACTAACAAAAATTTATGTTGGTAAAATAGTTAATTCTGGTGGTGCTAGGTTGTAGTTGTTTTGTGGTCCAACAACGCTTTTAAAAAAAAAATATTTTCGTCAAATTATTTTTTTGGTGTTTATGGATTGTTGTGATATGTTGATATTAAAAATAAATTTTATTAAAAAAATATTATTTTGATGTATTTTCAAGTAAAAAACTTTAAAAACTAAATATATATCATAATCTCAAGCATGCTCCTAAAGGGATTTGATAATTATACTCTGAATTCTCAATTCTAATTTTGGGCTCAATACTTTGATAAATTTGAAACCGAGTCCTCAGATTTTCAAAATAAAATTAAAATTGCAATTTAAAGAGATTTTAAGGTTACAACTATTTTTCTAAGACATAGAAAAAAGGGTATTTAAGATTGGTTTTTGAAAAGAAATTGAAATCAACATTTTTGTATGGAGAATTAAAATAATTAAATTAAATTTTAAATTGATTATATATAAAAATAGTGAATTGGGATACAGGTTATTGATGTTAGGATATTTAAGTCATTTCATATTTATAAAATATGGGAGAAACCTTAAAAAGGTAAAAAATGTAAATGTTTTCAAACATAGCAAGTGATACAGAGGTTAAAACGAAAATTATATCATAAGAAATAATTCTTAAATGATATGTTTGAATAATTTAATCTAAGTTTTAAAGTTACCAAAATAGGTTAAATTATGTGTTTCTTTTCAACAATAAATATATTCCGCAATTAATGAAATCGGTGGCGAGAATAACACCGTAGGAATCGACGACAGAATATTAATGATGGAATCATCGGTGGAATGTTAACGATAAAATCACCGATGATATATTATGAAGGTCTTACCAACAAAACATATCAATGAAATTACATTCAGTATTTTTGTTGGGGCGGATGTCGATGAAATCACCGACAAAAGTTGATCGCGAACCTCGTGATCACTTGGTCACGCAACCCACAACTAAGAATGAGATAAGATCCGGAAAGCCGAAATAAGGTCCGATAGGAGTGTGACACAACGGAAACTTGCCCCAAGGCACCAGCACTATTGGAATGAGTAGAATGGCGCCACGAAGCCGATTAATCTTCGATAAGTCGATTCGATTCGTTCAAGAACTAAAGAATACAAGAATCACTCTCACACATAAACCGAAAAGTTCGAATGAAGTTTCATCAATGACTCGCTGAAGTAAGGGTTACATGAGTTTATATAGTTCTTAAAAGTAACCCTAATGAACCTCTTATGTGGAATTAAATGAGGTCCACTCGAAACCGACCCAAAATCCTAAATTAAAATGGCCCATTACTTAATCCAAACAAGCCTTGGATCCTATCTGAAAACAAAGTCTTAATTAAGCCCAAACAAGCCTTGGGTTGTAGCTAACTAACTTAAATAAAACCCATAAGGTTTATTTATTCTCTTCAATCCAGCCCATCAATCCCATGTTTCCATGTTGTAGTAGGATTCTTTTGGATCCTTTTATTGTCATAAGTTCATGGCCCAAATAAGGTTGTATTGGACCCCTCCTGCACATGGATAAGATGTACTAGGGTCTCCTCTTGGTACTCCAATGGTCCTTGCAATTATGACCGGGTTGAAACCTTCAAGACTAATGCATACATTGTCTCTTTCAATGCCTTTGTCCTAGACCGCGTGATTGGACCATTTGGAACATGTATTGGGTTCTTGCTGGTGTTTTTGGGCTGGTCCGCATCATCCCTCTCTCCTCGAAAGGGTTCGACCTCGAATCAATATTTGTGTCAAACAATGTAAGATCAGCAACATTTAAGGTAGCAGTAACACTATACTCACCTAGAAGATCAATTTTGTATGCGTTGTCATTTATTCTCTCCAAAACCCGAAATGGACCATCACCACGAGGTCTGTAATTTTGATTTCCTTTGGTTAGGAAACCATTCCTTCCGCATGTGCACCCAAACCCAATCACCGGGTTGGAAAACAACCGATTACGTCCCGTA
The DNA here is from genome assembly GCA_032356905.1 of Salix exigua. Taxonomy (NCBI): domain Eukaryota; kingdom Viridiplantae; phylum Streptophyta; class Magnoliopsida; order Malpighiales; family Salicaceae; genus Salix; species Salix exigua. The sequence goes on from CM063596.1 coordinate 4,473,468, forward strand.
TTTGCTTTAGAAGTGTAAAGTCTATTCTTTTTCTCTATTTACAATCGAACTCCTTCATGGAGTTGTCTCACCATCTTTGCCTTTTGTTCACCATCTAAACTTACCCTTTCTTCACACGGTAAAGGAATTAAGTCCATAGGAGTTAGTGGATTAAAACCATAAGCAATCTCAAAAGGAGAAAAGCTAGTGGTTGAATGCACAGTTCTATTATAAGCAAACTCAACAAAAGGCAAACATTCTTCCCAACTTTTCAAATATTTTTGTTTTTCAACACGCAAAAGTTGAGATAATGTTCTATTGACTACCTCGGTTTGCCCATCTATTTGAGGATGACCTGTTGTCAAAAATAAAAGTTTGGTTTTCAACTTTTCCCATAAGGTCTTCCAAAAGTAGCTAAGGAATTTAACATCACGATCTGACACAATACTCTTAGGAATGTCATGCAAACGTACAATCTCCCTAAAGAACAAGTCTGTAATATGAGATGCATCATCTGTTTTAAGGCATGCAATGAAATGCGTCATTTTAGAAAACCTATCAACCACAACAAAAGTAGAGTCTCTACCTTTCTTTGACCTTGGTAAACCTAAAACTAAGTCCATAGAGATATCTACCCAAGGTTCGATGAGGCATAGATAATGGTGTATAGAGACCATGTGGTTGTACTCTAGATTTTGCCTTTCGACAAGCTATGCATTGTTCACAAATTCGTTGCACATCTCTTTTCATTTTTGGCCAATAGAAATGCTCATGCAATACATCCAAGGTTTCTGCAACCCCAAAGTGACCCATTAAACCACCCTCATGTGCTTCATGAACAAGTAATTCACGCAAAGAACTAGCAGGAACACACATTCTTTTCTCTTTGAACAAATAATCATCCATGAAATAAAACTTATCGAAAGCCGAATTTCCACATGCATTATAAATCTCAGCAAAGTCAGAATCATTACCATCCTTCACATATTCAAAGCCTAGCAATCTAGTATTCATGGTGTGTAAAAGAACATACCTACGCGAAAGTGCATCGGCTACGATGTTCTCTTTCCCTTGCTTATACTTGATCACGTAAGGAAAAGTTTCAATGAATTCATCCCATTTTGCATGTCTCCTATTCAACTTACCTTGTCCTTTCAGATGCTTCAAGGACTCATGATCTGAATGGATTACGAACACTTTTGGCCACAAGTAATGCTGCCATGTTTCGGGTGCTCTTACCAAGGCATAGAGATGTTTGTCGTAAGTGGGATAGTTCAAGGTCGCTCCACTTAACTTGTCACTAAAATACGCAATAGGTCTCTGATCCTGCATCAAAACTGCACATATTCCCATTCTAGACGCATCACACTCTATTTCAAATGCTTTTGTAAAGTCAAGTAGAGATAAAACAGGTGCAGAACATAATTTGTCTTTCAAAAGAACAAAAGCCAATTCTTGTTCCTCCCCCCATTTAAACCCAACTGACATTTTAACAACTTCATTCAAGGGTGCAACTATTTTACTGAAATCTTTCACAAAAAGCCTGTAAAAACTAGCTAACCCATGAAAACTCTTTACCTCACTTACCGATTTGGGTGTAGGCCACTCCCGGATGGCCTTAACTTTCTCCTTATCCATCTCGATACCCTATGAAATTACAACACAGCCAAGAAACACAAAAGGTGCACTTTTTAAGATTAGCATACAATTTATCACTACACAACACACTAAATACATTACATAAATGATCAAGATGCTCAATTAAGTTCTTGTTATAAATCAGAATGTCATCAAAATACACAAACACAAAACTTACCTATGAATACACGGAATGCATGATTCATTAAACGCATAAACATACTAGGTACATTTGTAAGTCCAAATGACATTACTAACCATTCATACAAACCATGCTTAGGAGCTCGATACCACCGATCGCGAACCTCGTGATCACGTGGTCATGCAACCCACAACTAAGAATGAGATAAGATCCGGAAAGCCGAAATAAGGTCCGATAGGAGTGTGACACAATGGAAACTCGTCCCAAGGCACCGAGCACTATTAGAATGAGTAGAATGGCGCCACGAAGCCGATTAATCTTCGATAAGTCGATTCGATTCGTTTAAGAACTAAAGATTGCAAGAATCACTCTCACACATAAACTGAAAAGTTCAGAATGAAGTTTCATCAATGACTGCTGAAGTAAGGGTTACATGAGTTTATATAGTTCTTAAAAGTAACCCTAATGGACCTCTTATGTGGACTTAAATGAGGTCCACTGAAAACTGACCTAAAATCCTAAATTAAAAAGCCCATTACTTAATCCAAGCAATCCTTGGATCCTATCTGAATAAAAGTTTTAATTAAGCCCAAACAAGCCTTGGGTTGTAGCTCACTAACTTAAATAAAGCCCATAAGGTTTATTTATTCTCTTCCATCCGACCCATCAATCCCATGTTTCCATGTTGTAGTAGGATTCTTTTGGATCATTTTGTTGTCCTAACTTCATGGCCAAATAAGGTTGTATTGGACCCCTCCTGCACATGGATAAGATGTACTAAAGTCTCCTCTTGATACTCCAATGGTCCTTGCAATTTTGACCAGGGTTGAAACCTTCAAGACCAATGCATTCATTGCCTCTTTCAATGCCTTTGTCCTAGACCACGTGATTGAACCATTTGGAACATGTAATGGGTCCATGTTGGTGTTTTAAGTTGAGTCCGCATGAGGAGTTAAATTACCGAGAAATATTTTACCAAATATAATTTTTGTCCATGTACTTGTTGGGAAAAAATTACATTATAATACCACCAAAAATTATGTCGTCAAAATAGTTAATTATGTTAGTGCTAGGTTGTAGTTGTTTTGTGGTCCAACAACACTTTTAAAAATAATTCTTCAAATTAATTTTTGGTATTTATAGATTGTTGTAATATTTTGATTTAAAGATAAATTTTATTAAAAGATTAAAAATATTATTTTGCTGTATTTTCAAGTGAAAATTTTTGAAAACCAATATATATCATAATCTCAAACATGCTCTTAAAGGCATATGAGAATTATACTTTTAATTCTTAATTCTAATTTTGGCCTTAATGCTTTGATATATTTGAAACCAAATCCTCAAATTTTGAAAATTTCAATCTAAAGTATCCATCTAGAAAGTTTGTTTTTAAAAAAATAAAAGAAGAAGAAGGAGAAGAGATTTTAAGGTTGCAACTATTTTTCCAAGACATAGAAAAAGGGTATTTAAGATTGGTTTTGAAAACAAAATAAATCATTTTTATGGAGAAGTAAAATAATTAAATTAAATTTTAAATTGATTATATATAAAAATAGTGAATTGGGATACAGGTTATTGATGTTAGGATATTTAAGTCATTTCATATTTATAAAATATGGGAGAAACCTTGAAAAAGGTCACAAATGTACATATTTTCAAATATAGCAAGTGATAGAGAGGTCAAAACAAAAACTATATCATAAAAATTAATTCTTAAATGATTTGTTTGAATAATTTAATATGAGTTTTAAAGTCACTCAAATAGGTTGAAAAGATAGATATTATTTTAAGTGATGATTGATAAGAGAGAAACTAATGCCAAATTTTTAAACGAAAAATAAAAATATGGTTTTTTAAATAATGTAAATATAATATTTTTTATATTTACACTTCAATGGAAAAAAGTCATCTAAGGCCCGTTTGTTTGCTGGAAAGTGGTTTTTTTTGGAGAGTGAATTCCGGAGAAAGTGAATTCCTGGAAAGTGAATTTCGATGTTTGACACTGTTTATGGAAAATGATTTGAAAAACATTTTCCAGTATTTATTTGTGTTATGGGAAATGAACTGGAAAATAATTTATTAATAATTTTTTTTTTCAAGTTTATTAAAACAATGAGGAACAAATCTTACAAATTAAAAGGTTGAATGAGAATAAAATTGAAAAAAATATAATTTCATAAATTATCTCAAATAAAATAAATAATAATCAAAATAATAGAGATCAAATTAAAAAAATGAAAGGTGAATAAATTAAAATAATAATAATTAACATTTCATAAATTATTTCAAATAAAATAAGTAACAATAAAAAAATGAGGACCAAATTTGATAGATAAAAAAAAATCAATAAAAAAAATGATAAGAAAAAAGCAAATAACAATTATAAAAATAAGGGCCAAAATTAATATAAAAATTAAATTTTAAGAGATGAAATTGAAAAAATAAATATTGAAAACAAATTATATATAGCAATCAAAAGTTTGAGGATCAAATTTGATATAATCAGCAAATAATGACATTTTTAATTTTTCACAACTTTCGGAAAGTGTTTTCGCCTAAATTTTCCGGAAAACACTTTCACGAAAACCAAGACAAATTTTTCTTTTCTTGGAAAGTGTTTTCGTTGACCAACTTTCTAAATCGCAAAAAACACAGAACGTTTGGAAAATGGTTTCCTGAAACCACTTTCCAAAGAAACAAACGGTCCTAAGTGAAGTCAATTCTATTTTAATATATACAATATCAATATCATATTTATTAATAATAAATAACTAATACAAGTAAAGTCAAAACTACTTTTTTGTATAGAAACATATTGAATAATTTTTAGTTTTTTTTATCAAACATGTGGTAATATTTATTCATCTAAAAATGATATTTTTAGCACTTTAATATAGCTATCACCTTATAACTATATAAAAAAATAAAAATAAAAATAAAACTATTTTTTTTTGTTTTTCTTATAGCGTTTTCTTTTACCTATCTCATTGAATTACTCTAACAGGACGAGTTTTCGGCTTGACAAACAAGCCCCAAAAACTGCTCTCTATGCAAGCTTTGGCAGCATGGCTTGCTTTCGTGAGAAGGAGCTGCTTGAGATAGCCGGGGGCCTAGCTGAAAGTGAGCATCGTCCTTTCTTGTCGGTGGCCAGGCCCCTGGTTTGGTTCGAGGTTCGGATTTGAGTAAGATATTGCCCTAGAATTTTGTAGATGGAGTTGGAAATAGACGCGTGTTTTGACCAAGGCACACCAAGGATGTGTTGTCTTCACCACTTGCTGCCTTCTAGTTTCAGGTTTCTCTTTCCAAGCACAACTGCAAGTTAGAGATTTAAAAGCTGATTGCCCTGTGAAGCACCTACATTAATTTCCCAGTTGACAGGATGGATTGAAGATACACTGCCTATCATTTCATTTCATTTCATTTCAAATCTCTGTCGAGCAGCCCTAGTTAATGGTGGTGCTCGGATGTTTTTATCCCTTCTGAAACTCGTCAGAACCATCCCTGGATACTGGTGTCAGTTACTGACGGTCATGGCAATATGAAATCCAGGAATCAAAACCTATAAATGAGCAAAGAAAAGAAATTGATATGATAATTAACATAATCTGCCAATCTAGAGTCTAAACTGGAAACCCAGAAAAAAGAGAAAGGAAAAACACGTGATTCTTTCATTATTGTCTTTCGATCAACAACTTAACGGAGGAAGATCGGAGGTCTTGTGATACGGTGGCATCTCTGTATCCTTGAAAACTCCACTTCCGAAAATCAAAAACCCTAAAAGATGTCCTGCGACGGCTACAATAAACACACCACCATTAAAGGACATGACAGCGAGCATCACCATATAGGCAAGACCAACCCTGATAGCATGCATCAATGTCTTTATAAGCCCAGCTGCGACATTGTTGGACCCTGGCTTGACCAATCGGCAGTGAGAGACCCACTCGACCAGGACCGCGAGCACAAAAATGAACACCAGGGCTAGCACATACATGCCTGTGCTTGAGCCAGGCCAGCCAGAGAAAAGGATCAGCGTATCCTTGCCCCAGAAGAATGTCATGTGCATCATCATCTTGTGGTGCATCCCTGTGGTGCCGTTCATGGGTGTTGGCGGCGGCGTTGACATGCCAGGCATCTGATGGTCCATTAATTTTCTCTGAGAAAATTGACAGGGGGGCGGTGGGAAGCGGAGGTTTTGGTGATTATGGGCCAGAGGCTGGATATGAGGAGTGAGAGATATCTACAGTACAAAATAAATTTGTACTGTGCACCAGTGAGATTTCCATAGTACTACAAAATAAATAAAAATATTTTGATAAATATAAATCTGCGCTGTACAAGATTTTTGGGAGCTCATTAATTTTATTTTATTTTATTTTCGGTAAATCTGCTATTTTTCAATTTAACTATTTAACATTTATTGAAATTTATAGTTTATTTTATATTTCTTTTTATAAAAAAATCAATCTCATTATATAAGTTACATATTTTGTATATTAACCGGGTTGCCTTATAATTTTGTCCATAAAAATAACACATTATTATATTTTTATTAATTCTTATTTTTCTATTGTAATTCTTTAGGTACATACCAAGAAAACATTTATGTCGGCGTATATAAATTAAAATAGTGAGGAACTCTCGCATTAGTAATAGATGATAAGAGGGAGGTGGTTATAACATAAATATCACTAATAGATAATAAAAACAATTTTATTTTATTATAATTTTGTCCATTTATGTTATTTTTATTAATTTTTTTATTTTTCTATTGTAATTCTTTTGGTATGTACCAACAAACTAGAGGAACTATCACACAACTATAGTTCACCATCATCATCGAAAGACACAAATTTATCCGTTGGTATTTTTATTTGTATTCAACAATTTTATGGTAGTGTATTTTAGTTATGATATATTCATAGTTGACTTAAAATCATTTTTAATTTTTTTTATTCAAGTTAATTATAAATTACATATTAATATGTTTTTTTTATTTTTTTATAAAAGGTTATCATAGTCTCATGATCATGATTATAAATTTTACACAACTTGGGCTACCCAAATTAATACAATATATTATCATCTCAATTAATAATTATGTTTAAAAAATATTATCTTAATTTTTCTAGCTAAATTATTTGTTGTCCAAAATACACTTGGCCTGCTAAATAACAAGTTTAGTAATAAATTGTTATTTTCCTAGAATGAAAATAGACACAACAAGTGTGCTTTAAAACTATAAAACATTTTTAAAGAAATTTCACTATAAAAATATATATTATGAAACCAAATGAACTCAGAAAAATTCAATCTATCTAATTATACACGTAATAATTTAAACTCGACAATGATAAAAAAAAAAAAACAATGTTGTTATATTATATTTTACCTGGCGGCTCAATAGTGTCTTTCAACATAAAAAATAAATATAAAGAAAGGGGAAAAAAGGGTGGGGATGATATAGGGCTTGATTCATGCGTTGACTATTCTAAACCACACGATGTATCTGGCAAGGCAAGGCATGATCCTTGCCTTTTTTTTGGTAGGAATAGAAAGAGTGAAGGAAGAGGTACGAGGCTGTACTATATGGTTGACATAATCAAATTGCGATTCTTTAGGCATATAGTTAAAGAAATATTTGGGGGGGTGGGGGAGGGGTTGTTTGACTATAGTTTTTAAAGGTATTTTTTAAAAAATATTTTATTTTAAATTATATTTTTTAGTATTTTTATATCATTTTGATCACGACTTCATCATTCATGTCCATTAAGTTTTAAAAATATTTATTATTATTATTTTGAATTACTGTTTTGATAGTTTTAGATCATTTTAATATTTCATATTAAAGATAATTTTTAAAAAATATATATATTATCTTAATACATTTAAAATTATATTGAAAAGAAGAAACTCTAAGTCTATGACAGCATATAATTCATGTAAAGGATATTTGATTTTCTAGAAATGAGGAAGAGAAGTTTTTTGTTTTTATAAAATTCGCATTTTTTTTATTGAACCGGAAGCAACATGCAAAGAAAGAGAGAAATTGTTTTCGTTTTATTGTTTACTTTTTAAAGTGCTTTTTTAATTAATTGTATCTTGAAAAACATTAAATTATTTTTTAATCAAAATATATTAGATAATTAAAATACATTGAAATCTTGATGATTTTAGTTTATTTAATCATTTATTAGGGTAATTAAAGGCTACACGTCGTTGTGGAAAATAACTAGACATGCCCTCTGGGGCTTTGCAGCTTCGAGGCAACTGCTTGAAGAAATTCTTATCCTCAAATTTAATACATTGGACTCACATGGCATTCATTTTCCATCACTATAGCCAATGGGAAAATTCAGCTTTTATTTATTTATTTATTTTATCGAGTCTTCCGTTTTCGCAGCCTCTCACTAAATTTAGATGCAGTTTGGCGGTCATGTTGTTTTTTATTTATTTTAAATGAATATATTTTGGTGTTATTAGATTATTTTGATGTGTTGATGTTAAAAATAATTATTAAAAAATAAAAAAAATTATTTTGATGTATTTCGACACGAAAATCATTTTAAAAAACTACGGCAATATATAATATTTTTATACTTAAAAAATAAACACACATTCAAAAAATAAATTATTTTATTTAGTCCCTATATATATATAGAGAGAGAGGAGTTGCTGTTTTTTTAAATGAGTTTTTTTTTAATATTTTTAGATTATTTTAATTTATTATGTCAAATATAATTTATTTTTTAAAATATATCATCTTAATATCATTTGTTTAAATATAATTTACAGATTCGATAAGTTTTTTTGAATAAAATATATTGAGATCTTAATATTTTAGTTTATCCAATCATTTGTTAGACAATTAAAGGCTCCACAATCCTTCATATCTGTCACCCCGTGTACTTATTGGACAGGATATTAAGTGAACTTAAAAATTAGTTGCGGTGATCTAGACATCTAGTTATACAAAAATAAAAATCAATTGTAAAAAATGAACTAAAGCATCTCTCGAAAGGCTCGAGGAGTCACGGTCGTTGATTGACGGGAAGTCGTTGTGGAAAATAACTAGACATGCCTTCTAGGGCTTTGCAGCTCCGAGGCAACTACACAAATTTAATACCTTGGACTCACACGGCGTTCATTTTCCATCGCTAAGACCCTATCGACTCCATGACAAGCCAAAAGGAAGCTAACTAGCCGTACCTCAAAAATTAAACACGGATTCCTGCTCGAGGGTTCTCCTGGGCTACACATCCATCGACTGGAATACGAACAAGTAATTCAAAATAATACGTATTTATTTATTTATTTATTTTTCACAAATAACAACATGCCACCGCACCAGATAGTTCTAACAGCGATTATTCTTCGAATTTCAAGAGGGTAAAAAGGGAAACAAAAAAACACGCGTCACTGGAGAGAACCGCAAAGCGAAACCCAGGAGCCTGCAGGTACTCGGTGGGTACAGTTCAGCAGCTCGCCGGGGGGAGATCAGAGGTTTTAGCAGGATTTTGGGTCCTTTTAAAAACCCTGCTGCCAAAAAACAAGAACCCCAGAGCATGCCCAGCCACGGCAACCAGGAACACGCCGCCATTGAAAGACATGATAGCCAACATGACCATGTAGGCCAAACCAACCCGCAGAGCGTGCAGTAGCGTCTGGACTAGACCGGCCGCCACATGGTTCGACCCCGGCTTGATCAATCGGCAATGGGATAGCCACTCCACGAGAATCGAAAGAACAAAAACAAACAGCAAAGCCACGAAATACATGTATGGTCTCTCATCGGAGCTTCCAGGCCACCCGGAGAAGAGAATCTCAGCGCTCCTCCCCCAGAAGAAGGTCATGTGCATCATCATCATATCGTGGTGCTGCATCGGTCCTGTCATGCTCATGGGCGACGGCGGAGCCATGCCCTCCATGCCTGGCATATCATGACCATGCTCCATGATCTCTCTCTCTCTCTCTCTCTCTGAAATAGTTGCTTCAGTTGAGGGGTGATGAAAATGAAAAGATTTAATAGAACGCCAGGAGTAATCGAAACTCCACGAATCTTTTTTAAAATATAAAGATATTAAAAAAAATATCGATGCAAACCCGGCCAATCAAAAATTACAAATATAGTAAAACATATTTTTAGAAGATCATTTCACACAGGAATATTCTAAAATTTCTTGTACGAGTGTAAGAAGGGTATTAACCAATACACTAAAACAATTCGGAATACACTGTTCACACACTCATAGTCATTGTGGACTCGAAATTTGTCTCTATGTTTCGCGGGTGCATGTCCACTTTTTTTTTCTTTTTCTGTTGTGAACATTGCACCACTGATTTCACCCCGATAATAAGACAAAAACACGGTCTAGATTGAGGAGCACGGGTGTAATTGACCACGTACGGACCGGTTCGGTTCGGTCGGTCCGCCGCAAGGTTTTTTTGTCTAATTACGGTTATATCCCCTAATAAGACAAAAACATTGACTTGAGTACAGGGGCAAGATGGTAATTGAGCCTATTTTTAAAAAAAATTATTCCCTAGTTGTCAGTGCGTGAGGTGCACGCTCCGATCGGTTTTCCGCCTCCCGTCCTGTTTGGGTGGCGCGTGTACCATAAAAAAGTCTGTGGACGTGACGGTGGCCGGTTAAAGGCGCTGCCAATGTTTTCTCTCTCTCTGCACGTAAAAGTGCAGGAGAGCCCCCCCATTTGTTGTATATTTTCACTTTGGTCCTTCGACTTTTAATTTTGATTTTGGTCCTGATTTCTATTATATAAGTTTTGATTAAGTTCGATTGGCTCCTCCGATTTTAATTGATAGCATATGAGAGTTTCACTTCGGTCCTCCTACTTCTAATTTTCCAGATTGGTTGTAAATGCTCAATAAATTCGGTACACAAGTTTTGATTTTTTCAACTTTGTCTTTTAATTTAAATTGATAATAAATGTGATTTTTATTTCAGCCCTTGGACTTTTAATTTTTGAATTTAATCCCTTTATATTTGATTTTCATTTCAGCCCTTATACTTTTATTTTTTTATATTTCTAGAATAATCCCTACTTTTGTCCATGTATATTTAAGTGTACTTAACACAACAACAACAACAACAATAATAATAATTTAATTGTTTTTCTTACTTACTCTTTTGTTAATGTTTTTTTCTCTAGATAATTTAATAATTTTTATTGTTTTGAGAGTAATGACAATGATATTTGTTTTTTTTCTTTTGTTAAAGTTTCTAGGATATTTTTAGTCTTTCATTAATTATACGTTCTAATATTTATTGAATATTATCGCATAGGAATATATATATATATATATATATATATATAGGGAGAAGAAAACATGACCTAGGATTTTTTGAATAAAAAAATATAATATCAGTATTCTTAAATACATTTAATATAATAATATAATGATAACATAAAGAAAATTTGTCTTCGAAATTTAATTTTGTGCTTAACACAATAATAATAATAATAATAATAATAATAATAATAATAATAGTAATAGTAATAGTAATAATAATAGTAGTAGTAGTAGTAATAATAATAATAATAATAATAAATTTGTAAATTGAAATATTAAATTGAAATGTATTAAATCGAAATATTGTATGATTTTGTATAAATTTGTAATTTCATTTTTGTAGAAATGAGTTTAACATAGGATGAAAAATGCAAAGGCAAGGGCAAGTATTTCAAATGGACTAACCCCATGTCTAACATGCTGCTTGAGTTATTAGCTGAGGAGGCACTTAAAGGAAACAAACCTTCTTCCACCTTTAAAGCAAAATCTTTTGTTAAGGTGGCTACAGAAATCAGTGAAACGTTCATTGTGCAATGCGAGCCTAAACATGTGAAAAATCATCTCAAGACTGTGAAAAAAGAATGGAGAATAATAACCAATCTTAAAAATAAAAGTGGTTTTGGCTGGGATGATTGTTTGAAGATGATTACAGTTTCGAAAGATGTATATGATGAAGAGGTGAAGGTATGATAAATATTATACTCTTTGTAATTTTTATATTTACTTTTGTTTCTACAATGTTATACAATGAACTAAAAAAATTGCATATTTTATACGTTATGAACAGGCACATCCCAATCATGACAAGTATCTGAACAAAAAACTTGATTTGTATGAGATAATGATAATTGTTGTTGGAAAAGACATGGCAACCGGAAATTATGCCAAATCATATGCTGATGTCAACTTGGAAGAGAACACTAAAGTTCAATCAATTTCCATTGAAAATGAAGGGGAATATGAAGAAACTTCAAAGGGAAAAGGGACATCTTCCTCTAGTACACAAAAGAGGCAACATAGAAAGAGAAGCAGCATGTATGAAAATGATGGTGTTGAGAAGTTGTCTAAACAGATTGGAAATATAGCATTTGCAATTCAAAGTTTCAGCAAAAATCAACTTAATGTTAGTGCGTTGTATGCGGCAGTGATGAAAGTTGAAGGCTTTGATGAGATAACTCTTGTGGATGCATTTGATTATTTGGTCCAAAATGAAATGTTGTCAAAAGCATTTATGGTAAAAAAAAATGCTAATTTGAGGAAAATTTGGGTTCAAAACTTTGTCACCCAATACTACAACAGGCCTGCTTGCTAAGATGGTTTGAAAATGTTCAAAGTTTGATTTCAGACTATGTTTTTTATTTGACAAGTATGTTTACTTGTTTAATTCGGAGAATTCTATATTTATGTTTGTAATTTGAACTAATATGTTTGTCAATGATATCGAAACTTAATATTTATGCATGACTATTTATTTCTTGATGTTAGGTATAAATATTTATTTCTTGATGTTTATTTTAAAGATATTAAAGGGATAATTGTTTTTACCCAATTTTTATTTATTTTTATCTAAAATACCCATCAAAATATTGTTTTATCTAATTATCTTTTCAAAAATACTTCATACCAAAAACAAAAACCCAAACATATAACTCTCAACATAAACTAATTTGGCTTTCTTAATATGAAAAAACAAATTATTTTAAGCTTTTAAAATTGAATAATTGTTACTTACAAAATATTTAACAAGCTTATTTTTCTATAATATGATATGACATATATTGTAATATTTTATAAAATAAGCTATGTATGAATATAGGATATCATAAAAAAAATTATCATTATGCTTTCATTTTTTATTTAAAGTGATTAAATATTTTATATTAAATATTTAATATACATAGGATAAACTTGAAAAAAAAATTTTATTAATAAAGTGTTTTCCAGTTCATTTTCCATAACACAAACAAACACTGGAAAGTGTTTTCCAGTTCATTTTCCATAACACTACCAAACATCGAAATTCATTTTCCAAAAGGAAACCACTTTCCAGCAAACAAACGGTCGAAAATGAAATGTTGGCAAAAGCATTTATAGTAAAAAATGCTAATTTGTGGAAAATTTGGGTTCAAAACTTTATCACCCAACACTACAACATGCCTGTTTGCTAAGATGGTTTGAAAATGTTCAAAATTTGGTTTCAGACTATGTTTTTTATTTGACATGTTTACTTGTTTAATTTGGAGAATTCTATATTTATGTTTGTAATTTGAACTAATATGTATGTCAATGATATCGAAACTTAATATTTATGCATGACTATTTATTTCTTGATGTTAGATATAAATATTTATTTCTTGATGTTTATTTTATAGATATTAAAGGGATAATTGCCTTTACCCAATTTATTTATTTATTTATCTAAAATACCCATCAAAATATTGTTGTATCTATTTATCTTTTCAAAAATACTTCATACCAAAAACAAAAACCCAAACATATAACTCTCAACATAAACTAATTTGGCTTTCTTAATATGAAAAAACAAATTATTTTAAGCTTTTAAAATTGAATAATTTTTACTTACAAAATATTTAATAAGCTTATTTCTCTATAATATGATATGACATATATTGTAATATTTTATAAAATAAGCTATGTATGAATATAGGATATAATAAAAAAAATCATCATTATACTTTCATTTTTTTTATTTAAAGTGATTAAATATTTAATATACATAGGATAAACTTGAAAAAAAAATAATTTATTAATAAAGTGTTTTCCAGTTCATTTTCCATAACACAAACAAACACTGAAAAGTGTTTTCCAGTTCATTTTCCATAACACTGTCAAACATCGGAATTCACTTTCCAGGAATTCACTTTTCCCAGAATTCACTTTCCAAAAGGAAACCACTTTCCAGCAAACAAACGGTCCAAAATGAAATGTTGGCAAAAGCATTTATGGTAAAAAAATGCTAATTTGAGGAAAATTTGGGTTCAAAACTTTGTCACCCAATACTACAACAGGCCTGCTTGCTAAGATGGTTTGAAAATGTTCAAAGTTTGGTTTCAGACTATGTTTTTTATTTGACAAGTATGTTTACTTGTTTAATTCGGAGAATTCTATATTTATGTTTGTAATTTGAACTAATATGTATGTTAATGACATCGAAACTTAATATTTATGCATGACTATTTATTTCTTGATGTTCATTTTATAGATATTAAAGGGATAATTGCCTTTACCCAATTTATTTATTTTTATCTAAAATACCCATCAAAATATTGTTGTATCTTTTTATCTTTTCAAAAATACTTGATACCAAAAACAAAAACCCAAACATATAACTCTCAACATAAACTAATTTGGCTTTCTTAATATGAAAAAACAAATTATTTTAAGGTTTTAAAATTGAATAATTTTTACTTACAAAATATTTAATAAGCTTATTTCTCTATAATATGATATGGCATATATTGTAATATTTTATAAAATAAACTATGTATGAATATAACATATAATAAAAAAAATCATCATTATACTTTCATTTTTTTATTTAAAGTGATTAAATATTTCATATTAAATATTTAATATACATAGGATAAACTTGAAAATTTTTTTTATTAATAAAGTGTTTTCCAGTTCATTTTCCATAACACTGCCAAACATAGTAATTCACTTTCCCCGGAATTCACTTTCCAAAAGGACACCACTTTCCAGCAAATAAATGGGGCCTTAAAAAAGCATTCAGGATTATATTTTAAAAATATTTTTATTTTAAATTAAAAAATTTCGTGTTTTTAAATTATATTATATTGAAAAATATTTTTTTACAGATAAAAAAATATTATTGTAATGTATTTCAAATAAAAAACACAATAAAAAAACTAAAATCACCCTTCTAAAAAAGTGTTTGGTAGTATGGTGGGATCGGAGTTTCAAAATAAGTTTGTATATAGGTGTTTGGTAAATAAATAAAAACAGAAAATTACTGGTGGGTTTCACCTTTAAAAATCAACAAAACACCGATTGATCAAAAGCAGCAAAGAAGGAAAGAACTGCTTTTCATGCTTCAAGATGAATTACTCCCCTGAATAACAATGTTATCTATAATAATTCCCAAATAAACCCTCACCATAGAGAGGAGAGAAGCAGAGGGGAGGGAGGGCACGAGGGGCGAAAGAAAGGTGAGGGGGGGTTGACTAGAGAGAAGAGAAGTAAACTTAACTAAAATATAAATAAATATATTAAAATATATCACAATATAATTTTTATCTTGTAATCCTAATTTTATTTCAGATGATATTTTACCAGATGTTGTTCCTCAATCAAATAGTTAGGGATCTGATCATATAGGCTTTCATGTATGGTTTTGTGATGAAATTACAAATAGTTTGATGAGAGAATAAAAAGAAGTGTCCAATTTACTTAAATTATTCATTACATTATAAAATTATGATTATTAATATATATATGTGTGCGCGCGCGCCTGATATTTAAAGTAATTTTACAAGTTGAAAACAATATTAAAGTTTGGCAACCAAACACATGAAACTGTTATTCATTAACCTCAAATTCAATCATATTTTTAACTAAATATTTCAAAAATTATTATGAATCGCAACTAAAAATGTTGTTTATGAAACAATTTTTTTTTTAAATCTCAATCACAAAAATAAAAATAATACAAATCACACTCTAAAACAGCTACTAAAGGGTATTTCCCGGCTCCACTTCTGAGTGTAAAGACCTTAATGTCCACAAGCTAGCTCCAACTGCCTCTGGCTCATTCCTAACAGAAGACGAGTTTCTGGCTTGACAAACACGGCCCGAAATCTGTTCTCTACGTAAGCTTTGGCGGTCTGGCTTGCATCTCCGAGGAGGAGCTGCCTGAGATAGCCAGGGGACTAGCTGAAAGTGAGCAACGTCGTCCTTCCTTGTGGGTGGCTAGGCTATATTTGGTTCGTGGTTCAGATTTGACTTAAGGGGTATTTTGAAATCATTTGAAAAAAAATAAATTTTTTATTTTTATTTTTATTTTTATTTTTAAAAAATTTATTTTTAGATTATTTTAATGTGTCGTGTCTAAAAATATTTTAAAAATAAAAATAATAATTTTAATATATTTTTAAATAAAAAACATTTTCAAAAACAATTTACAAAACGGTTACTAAACTATTGCCCAAGAATTTTGTAGATAAAGTTGGGAATAGAAGTGGTTGCAACGTGGTTTGATCAAATTTCTAAAAAATTTTTTATATTTAAAATGAATATTTTTTAGTACATTTAGATCATTTTGATGTGCTGATTTCAAAAATAATTTTAAAAAAATAAAAAAAATATTATTTTGATATATTTCGATACGAAAAGAATTTTGAAAAGATATCGCTGCTACACTTCCAAATATACGCTTTAGTTGGGAATAGAGTTAGAGATGTGAAATGAAGGAATAGCACGCGTTGCAGTGCGAGGTTCTTGGCCTACTGTAGATGGAATTCAACACCGGAGCGTGTGAAGGAGTGCTGATGCCATGTTTTGGAGACCAACGTTTGAACATGGATTGTGTTTTGTCATCCATGGAAGGTATACCTTGAATTAGACAACGAATTTAAATACATGAAGCTACAAGAAAATGAATGGTGGGTAAAGACGGGGAGAAGGTGGGACAAAGATCAGGAGAACATATCTTCTCATGCTGACAACTAGGCTAGCTAGAGATGACGGGATGGATCAGTCCTCGTAGATGCCAAAAGCTATTCCATGGGGAAGAGGACTTTCCATATCCAGATGGTAACGTGTACCTTTCAGGTTCTGGCCACCTCGGCTGCCCACCCCCACAAGTAATTTTCAACCCCATCTTAGCGTGACTCAAATTCCACCACCTTGGTGCGATGCCCTCACGCTGCAGAGCAGGCGTGCTATAGCCGGTAGATGATAAGAGTTTGATATTTGTAAAGTAAATTTTGAGTCTATGAAGTGTATTTCTTGTAAAAATATGAGACAATTGGAATTTAATTTATTCATCTAGGCTCATAAAATATATTTTTTAGATAATAAAATTTCTTCAAATTAAAAAAAAATGTATAAAAAGTGACCTTTTGGAACTAAAAAGTTTTTTTTTTATGATATCATGTTATAACTAAGAGTTATATGGTTGTAAATATAATAAAAAATAAATATTTATATAATTATTAATTTTAAAGTTTGTGGTATTAGTTGAGGTGTCTACAAGTTAGCTCAGACACCCACGCTAAGAAAAAAAATATAGACCAACTAAACTTTTGAAAACTTGAGACTAGGAAATTTGTTTTCAGGTTCAAGCCTCGTGATTTCTGATATTATGATCACTAAAAACTTATATTATCATTAATTTCAGGGCTCGTGAGGTTAGTTGAAATGCACACAAATTAACCCCAAAATCTAAATTAAAAAATGTAGACTGTCAAAACTTCTGCTTATGCCTTTTCAGAAATTGAAAGATAAATTTATAATAATATTTAAACATGATATCACAACTGAAAAGTGAATTTATAATTGTTTAGTGTAAAAAAAAGAAAAGAAAAAGAAAAGTGTAAGCACTCAGCGACTTGATTCACTTTAGTAGGTTAGGTCGGTATTTATAGCCCTGTTTAATTTAATGCTGCCAGAGAGATTGAAACTAGCAGCCTCGCGAATACTTTTCGCATGCTACCACTTTGAACTGCGAGATTGAATTGGTTTGAAACAATTTAAAAATATATATTAAGATGTTATACCGTTGACGTATCTTGATGACTTCCATTTCTTTTAAAGTATTGGGATAATTCCTGAAAAAAAAAAAAATAGAATGAGATTTAGTGATCGAGAATGCATAGAAAATTATTTTTTAAAGTGTTTTTCCATTGAAAAATGCATTCAAATAATTTTTTTTATTTTTTAAAAATTATTTTTGAATGATGTAAAAACACCAAAAAAATTAACTTAAAATTAAATTCCAAACATTTGCTTAATTTTCGACTCTCCGTTTAGCAACTGGCTGGAGTTGCTCTTACTGACCCCCGGTGTTTTCAGTGTTTTTTTGTTTTCGTTACTTTCTATGAACCCTCTCAAGTCTAAACTAAACAACTCTTCCATCTCTCTCCTGTCAGAGAATTTTAGCCCTGTCTTGTCAAAAGTCCGGGTTCTTGATTCCGATTGCCTTTGACCCCTCCTGTAAAAGTCCGGCCGGCCTCACTTTCAGTTTAGGTGTTTCTCCGTCACCACGACAACAAAAAGCTTTGATGGTAAGATCCTCTGCTCTCTTTTCCTAGCATGCTTGTAAGAAAAACATTCACTCTCTCCTCCTGCGCTGTTTGTTTGGCTCGAAAGCTGCTGTGAAGACTCACAATGTTTTCAATTACATTGCAAAATAAAATAAAAACCCTGCTGAATCGGCGCAGCTGGGTTCTGGGCATTTGCTTGCCTGGATAAAGCTTAGATCTTTGGTTTTTTTTATTTCAAGTTCAGTGAAAAATGAAAGAAAATCTCTTGATTTTGGCATAAATTCGTATGGATGCTAGTGCTTGTGGTGCAGTGATTTTATAAATTGCTTTTTTTTTCTGTTAAAAAGAAATTACAATGACTTATTTTATTTTTTAATTACCTCTAATTCTTTGAAGAAAATAATGTGATTTGATATTTTTTTTTTGAAGGGCTTAAGTGAAAACTAAAGAGGGTGTAATGCTATATTAATTGCCATAATAAACTTTAAAGAAACTTAAAAAGACGTTGATATAAGTTGATACCATTTCATCAATTGATAATTTGATATTGGTTGAATTAATCAAAAAAATTCAATTATTACATTATCATCAAATTTTAAATAATTTAAGTCCTGATAAGCATTGATCTAAAAGGAACACAATTTATATGTTTATTTTTCTTGATTTACTTATTAATTACTTTAAAGGAAAACATAAGAAAAACAAATAAATAGTAAGAAATCTTCATCTAATTTTTTCGAATAAATTTTTTTCTCTCTTCTCAAAACTCGCTAATATTTTAAATTCACAAGGCATAAGAGACTCATATAACTTTATAATTTTCATATCTAATATCTTCTGATTAGCCAATAATTGAGTTTTTTATACAAGTAAACATATCCGTCCATGAAAACCAAATATTTTAACATGGCATTCCTTGTGAATTAACCCCATTAATACTCCAATGATCCTAGAACGCTGGATTTGATGACAGAGAGCAAAAGTCCAAACCAATCTTTGTCATCCAGATTTTCGACCCTCATTAGAGAGAGAGAGAGAGAGAGAGAGAGAGATAAGGCCAGATCTTTACTTGGAATGATCAGATCTGTCCGATACCATAAGCAACAGGCTGAGAGATATACTTTGAACCGGCACCGTTTCTCGTCACGATCACTTCTTGGGTTCTGAAATTGATATTTCAACTCTTGTGATTTGGATTGTCTCTAAACCATTGATTCCAAATAATCTCTCAGCATAAAGCTTGCACAGAGGGACCTTTCTGTTGATTTCAACATGGCTGAGCAAGGGCAGGAACGGCGTCGTAGATTGGTGTTGGTAGCAGCTCCATTCCAAGGCCACATCAATCCATTGCTTCAGTTGAGTGCAGTCCTTCACTCTAAAGGATTCTCCATCACCGTTGTTCACACCCAATTCAACTCTCCTGACCCGTCAAACCATCCTGAGTTCAACTTCCTGTTCATTCAGGATGGCTTGTCTGACCATGACGTCGCTTCCATCGACCTAACTGCCATTGTTTTGGTTCTCAACGAAAAATGCCAGTTACCCTTCCAAGAATGCCTGGCCAGGCTAGTGAAGGAACAGGAGACACGTGATGATCGAATTGCCTGTGTCATTTATGATGAGCTTTCGTACTTTTCTGAAGCCGCGGCACGTAATCTGAAGCTTCCAAGCATTATATTTCGCACCAGCAATGCTAACACTTTTCTGGCTCGCAGTGTTATTATCGAAATGTATGTGCAGGGTCGCATCCCCCTGGCAGGTTCGTGGTTTTGGCTATGTTTATGAAATCATGCAACATATACTGATTTTGCCTTCGAAGTTTTTTCCCAGTTTTTTCCTCGTGTCCTTAGATTTTATTTTTCAGCCTGTCTGTTATTGATGAGGAGACATTCCTATCAAACTCATGTGGGTCCCCATGAACATCCATTTGCTGATGTATAATGGATAAAACCTTTAGAAGTTGCAGATCTCCTGTCTTGCCTCCTAGTCTGCTTCTTGTGGAGGTGCAGGGGATAGTATCCATATTGGTTGCTTTGGATTTTATATACTTCTGGTTTTCATCTATATTATGAGACCATATTATAGTATTCTTACCTTTTCACATAATGCACAGATCCTTTGTCCCAGAAAGCAGTGCTGGAGCATCCTCCCCTCAGACAGCGAGACTTGCCCATCTCCAGTTTCGGACCAATGAAAAATTTCTTTAAACTGATAGGTAATGTGCGAGATGTAAGAAGGTCTTCAGCAATCGTTTACAATACAATGGACTGCCTTGAAGGTTCATCGATAGCAAAGCTTCAACAGCTCTGCCATGTTCCAATCTTTGCAATAGGACCAATTCACAAGATTGTTCCAGCACCATCTTGTAGCTTACTAGAAGAGGACACTGACTGCATGTCATGGCTTGACAGGCAAGCTCCGAGCTCCGTCATCTATGTAAGCACAGGAAGTTTAGCTTCCATGGATGCGAAAGACATGCTCGAAATGGCGTGGGGTCTGGCAAATAGCGAACAACCCTTCTTGTGGGTGGTTCGACCTGGCTCAGTACATGGTTCAGAGCGGGTCGAGTCATTGCCCGATGGATTCAGAGCCATTGTTGGAGAGCAGCAAGGCCGAGTTGTGAAATGGGCACCGCAAAAGGAAGTTCTGGCACATAATGCAGTAGGAGGGTTTTGGAGCCACTGCGGCTGGAACTCATTACTTGAAAGTATATCTGAAGGGGTTCCATTGATATGCAGACCAAGCTTCGGTGATCAGAAGGTTACAGCTAGGTATGTTAGTCAAGTATGGAGAGTAGGTTTGCATTTGGAGGATGAATTGGAGAGGGGGGAAATAGAAAGTGCTATTAGAAGGCTGATGGCTGATAAAGAGGGTGACGAGATGAGGCAGAGGGCGATGGACTTGAAGGAGAAAGCAGAGCTTTGCATTGGAATTGGTGGTTCTTCCTCTAATTCCTTGAACAAGTTGGTGGAATTAATCAAATCGTTTTAACTGTACTAACGATTTGTTTGTCTAATTAATCTAACGGCTAATTGCTTAATAACGAACGTAGCCGTATTAATTGGGCTAATAAAAGAAAAGATGTAAATTCCGTTCCATTCTAGCTGTTCCACTCAAAAATCCGGGACAAAACGGCGTCGTTTTTGTCCTGGTTTGAATTCCGGTCCGATATGGAAATTCCAGTCCAATTTCGGCCGGAACATTCCAGTTTCGTACCGGGTGTTCCGTTCCAGGTTCAGCCAAAACGACGTTGTTTACACAAGTAACAAAACGACGCGTGCCACATCACTTAAGAAGTGTGCTGTAGGGTTTTGAAAGAATAGAAGAGAAAGAGTGCCGAGAGAAGAAGAGAGGTGAAGAAGAAAAGAAAAGAATGGTGGCTGCCGAACAGTGCTCCTTCTTTTCTTGATTTTCAGCTTGTTTACCGTTGGATCGAGCTGAGATTTGGACAGAAGCTTCTAGACACATTGATCTTCATTCTGAACGGTTGGATTGAAGATTGGAGCTGTGTAACTTGTCCGTTTTGACAGCAAACGGGGCTGTCAGATTGTGAGCCTTTCTCAAACTTTTGCTTTTTAATCTTGTTGAATTCCAAGAATAGGTTGTTCTTGATGATATATGTTGTAGTCCTTAGTTGAATCCGAGGAAGAATATTGTATACCCATTATTTGTGATAGTGGAAGATTTAAGTGGCCTACGGTCCCGTGGTTTTTTCCCGCATCGGGTTTTCCACGTAAAAATCTTGGTGTTGATGTGTGTGATTATTTGCATTATATTGTTGTTTGATTGATTCTGTAATTTAATTGCACAAAGAGGGAAAAAGATTTGGGACTTGATTGGTAATCCGCTAAATCGGTGTCCTATTGTTTGAGTTATTTTTCCCAACAGGTATGTTAGTCAAGTATGGAGAGTAGGTTTGGATTTGGAGGATGAATTGGAGAGGGGGCAAATAGAAAGTGCTATTAGAAGGCTGATGGCTGATAAAGAGGGTGACGAGATGAGGCAGAGGGCGATGGACTTGAAGGAGAAAGCAGAGCTTTGCATTGGAATTGGTGGTTCTTCCTCTAATTCCTTGAACAAGTTGGTGGAATTAATCAAATCGTTTTAACTGTACTAACGATTTGTTTGTCTAATTAATCTAACGGCTAATTGCTTAATAACGAACGTAGCCGTATTAATTGGGCTAATAAAAGCAAAGATGTAAATTCCGTTTCATTCTGGCCGTTCCACTCAAAAATCCTGGACAAAACGGCGTCGTTTTTTTCCCGGTTTGAATTCCGGTCCGATCTGGAAATTCCGGTCCAATTCTGGCCGGAACGCTCTGGTTTCGTACCGGATGTTCCGTTCCAGGTTCAGCCAAAACGACGTCGTTTACACAAGTAACAAAACGACGTCGTTTAACCAGTTAATAAACGCCCCCAGACCAGATCCAAACACCAGGTGGGTCAGGAATATCGAATTCTGCAGAAGGAAAGGAGGCGTGTACTGATTTTGCATCCAGCAGTCAACTTCATTATGAAGCGGAACTGTTATGTGCTTTACCTGGGGCTTGTTTTCCTTCTGCTGTAAGGGATATAATCAACGACCGAGAAAAGCTAAGGAGACTGAAGAATACAAACAAGCAACAGAACAAGAATGGGCTGCTAGACAGCGGCAACTAAAGATTCAGGTTTATTCATATATTAGTTCCTTGATTTGCCTATTTAAATTTTAATTACACACAGGTGTCAGATTGATGCTTGGCTTATCACAAATATTACCAATTATCTTCCATTTATAAGTAAATGAATATTTCTGATTTGCAATTTGCATGTTCCTTTTTAGTCAGAAGAGGCTCATAGATTGCGGAAGAGAAGAAAAGCTGAAACTTTGCGTATTTTGGACATGGAGAGAAGGCAAAAACAGTGTGTGGAAGAAATGAGAGAGACACAAAAGAAGGTTTGATTCCATATATCTGTCACTTGCATTTATCTCTTCGGCATTAACCAGCTTTTATAAATTTATGTGCCTGTCATCTTATGGTGGAAATGACCAAAAATATCTTGTTGATGACTTTTTTTATATTCCACAGTAAGATCAAAATCTTTATTTTTATATTAATGATGTGGAAGATGCTTGATGTATTTTTCTTTTATTTTAGAACATTTTACTTTCATAATATTTTGGAATTTTAAAGATGTTTCTAATTTTGAGATTATGTTTTTATTGTATAATTTAAAGTTCATTTATCTTGAATTTAAATTATACTTATTAAATTAATATTTTATTTTTTTCATATATATAATTAAATAAATATGAACAGTACAAAACCGGAACGGAACGCCAGAATGCACCGAAACCGGAATGGGACCGGAATGAATTTTACAACTTTGAATAAAAGTTGCAGGAACTACTAATTGCAGTTTATGAGAACTGATGGAGTTTTCTCTCTCAAAGATTTTGATGGAGGTTGTTTGTGGGTTCCAAAGTCTTACTTTGATTAATAAACTAAAATTAGGGATTTTGATACATGGAAAAATTAAATAAAAAAAATAGATAAATTGAATGCAATAAACCATAATTTAATCGATATTAATATTCCATATAATATTATATTAGTTTTTTACACGCTCAAGACCACGCTGTCATATGTGTGCGCTAGTGTATATTTAATACAATTATATAAAAACAAGAAAATAATAATTAACTTGATAAAGTATAATAAAAATTAACAAAATAAATATTTTGTTTTCATTAAATAAAAATCTTCTAATAAATTATAAATATGAAATTTATACAAAATTATTTATAAAATAACTATTAAGATTACTTTGAAAATCTATAATTTTATTTTATGTATATTAATTTTTAAATATAGTCTTAATAGATTTATTTAAAGAAAATTTTATTCACAAAGGAAAAACAAAACAATTAATAAAAAGAAGAAGAGACGAGGGTCCTCTAACAAATCAGCCCAGGCTCTGCTATATCTGGAAAGCTTCTCCTCCGCCCCTCCCCTGAAAAAAAGGGCTCTCATATAAAGGTGACTAGCATGTGTCAGTTGTGATAAACCCTAAAACGTTTTTTTTTTCCCCCTGAACTCTCTCTTATCAAAAATTTGCCGAGAGAACGAAGGAAAAATAGTGAAAGCGGTAAGAAAACCTGATGCGTTTCTGATTCGATTAAATTTCTGAACTAAGTTTCAAATTGATAGTTTGTTCTTCATCTGCAGTTGATTTTGTGACTCTTTGTTCTTTTTTCTTTCAAATTGATAGTTTTAAAATATTTTTATATTATTAATTTTGAATTTTGTTGTTATATCTGTATGCTTGGTGTTTTGAAGGTCATGTAGTATCTGTGGGAAAGTTCCTATTGCATATGTTCGAAAGAGCATGTCGATTTTGTGATTCAAACTTATCATGAGGGGAAAATCAAATTTTCATGCCACTTTGATGCGTTACTCATTTCCTACTACCCTATTCATCTGGTGCATCTAGATACATTCTGAACCAAATTTTTAAGAATCTTTCTGTCGACTATGTTCATCAGTTACAACCAGGAATTGTGTTTATGAATGAATGTATGACCTTTCTTAACTCTGCTGAATACTAAGCTGCAAATAAATGTTGTAAAGATCAAATTTTAGTTATAGAGTAGAACAATAGAGGAGTTAAAGATCTTCCCTTGATTTATTAACGAAGTACCAGTGCGGAGGACTGCCATGTCTTTGTGTATACTTGGATTAGCAAATGAGCATCATATCCTCCATGCTCCTAGAGGAAGAGACTGTCATTTCAGATGCTCTAGTTTCTTATGCAAAGAGACTATATTCTACTTGCTCCTTTTTTTCCCTTTTACAAGGATGAGCATCTAGCAACCTTGGAAGTATCGAACCCAGCTTAATTCTCTTTTATTATTTTAGATTCCAATGCATGTATGTCTATGAGTGATTAGAGTTTTCTTACAGGAGGCTAAGGATGCCAAGAAACCGCGGATGGAATCATGTTCTGACACTGTTGACAAAGCGCTCCTTACAGATGGAAAAGATTGTGGATTAGATTATACCGACGAAAATGATAGATTGGGGTCACTGGATGAAAACAAAGATTATGAAAATGGTTCTGATGATGACTATGGCAACAGTTTATGGTAAAAGTCTTGGTGCTTGCTGATCACAGATGACTGGAGTGAACATATCCATCTCTGTATCTATGATAGAACGAGGCTGGAGGTGATTGAAGATCATGTCGGTAAAAAGATCCGGCGTATTGAGAGCAAGCTGGTCTCCGAACACTCAAATTAAAATAAAAAGAAAGATCAAGTGCTATGATTGATCCCATTGTTGGTCTCTGTGTATGGGAGAGAACTGTTTCAGATCCATCAGTGAAATGGTTTTCACCTTTAACGAGATGATATTAGCCCTGCTGTACCAATACATCTTCCCATCATGTGCAAGTGCAACCACATTGATAAAAGAATCGTGTTTTTGACCAGACAGAAGCCCTTTCCACTGTCTAGTTTTAGAGCAAAAAAAAACATCCGTATTAGCCGAATCATATTATTTTTATTGGGGTGGATTGATATTAGAAATATTATTTAAAATAATAATAATAATATATTATTTTAATATATTATCCGATGGGCTGCTATTGATTCCCTGTATACATTGCAGCGCCGCTTTCACATTGTTGGGACTCGGTAAATCGCAAAAGAATTTAGCTATCAGGTTTGCCCTGCTTGTTCTTACTCGCGCTCATAACATCTTTATTCCCTTATGTTCGCTGGGAATCAGGCATCTCAGTTAGTAATCTCTAAAACACTGGAAATCAAACAGCACAGAAATGGAATTGGAGAGCTAGATCATGTCACAGAAAATACAAATTAGTTTCAGCTATTTATCATCACTTCACAACTGACCCATCACCACACACCTCGACCTGAAAAACAGCAGCATAAACATGGCATATTTCAAGGCAGATAGCAAACGCAGTGCTACTCTTTTATCCTAATAATAATACATCGACCCCAGAACTGACATCAGACACCAGATTTCAACCAGAAATTTCAATATTCTTGACGCCAGGTTTCTTGACTGCTTCTTCCTTGGGCACGGTCACCGTGAGAACCCCATTTTCCATCGAAGCCTTGACCTGATTCATCTTGGTATTTTCAGGCAGCCTGAACCTCCTCATGAATTTGCCACTGCTCCTCTCCACGCGATGCCAAGTATCATTCTTGTCTTCCTTCTCGACATTCCTCTCTCCGCTGATTTGGAGAACTCTATCATCTTCAATCTGAACCTTCACTTCCTCTTTTCTGAGGCCAGGAAGATCGGCCTTGAAAACATGGGCTTCTGGTGTTTCCTTCCAATCAATGCGAGTGTTTACAAAAACAGAGTTCTCACCGTGAGGGAAGGAAGGGGAAGGAAAAGGGAGGTCCTTGAGAGGGTCCCAAACGTCAAGAGAGAAAGGATCAAAGAAGCTGCTCCTTCGGTTGCCAAAGAAACTTGGGATCATCGACATCATGAACTGCAAGAAGGTGGCGGTAGTGTTATATCCGATACAGAGCTTCTGAACGAGATTTTTGTGCTTTTGTTTGTTTTCAACTCAATAATGTTCTGGATAAACAAGAGGAGGAGGAGAAGGGTATTTGTAGCAGATACAGGGAAGGGGCAGGGGTGTTCTAGTACTTTCCAGTAGTATTTTGCGTGCTACTGTGAGCGAGAACATTCCAGAGTCTGGCTTCTAGCACGTTCGGTTCGTGCTAATCGGTGACGTGGGATAAGCTTCTCCCTAAAGGAATTTTTTTATATTTAGCATTAAATAAATTCATCATTTTTATTATAATAAAAATAATTTGTAAGACTACGGACATTCATGGTGCTTTATAGGTTACACCCAGGTTGTCAAAATCATAATTTTAACACGAATTGAAAGGGGCTTCAAAAAATCAGATCGTAAGATCGGATCGTAAGATTGTACTTGAATTTATCCGTACAAAAATCATAAAATCACAGTTAAAATCGTATGAGAAGAAAAATCGTAAAATTATATGTAAAATATTTCTAAATACAAAATAGTATAATTATGAACATAAAACTTAATTAGTTTAGGTTCATACATGATGTAAAATATCTTAAAAACACATTACAAAATAATTATGCCCCTAAAAGTTCACAAGTTAAAAACTAACAAATTTAAAACAAATCTTCAGCTAGCGTACAAGTAATTGTATATTTTTTATGATTGTTGTATTTGAAATTAATTAATATTATTTATTATCTTAAATTAATAGAATTTTTTTAAAATTATTTTTTATGCTAATTATTATTATTATTATTATTATTATAAGTTCATAACCCCTCCCGTACATATTATTATTATTATTATAACAAAACCCCCCCGATAGAAAGTAGAAACCTCCTTTTTTATTATTATTATTAACTAACCATGAATGTTAAATGGCTAAAACCTCCTTTTTTATTATTATTATAACTTATTATTATTAACTAACCATGAATGTTAAATGGCTAAATCCCTCATTCTCTTCTCTCACGCCGCCGCCCACCCTCATCACTACGATATCTCATACCCGATTCCCGAGCCATCTCCTGTCAATAAAGCAACCTTCCCTCTTAGTATCTCTGGCTTGAATGGTGACTCTACCATTGCTGCCTTTTTCCTTGACTTCATTTGTAGAAACTTACTCGCTTTTTCTCTATGTAAAATCATCAGTCATTTCCATCATCCTCTTTGGTCTTCTCCTTTATTCTCTTCCTCCCCATCCTCTTCAATGACTATAAAAAAGAAAGATTTTGTGCTGAGAAGTGAGAAGAGAGGAGACGATTTTGGGGGTGAGAGGCTGAGTTGATGATTTGGGGGTGACTGGGTGAGACACTGAGAGCTTCGAAGAGCAGTGAATTGAGATTTATCAAATGCAAAATTAAAATTGAAGAAAGCCCTTCGTCCCGTGTTGTGCATAGTAGAATATCATGAACTCGTAAAATCAGATCGGATCGGATCTAATTTTACGAGTCAACCTGATTTTGACTGATTTTGATTTTTCTTGCCGGTCCAACCAGGTTTGCTGAGCCAACTTGCAAACTCATACAAGTTTGCGAGTTGACTCACGAGTTTTATTACGTTGATGACAACTTATTGAATATGATATGGGATTAATGGCAAGACATAATCTTTATTTGGCGCCCAAAATATTATTGTCTTCCTTATCCCACAACATTGTCGTTTGAGCTCCCAGATACACGTCAGACTCCAATGGTTTTTGATGAAATCCATGGATCCCCTCCCGCTTCATCCTCACCATCAGCGGTAAATCTAAAACATGTGGGAGTAAATCCTCACCCTCGGTCCAAAATCAAATGATCCGAGTTTTAAAAGTAACATGGGTTTACAATCACTTTTTTATACTTGGTCGTGGATTTACTGTGCATGTATTGTAGCTAAATCAAAAAATGACACGTAAAAGCTGTGGAAAATTACAGATAATATATAAACACAGGTCATCAACTTTTTCTTCCCTTTTTTTAATATATATACATATACATATATATACATATATATATATATATATATATATTAACGCAATGACTAGAAGAAATAAACAAGTTGTGGAAAAATTAACACATGAAATGGCACGTAAAAGCTGTGGAAAAATTACAGATAAAATATTAGGGATTCTAGATCAATCCGAAAATTCAAAGAATGAGGACCCCTAAATAAAACTACAATATATAATCAATTTCAATTGAAGGACGAAATTGAAACAAATCAAAACCAATATAATAGCAATAAGGACCATAAAAAGCTAAAGTTCAGGGACTGAAATGAATTATCATAAAAAACAGTTGTGTTGATGTCAGCGTGCGCATGCAAGAGAGAGAAAAGGGGGGGATTCAAACTGCCATTGACACGTCTCCAGCCACCTTATACTCACATGCGTCGCACCATGGGGAAAAGAACATGTCTGAAAATCATTCTAGATGCCGATTGAGTATTTTTGGACGCCGGAATAAGCCGCACATGTTGTCCGAAACACACATGAGCGCGAAAATGGACGGCGCATCGCCAACAGTAAATCGACAGAAAAAAGAATTAAAAAATGGTAAATTACAGGCTCGCCCCTCCTGCGCCATATTTGAATTTTGACTTTTTTGTGGGACAAAAAAGTTATTTCATTGTGCAAAGAAATATTAAAAAACAATAAACCGGTTAGCCGAACTGGACCAGACCAGACCAGAATGAAAAGGTGCAATTATTATCGAGCCCCTCAGTCCAGTGCTTTATTTTGTCTTTTTAGAGGGACAAATTCGTTATTTCACTATGCAAAAAGAAAAAAATCAGTAGACCGATCGAGCCGACCAGGAAATTGAGCACAACTATTGTCGTCCACAGTGCTTTGTGTCTTGGTCAACAGTAAGCGACCCATGAGCAGGTTTAGCTTTTAATATAATATAATTCCTCTGGTCAAATTATTTCGAGATGAGAGAGAGAGAAACTTGCTTGACTTCGAGTGAAAGGCAATCAATCTCTAGCTTTCAACTAAGCTAACTAAAGTTTATCTATCCATTTGTTTTATTTGTCGGTAATTGGCTTTTTTTTCTTTAACTTTAAATTAAAAAGAAAAAAAATCATGATGCCAAATGCTCTTGGATGGGCAGTTGAATTTGGATTTTTAATATTTTTTGAAAAGGTGTCCGAGCATTTTTTTTTTTATAACAAAGCTTTCCCCTTGCATTTTTTTTAATCAGGGTTCCTTTTTTTGTTTTTTTATAACCGAGGTTTTCAGCCCACCTTACGCGCACCATGATTAATTTCCCGGTCCACTTTTTTCTTATATTTTGTTTCCTGTTTTTTTTCCACTTATACATTTTTGTTGGTTTTTTTAATAACTGGAGCGTCCAGGTCAGCTTACGTGCACCATGATTTTTTTCTTTCCACGTATACATTGTTTTTGTTTCGAGCCAGCTTAGCGCGCCATGAATAATCCCCAAATCCATTTTTTTTAATATTTTTTTCTTTTTTTTTCACTTATAATTTTTTTCGATAATCGGAGTGTCCGGACCAGCTTACGGGTGCTACAACTATTATTATTTCATAGAATAACTAAAAGAGATCACAATTCAAACAATAATGAACAATGATTTTCAACATTAATTACTGTTTGAAAAGGTGAATTGAACTATGGTTTTGGTGGGATATGGCAGTGGTATTTAGGAATGCGTTTAGAAACACTTTTGAATTTTTTTTATTTAAATTAAAAAAATGGTGTTTCTAAATGATTTGATGTGCTGATGTCAAAAATATTTTTTTTAAAAAAATAAAAAAAATATCATTTTGATGCATTTCTGAACAAAAATCACTTCCAATAGCAAGCTTAATCATACTCCCAAACAAGCATGACAAGTGGTGGAGGTAGAAGGTAAAAGGCGAATTGAACTGCTGGCTAAATTTTGTCCTTTAAATGACATTTATTATATATGTGGTTTTCATTTTGGTTCTTATACTTTTAATCTTGGATGCTATTTTAATTCTTTTATTTTTTAATATATATTTCTTAAATGGTTCCTATATTTTTATATGTTTATATGTACATGCTCTTAGTTTTTTATTCTTATTTTTATTATTTCCACTGTTATTAAGGTTTATTTTATTTAATGTTTCAATTTTAATTTGTGTTGGTTATCATTTCAAAAATGATATTTATTATTTCTTCTCTTTGTTTTTTATTTTTATTTTTTCTTGAAGTCAAATATTGTTTTTAAATCTAATAATATTTATTTTTGTTTGTCATTTATTTTTTTCTTTAATTGCTTTTTTTTGTTAATATTATTAGGTGTTGAAATTTCTAATTATTATAGATAAAACATTCAAAATAATGATAATGATATATGTTAGACTAATTATATATTTTGATTTTTATTTAATATTAGCACCTTAATATATATATATATATATAATGCATTTAAAATAATGAGAAAAATTATTTTAAAGGTTTTTTCTCTTAAAAATAATTATATATTTATTTAATATTAACGCCTTAAGAAATATAACAAATAACTAACAACTAAAGATTAACTATATATGCATAAGAGAGGATTTTACTTTCATTTCACACCATAAAATATGAACTTACTCTGTTTTTTAACCAAAACTACATTTAATACAAAGATAAATTCTAATAAAAATTAAAGTCAAAACTAAGAGTATAGATACATAAATACAAGCAAATTATTTAGAATTATACCAAAATTACTGAAAAAATCAAGGGATCGAGACTAAATCAACAAATAAAAGAATTATTTATTTTTTCCTTACAACACTTTTAATTTTTCTAATTTAATCCTTCCGTTTAAATTATTTACATATTTTGTTTTCATTTCGGCCCATATACTTTTAATTCCTTCATTTTTTTAGATATATTTCTATATAGTCTCTATTTTTGTCCATGTTTATATATATACTCTCTTAATTTTATTTTTTAATTCTAATTATTTGCTCTTTTGTTTAGGTTGTATTTCTTAGAAAAATTAAATTCTTAGATTATAGGTTGTTTTGGTTAAAAAATTACTTTTACAATATTTTTATGTATAATATTTCATATCTTATATTACATAAACAAAACAAATATGGAGCAACACATAAACAAAATGGGTAGACAAATTTGTCCAAGTTATCTACAATGAAAAAATATACGTGTCATTTCCCCTGTGTTCTGATTACAGTATTTCTTTTAGGCGAAAAAAACTCATCTCTAACAGATTTTATCTATTAATTTTACTAATCAAATATTAAGATAACCAATTATAACATACATAAAATTATTTAGTTTTCTATATAAAAAAGCCCAGCGCAACGCGCGGGCAAGTAATCTCGTTTTTTTTCTATTTCATTACTCGTGCTAATTTTATTTTTATTTTTAAAATAGGTTTTATTATTTTATTGCAATATCATGATCTAGTTTATATGTTCGACAAGTTAATTGATTATGTCGAGTTTTTATTTTTATTTTAATAATTATTAATTTTTTGGATACTTATGTTCGACAAGCTGATCGGGTTAGGTCGAGTTTTTTTGAATTTTAATAATTATTAATTTTTTGGATATTTTTTTGTGTGATTTTTAATTTGAATGAAATAAAATGTTATACGGCAATCATATTACTACAAATATAAAATTTTAAGATGACTATTAAAAATTATGGTTTTTATTTTTATATAAAAAATAGTTCTAATCCTGATGTTTTTAACAAATAAAAAATATTTTAAATTTTTAATCTAAAATAAAAATGATTTTTCGTTCATTACACGTCTTCATTCTTTATGTCTATCATATTGGTGATTTTATAGGTTAAACGAGCTAATTGGCCCGCTTCGCTGAACATTTTTATCTATGTAGAAAATTAATTAATTTTATAAATGTTGTATTTTGTTATTTTAATATTTAATTAGTATAATTGTAATTGATAAAATATGCCACAAATGGTTTTTTCAACCAAAATGTGATTGAATATTGTTATTGGTAAAAAACTTTTGATAAAATTTGTTAGAAAATTTGCTAAGAAGGTTAAATGATTTATGATAAATTTGTTGTCACGGATACTCTGGTTAAAAAAACAAAACAACAAAAGAAACCCGATTAGAAAAGAACAACTTAGTTGGACAGTAAAAAAAGTCACCGTTTCTTAAAAGAAACAAACAAAAGGTCTAAAATATAAATTCAAAGCCAAAGCCAAAGTTTTTTTTATAAGATTCATTTATCATATTATTATATTAAATATCTTTCAGAATGCCGATATTAATTTTTTTTCAAGAAATCATAGGTCATTTTTTTTCTCTTTATATATTTTTAGGCGATAATATTAAATAAATATTAAACACATATACTTAGTCTCACATATTATATAGTGTGATCGAAATGGGAAGTGATTTTTATATTTTTTAATTGTAGATAACCTAGGTAAATTTGTTAAAAAAAACAATACGAGTTGCCTTTTTTCCCCAGTAATATTAGATCTGACACATTATAAATGAAAACATTGCAATATTTTTCAAAAAAGGAATATATATTTTTTTCATGCTATAATTACTTATTTGTTGTCTAAAAAGAACGGTGTAGTCGAAAAATAAAGTGTCTAATATATTTTTTTAATTGTATATAATCTAGGCAAATTTGTTTATCTTTTGTTTTTTTGAGTTGTATTTTTTCCCGGGTAATATTAGATCTTAAATATTAAAAATCCAATTTTTTTCAGAAATACAATTCAACAAAAGAGCACAAAATTAAAATTTGAAGCCAATTTTTATTTTATTTTATTTTATAAGATTTATTCTTCATATTATTATATTAAATGTATTTAAGAATGCTGATATTAAATTTTTTTCTTGCAAAAATCCGAGGTTATTTTTTTATCTCTTTATATATTTTTAGTCGATAATATGTAATCAATATTAAAACATATAATAATGACTTATCTACCGTTTAAAAGGAACAATGTAATCGAGACAAAAGCGACTTATATTGGTTTTTTAATTGTAGGTAACCTAGGTAAATTTGTCTATTTTTTGTTCTTGAGTTGTCTTTTATCCCCAGTAATATTAGATATAAAATGACTATTGCTATTATTGCAAAAACAATTTAAAATATAAAATTTTAACGAAAGAAAAAACACTCAAAAACATTAACAACAGAGTAAGCAAGAAAAAAATAAAATATTATTATTATTATTATTATTATTATTATTATTATTATTATTATTATTATTAATGAAAGTGGCAGAAATAAATCGATGGAAAAAAAAATCGATGGAAAATAAAATTATTAGGAAAAATGTAACAATTATTTGATAAGCATTAAAAATTTAAACAGGGATTGAAATCATAAATCAAAAGTTGAAGGGCTGAAATGAAAATCACATTTATTATCAATTTCAATCCAAGGATAATATTGCAAAAATTCAAACCTGTGTACCGAATTTAATGACGAATTTGGACCTAATCCGGAAATAAAAAGTTGCAGGACCGAAGTGAAAAGGTGGACATTTATTTAATTTCAACCGGAGGGACCAAATCGCAGCAAATTAAAACTAATGTAACAGAAGTGAAAGGTGCAGGAAAGGAAATTGAAAGTTGAGAGATCGAAGTGCAAAAGGTAAAAGCATGGGGGCCTCCCCTGCACTTTGACGTGCAGGGGAGAGAGAGAAAGGTTGTCGCCGTGTTCAACCGGCCTCCGCCGCGTCCACGGACATCGTGTGGCAAAATGCGCCGCACCGGGAGGACGACCAAGAGGAGGCGCACCGGATTAGACGTCGGTCGCTCATTTCCAGCCACCGTATCATACCGCACGCGCCACTTGAATGGGGCGTCAGGGTAGACATCGTTAGCCGCGTGAATCGCACACGCCTGACAAATTTCGAAAAATATATAAATAATAATAGTTAGTTACCGTTATGTTTCTGACCTTAAATAAGCTATTTTGTCTTATTGGGGGCTAGAAACGTCTTTAGAAAAAAATAAAGGGTTACGGCGGACCGGACCGGTCCGTACGTGTTCAATTACGCACGTACCCCTGACCCTAAGCGATATTTACCCCTCAGCCGAAACACTATTTTGTCCTATTACCAGAGCTAACATCGTCATTACACTGTTCATAGGCGGGGGAAAAAAAGGCGGACGAACAACCGCGACGCACGGCCGAAAAATGGCTAGTCTACAGTGCACTTGTTTCTAGTGCTACAGTACCGACCCCGAGCTCTTTTACCTCTTTTGTTAATTATGTCATAATTTTTCAATTGACTTACCGATAAAATCTATTTCTTTCATGTTTGTCGAAAATTTAGTTGACAAAGTTAAAATTGTTTAATTTTAAACGGTGGTTTTAACGGTTATAATTGTTAAATCAATGTAGCCTCACCAACAAAGGTGGCCTTCATGTTTTTCTTTTCTTTTCATTTTCAGTGCTTCCAATAAAATGGCTCGGGACAAGGATTAACATCAGGTTTTTATTTTCTTCTTTTTTTCATCTCATGATTCGACCTTAGTTTTTATTAAAAAAAAAAGGTTTGATAATATTTTTTATTTTGTTTTCTATCGAGTTAATTCGATTTTATAACTTGATTAGTGAGTATGGTAGGTTGACATGGGTAGGCTCAATTTTTTTTTTCATATATATATTTTTTTCATTTTGTATGTGAGTGTTTTTTTTTTATCTTTCAATTTTTTATTAGTTGAAAATTATACTTCAAGATTTTTCATTTTTTTTTGCTTTTAGTCAAATGAATTAGGTTATATGTTTAATGGGTTAACACAAGTTGACATTTATTTTTTTTATATTTTTTTATCATCATTTAATATTGGTTTTTCTCTTTTAAAACATGCTTTCATCACTCAAACATTATTGTTTTCGCTTTTTATTTGACCCTTGGTAGGGCATAAGTTACATAGTTAATTATCTATACAACTTTCAATCCATTGAAAACTATACAACCCTTTTATCCCAAATAAATATTTTTTTAATCCTAGTTAATTAGCCTATAATTTATTTATATACCTTAATAAGCCTTATATAATATTCATTAATGAACTTTATGTTTTTAGGGATAGGCCATCTATCTAAGGCTTCACCTTTTTTAAGGTCCAATTTTAGTCACTCTCCATAAATGATATGACCTAAATGTCGTACCTATCTATATGAAAATTTATGATTGGATATTTTTCTATAAAGCTTATGTTAAGCGAAAATCCTTAGGGTTTTTTGTATGGAATTTGAAGATCTTATGTTGTGTTTAAGTTGTTTCCTAAATTCCATATATGATCCTTAATTGAGTCATTTTAAGCTCAAATTAACACTCAATTGCATTTTTTTGGGAGGAAGGGTTGAATTGAAAGACTGAGAACTAATATGAAAAACATATATAAAATAGGTGATGACTTTTAAATTTATTTGAAAGTAAATATTAGTCCCCTATCTTTTTTTAGTTGTTAAGTGATCGATCCTTTTAATTTTAGAGATATTAATTTCAATATCAAACTTCATTTTCACCATTTTAGTTTCTTTCGAGTGAGAGGGTGAAGGCTAGCCGAATTCCAGCCTAAAAAAAAAGTTGCCATTGCGATAATTTTTGCAATCAAAACAGTTTATTTTTATGTTAAATAGTTTTATATAATGTCAAATTAAATATTTTATTTACATTGAAGTGCCTAAAAATAGATATAAGCTTGGTAAGATTTTTGGCTTGAGGTTGTTTTTGGGTTTTGAGGTGATTATAAGCTATTGGTTTAATAAGATTTCTAAGGCTGCAATGATCCGAGGACTCCCTGTATCTTCTCTTTATGCGGGTCATTGCATTGCAGCCAGGAGTCTAATGTTGCATCTGGAAGATTGCAGATGATCCATGGAGTCGACGCCATTACGGCGGCCTGGTCTGACTCATCCACATGCAGCATCTACGAACAAGATTCAGTCATTTATCAGGTGCGTGCTTTCTCTCTGGCGAAAACCCCAAGCAATGGAAGTGATCATGATTCAAAATCTATACAGAGTTTCAGCAAATCGCATCAAGATCAATGAAGTTGTTTCAGCAAATAACATTAGCTTGTATATTCTAGCTTTCTCTGTTTCAAGCTCTCAACTGAATTCAATGATCAGAAAACTGGGTTTTTTCAGCAGCAATTAGTTTTCAAGTCTCCTAGATACATGACCTGATGTCAAATAACTTAAGATCTATATAATAAATTTTAAATTTGAGTCATAAATATCTATGATAATCAAGGTTTTAATTGTTTATCTAAACTCATAAAACATTTTCGGAATAAAAAGATTAGTTCCCAGAACATGATGGAGAATGATTAGGGAAATGGATTAGGTGAAGGCTTGCACGGGCTGCTTGTCTTTTAGTAATAGTAAGTCTTTTCATATTTGTAAGTCATGATGAAATGAATATATTAACATTTAAATATTTTTCTTTGAAAGTGATGTGCACCAGTGTTTTTGTATTCTCATCTTTTCAAGTATCTTAAAATAACTTAAGTACTCCTTAAACTATAGTTTTTTTTTTGTATTTTCATTAGTGTTTTTTTTTGTATTTTCATTATGTTTTTTATTACCTATAATATAAACGGCGTCATAAAAACACTGTGCTCACGCCATTACATATATATATATATATATATATATATATATATATATATATATATATTACTATATTATTATTATATATATACTAATGTTTAATATATATATATATATATTATATTCTTTTGGTATTTTTAGACAAAAATAATTCATATTTTATGTATTTATGCTTTTATATTTTATATATATATATATATAATGTGGTTGTCAAATGTTCAGTTTAGTAATTTTATAAATATAAATGTTATTACAAAAAGATAATGTCATGTGGGTTGCACGTGTCGGTGCTTAGGTAGTGGTAACACTTTTCAAAAGAAGGGGGGGAAATAAAACAGTAAACGAGCCGTACAGGTTATTTGTCCCTACAGTACTGTTCCTGCAGTCTAGCTATAAGAAGAGTTACAAATAAATGAAATAATATGGGCTTCCTCGATATACGAGACATATGGTCCTGGTCGGTGATTATTTTTCAACGGTGTCGTTTCTTTTCAGTGAAGACTCTGCTGAGCATTCACACTCTGTGCATCGATGAAAATTGCGAGGCTCAGTCAGGCCTTGAGAGTGAAGAGCTTCTTCACAACAAGTTATTGATACTTTGTTTTTGCACTTTTAAAGAGATCATTTTTTTAAAAAAAATTAGATTATTTTCATTTTTTTTATTTTTTAGATTATTTTCATGTACGAATATCAAATATGATACTTTGTTTTTGCACTTTTAAAGAGATCATTTTTTTAAAAAAAATTAGATTATTTTCATTTTTTTTATTTTTTAGATTATTTTCATGTACGAATATCAAATATGATTTTCAAAAAATAAAAATTATTTTAAAAAACAATTTTAACCCTAATTACTAGGCTTGTTAATTCTGTTCCGTTCCAGACTTAATGGTCAGAACGTTTCGTGCCATTAAAAAAACAGAGACGAAACGATGTTGTTTTCGTCTCGGTTTTAATTCCGGTCCGTTCCGGAAATCCCGGTTAAATTCTTACCGGAACACCTCGGTACCGTTTCGGCCGTGCTGTTCTGGCTCAAAATCATAATATTTCTTTTATTTTAGAACATTTTACTATTATAATATTTTGGAATTTTAGAGATGTTTCTAATTTTGAAATTATATTTGTTTGATTTTGTGTTTGTATTGTATAATTTAAAGTTAATTTATCTTGAATCTAAATTATACTTGTTAAATTAATTTTTTAATTTTTTTCATATGTATATATATGAACAATACAACCCCGAAACAGCACGCCGAAACTGTTAAGGAACCATCTCACCTAAAAGCTTAAGCTTGTAAGTGAGGTTCCATAATATGATTTATATTTTTTCTCTAACACACCGTCTCAAATGAAAGCCCTTTGGGCTTGAAACTTGCACAGGCTCACATCACCTTGTGCTTGGTTTTTATCAAATAAAATAGGGATGGTAAGATTCGAACTCGTGACCGCTGGGTCAATAAGGCTCTGATATCATGTTAAAGAATCATCTCATCTAAAAGTTTAAGATTTTAAGTGAGATCCTATAATATAATTTATATTATTCTTTAACAGAAATGCTATAACATTCTATTTTAATGGAAAAAGGTAATGATACAGTCGATAATAAGTATCCAAAAGCCTATCATTTTGCTTTTGAACTTGGTGGAAAAATATTTGCTAATGGACTTGAGATTTTGGCAACTTTCCGCTCGTAATGTTCCTGGGGAGCATCATGTCTTTCAGACCCAGAATCAATTGTCACTTCCTATCATTCTTTCCCCCTCCATTTTGAAAACAAATTGAAAAAACCTGCTGCAATAATGATCCAGCCTCGTTAATTTCAACCACGATCTCACCTAATGATGCGCTCGTCCACTCAGAAAAACGACGTCACTGGGTCCTGAAAGGAGCCATCGCCACCTGCACGTTGAAATAGAAACACCCCTGCTTGTTAATTTACTGGGCGGGCACGGATTTTCATGCGATGAAGTCAAGCAACCATGGCGAAAAGAGAGAAAATAAATATATATACCTGCCAGTGGCTGGCCATTGATCTCAGATTTAAATATTAAGGACAAGGTTTGGAACATAAAATATAACCTGTGACGTCGCCGTATCATCCTGGCTAGAGCTTCCAAAAGTCTCTCCGGCCCCGTTAATACGCAGCATTTTGTGCGTTGCTGCCACTGATAACTTTGGATTCATCGATGTTCAGCAATGGCGTTTTGTACTATATCTGA
The DNA here is from genome assembly GCA_032356905.1 of Salix exigua. Classification (NCBI taxonomy): domain Eukaryota; kingdom Viridiplantae; phylum Streptophyta; class Magnoliopsida; order Malpighiales; family Salicaceae; genus Salix; species Salix exigua. Next base: position 4,513,129 of record CM063596.1, read on the forward strand.
TTATATATAGCTCTTTAATAATGGCGATAGATGCTATCCTAAGTACTGTTTACTAAAGCTAAACCTCCATTAAAAAAGAGTAGCTGGGATCTAGCTCGCCGTGTATAACACATGATCTTGCAGGCCAGTTCAATGCTTCCCTTGAAATTTCAGGCACTTTTTAGTTTTTACCCTTTGGGATCTTAGAAGTCAAATGACTTTTTATTTTTAAATAATTAAATTCTCCATGTACGAGGACAGGTTCTGAAACCCTTAATTAAATCCGCGGATAGATGGGAAAAGCTTTGTAAATGTGATTCATTTCAAGGAATTTAACCCAGTTTGGGTTTCAATTTTGAAAAAAAAAATAATTAATTTTTTTTAAATCATTAATTTGATATCGTGATATTAAAAATAATTTTTAAAAATACGAAAAAATTATTATGATATATTTCTGAAAAAAAAACATTTTAAAAATCAAACTCAACCACATTATTCTTAGGCATCCCATGACATATTGATAATTAGAGCTAGTATGTATTTTTATTTTAAAAATATTTTTGAAAAAAAACCTGATAATTTTTTACTTTTCTTCTTCTAATTAATTTTTCTTTTATATATTTTGTATTATTTTCATGTGCTAATAACATTCAAAATATATTTTTCTCTTAAAAATATATTATTTTATATATTTTTTAATTTTTTTTTTTAAAAAATAATCTCTATCACAATACTAAATAGGGTCTTAATCCGCTAACAGAAATAATTAAGAGCTTACATAGGAGATACTACATCACAATAGTTAAGAGCTTATAGAGGACATACTACATCCCTAAAGTCAATTGTACAGCTCGTCAATAAAATCAATTACTATCACAATATTATTCTGAAAAGTCCTTTTAAAAAATAATATTTTTATTTTAAATTAAATATATTTGATATTTTTAAGGTTTAATAATAAAATTACCTACAATATAGAAGGCATGGGAAAAACATTATAGCAATCTATAGTGTTTTTCCTGTGTCATGACAAAATATATATATATATATATATATATATATATATTCTGATGGTGTTTTTGTTCTTTTTTGGACAAAAAAAATCCTTATTTTATGTATTTATGCTTTAAAATTTTATTTTCATTATTTTCATTTTATTTTTTATACATAATGTTCTAAAATTTTAATTTATGTCGGTTACACTGTATTTTTTTTAAAAATATTATTATTATTATTTAGTCTCAAGGCTTTGATTTGTTGCAGTTTTGTCATTTAATTGGAATTAATTATATAAATTGATTTTCATTTTAGCACTTATTCTTTTAATTTTTTTTATCTAGTATTGATTCCTTTCTTCTTCTTTTTTTCTATCTTTCTTGAAGAGTGTTTATTTTTTGTCCATATGCATTCATTTAAACTTTTGATTTTTGTTTTGAATTTTTGTCATTTTATTATTTTATTGGTGTTTTATTTTTATTCAATTCAATTTATTTTGTTATAGTGATGATAATGACAGTAACATGAGGATGGATTTTCAATTTATATTTTCTTCTTTTTGAAGATAGAAAATTAAGTGCTTATTTTTGTTTTTTTATTAATGCAAGTTCTTTCACAATTTATATTTTGTTTGTTGTGTTTAATTTAAATTGAATTATAAAATGAATTAATCTTAATACAATGTATTCAATAATTCAAATATTTTATTTTTCTTGCTTTTTTCAATTATAATAATAATTTTATACTGATTATTTATTTACACCTACCAAATAGATAAATTTATATTCATTTAAAATTCATAAAAAAACCTGCACTTCACAAGATTTCTGCACAGATTTATTATTTTATCCAAATTTATATTATAATAAAAAAAATCACACATAATTAATAATTTTTTTATATTAAAAAAATATAGTTCTGATCACAATGAGACGCGAGTGACATGAATAGTATATATATATATATACATGAAGAGGTAAATAGTGCTCCCAAAATTAAAAAAAAAAGTGTGTTAGCAACACCAATCATACCTTTCATTCTTTTTTCTCTCTAGTCTCACGTACCCCACCACCTTTTATCTCTCTGTTTTTTACCCTTATCTTTTTTTTATGTCGTGAAAGCTCTGCTTTTGAACTCCACCTGTCGACTCCCTTTAATCAGAGCAAAATCATCTTTCAGAATTTGGATTTACCTACCGATTTGGATCCAGCTTAACAGTTAGTACACGTCATCAAGAATCATCGTAGAATATGACGTGGCCCACTCACCTCTCACTCAAGACAACAGGTATCCTACGAATATGCCTTAAAAATCACAATCTCCGTTCCCTAACAGGATAGTGAACAATCCCTAAATTGTTTTTTTAAGATTTATTTTTAATATTATAAGATAAAAATAATTTAAAAATAAAATTACAGTCCAGCCCTAATTCCAAACACCCCTTACTGTCCAGAAGAGTGTTCCCTCAAATTTAACCATGAACTAGGTATCCATATCCCACGAATACCTTGAGAATCACATTTTTATTTTGCCTGAATTGATGAATATGATTTTAAAAAATTAAATATGCCAACAAGAAATGTCCTTTGATTTCCCAACAAACTATATAATAAAGAGGGGACGGGAGAAATTTTCAATCTGCCATTCCATCAATTCTGTATGGATTGTCAGAAAATCATTTAATTCAGGTAAACGAAGGGTTGTAAATCAATCCACACAAGAAATAAATTAATTAAATGATTTTCTCGACGCATTGTTTGCAATAGTTGTTTTCCCCTTTTAATTTTTTACTCATTTTTTATTATTATATTTATTTTTGTTGGTCTTTTTTATTTTCATAACATGAAGACCCGAGTTTGTATTGAGTTTTCTCTCTTTTAATATTATTTTTTAGTTGATTGAGGATTAAATTTTATGGTTAGTTTATTTTAGTTCCATAACCAATAAATAATGGTTGACTCAAATTGTTTTTTGTGTTTTTTTCTTATAATTTTATCATTTAATATTAAATTGACTGAAAAATTGAACTTTTTAATTTGTTTTAATTTATTTTCTAATAGTATATCTTAGTCTAATGAGCAAGGTTATCAAAGTATCATAACTCGGGCTATAAGTCATTCACCACAAAAAAAGCTCAAAACATATTATAAAGCTCAATTTCTAATCAATTATGTCGGTCCCAACAATATTTTTAATGTAATGATGCTAAAAATAAAATAATTGTTTTTTTTAAATAACATATGCCGCATTATCAGAGAGGTTATAATAAAAAAAATCTTCCTAGTTTGTATCCTTTAACTAGTTCAATATTTTGTATTTAATTAGAGAAGTGAAATTAATTTTTATGTGTAAGAGAAATACAATAAATAAATAAATAAAGTTCAAGTTGCCCATATTAGATTTTGATTATTCGAGGACACGTCTATCAATTTTATCAAACATTGTAATAGCAAAGCACCTCTTGGTATATGGTATTTTTACATAAATGTTTTTTTTTAAATTTAGATAATTATAAGGATGTTTAGATTTTTTTATATTTTTTATATAAACAATTTAAACCATTAAGGAACAATTAAAAAACTCTTTTTTTTTAAAAAATCAAATCAGATTACAAAACAAAGCATAAATATACCCTCCTTCCTGTCCAACCCTACCACATAAAGTATTAAGAGGTTGCTTGAATTTGAAGTATTTAGTTCCACTTTCAGAATTTCTTTTCCAGATAATATCATACTTGAAAAAGATATGCTTTGGCAGTTTTGGAGTTATTTTTAAGCTGCTTGGAATTCTTAAAATCAAATTAAATTTTAATAGTTAAATTATTTTTTGTGTTTTGAATTCTTTTTTGAGGGTATTGAAATGAAATTCAAATCATAAAAAATAGATAAAACATATATTTTTTTAATTTGAACGGTTGAGTTTTGTTTTTAAAATTAATCGGTTTAATCAATTTTTTTCTCAATTAATTTTCCAGATTTTCTCAATTTAATTGGTTTTTAGATTTTTTTGCCGACCCCTACTTCTCGTTGTTGAGCTGGCACGATCATGTTCAAACACTCTAATCCTATAATTGCAATTAAATTGATATGTTATATTAAATAATATAATTTGCGTCATGATATGATAATCAACATGAATGATTGTAAGTTTTTATATTTATCTTTTTTATTTCTCTGTCAAAGAAAGAAAAATTCAAGAGAGAAAGTGAAAGATTAGATGGCTAAACACGTGATTTACCATACAAATTATAGATAAATAATCTTCAAATCCTGTTATATATAATAAACTAAGAAAATGACGTGGAAAAAGCTTCATGCTGAATGCCGGTATGAAAAATGTCATCCTGATATCTTGCTTTATAAAGAAAACTATTCACTGAAAAACAATTTTTAATTATATATATAAATATACATGGACCCACCACTTGCATGGCTAGACACATCAAGCTTTCTCACATGTCATTCTGCATCGATAGAAAGCAGAAAACACAAATAAATAAGGTATCAAGTAGGGACCACGAACATCCCATTACGCGCCATCTTGATTGTGACCTCCTGATCTCATCATCTTCTGCTTTCACATTTTTCTGGCCGTTTGATGAAATCACTTGCCCTCGCTTTGACTCAGCAAACCAGCTCCAGCCAAAAACACAAACTCGCACTGTTTCTCTCTCTCTCTCTAAAAAGCTCTCTCTCTCTGTTTCTCTGTACTTCTCATCACTTTTTACCTTCTTTATATTATGGCTTGGAGTTCATAAAGGGGAAGGCATCGGTATTTTCTTTTCTAGCTCTCTGATCTCTCTGTTAGCTTCCTGGATCAAGCCAGCACCGACACATATTGCACTGTGTTAGAGAGGCTTCTGGTGCTGTTAATGGTGCCTTCTAGCTCTGCATTTCCAAACATGAATTGGGTATGCGTTATTCTCTTCGTGCAAGTGATTAAACTCCTCTAATTTCACTGCTTCCTGTTTGGTTTCGTAGAAAATCTTGTTTTACAGTAATATTTTGTGTTTACTTCAAAGTTTCAGCATGTTCCATGCTTTTCTTTTAGTTCAGAATTTGCAACTTTAAGTTGAACTTAGAGTGTAAGTGTGAGAGATTTGGCAAGGTTTAGCACTTTTGGACAAGTTTAAGCTAACAGTGCACTGTTTAATTCTAGTAAAGTTGAGTCAAAGAGAAAGAAAAACTCCTCTTTAGTAAATTCGCCCTTGCTTATTATCAATCTAAGAAATAATGAGGCCTTAGTGTTTAGTATTTTTTGAAAACGAGCGCGTTTTACTTTTGAATAGCTGGGGTTGTCCTTTTAGTTTTGCATTAGGCGAGGCAACAAGCCAGTTAGCTAAGAAGATGACAATTCGATTTCGCTTGATCGCAAAATGGCTTTCATGGACCACAGTTCTCTGTTTTTTTTTTGTTGCTGTCTTGGTAATGTCTTTTGTCTTATCGCATCGAATTTCAATTTCATGCTGTGCAAATCATGAAGGTTTAGATCAATTGACAGAGCTTTTTTTTTGTTCTTTTGAATTTATCTTGATTCATTGTTCATGTTGTAGTTTATCTGTATAAATCATAACGTGTCACGTTGTTAATATAAGATTATATGACCAGGAGAAAAACATCAAATAAAACAAAATTTTGTCACCATTATCAGCTATTAACCAAACCAGCCGAATAGTTATTTTGTCAATTATTGAGGTCAAATAAGAGGGGCGCATATCTGTAGGATTTCCCTTTATAGGAATCTGTTTTTTTTCCCCCATCAATCATTAAAGGAGTACAGAGGCAAGTCTCACTTACATGGAAATCAGAATACAATCACTTTATTGTCATCCTCATAAGATCATGCCACATTGTGTGGTTAATAGCCTTTTTAGTTTCTGGCACCTGTTGGTTGGATTCTGGAATGTTAAGTAAAGAAAAGGAAAATTGACTGAGCATAATATGTTAACTACCCACTACCGTGCTCAAATGGATTCCTCCCATTAGCTGCTTGCATTCATGGATTATGTCACCTGGCTTGTGATATGCTTTTGCTCGCAATTTCTGTCACCTTCTAGGTTAGAATTCAGTCCCTGTTATTCTTGGAAATTAAAAGCTAGAATTTTAACCGTTTGAGTTAGATGATTATACCAACTCATGGACAAACAGGGAAGTCTCTATGTTTGTGAGATACTTTTGGATAATCACTAATGAAAACTGGAGTTAATATGCTTATGTGAGATTTCATAATGTGTTGTTTCTTATATTAGCATTTTTGCTGTTTTAATATGCTTTTCAAACCATTAATAAATCTTTGAGTGTGATCTATGCTCAGTTTTTCTTTCTTATCTTCGGATTGGCCAGGTCAATGTGATTTAATTGCAACTGTAGAAGCATATCAGAGCCTTCATATTGAGAGGGGAGAAAGTAAAGAGAAAAAATGTATGGCCTAGTCTGCACTTGAGATTCAGCTGGTATCCGATTAAATTATTTGATCTATGGAAGACTACTCAAGGCTGAAAAAGAATTTCAGGAATCAGCAATCATTGGGAACTGCTGAGAAGACTGTAACTTCCCAAGCAAGGCAAAGTGTGGACATGATGGAGAACTTGAAACCAGGGAAGCCTAATTTGTCATATGCTGATCTCCATCGTGATATTACAAAAAAAGTAGATAACCTCTCTTCCAAGCCTTTGACGAATCATCAGAAGCAGTGTAGGATGGCAATTGAGGAAGAGGAGCTGGTGAAATATATGTCTAAATTGCCAAGTTATCTGGAAAGAGGGCAAACCCGCCAAGAGAAGGTTTTGAATGTTGGGGTCCTTGACTGGGGCAGGCTAGAAAAGTGGCAGTGCAGGCAGAAACAGATGCCAGCTAGAAGCAGCAGGCACTCACCTTCAAGCAGTGACTCTTCCTCACCTTTATCAACAGAAGGATCATCTGCTTATTCTAGTGGAGGCCAGAGTTGCTCTTCGGGTCATCAAAGGACATGTCGCCCTTCACTACAATCTCATCTGATGTCATCTTCCACCAAAGGCAATTCTCCAGTCAAAGAAAGAATTGATAAGTTTCAAGATGTCAAAGGATCCCGGACCAGCTGTGAGAGAGAGAGAGCAAAGTTTACCAGAGAAGATCAGCTGTTTGCCAAAAACCATCCAGAATTCATTCTTGACCAGTGCAATAGAAAAGATACAGGCCCAATGATTAATCTGGAAAGTGGAACTTTGGCTAATGGGTTAGATCATGAAGGGCTGAACTGTACGAAGAAGAAAATGAAGACAAAGAAAAAGGCAACAGCAAAGCCACCAGAGGGTGATTTCTTGAAGAGAGCAGAGATATTGCAAGAACAGAAGGCGAATGTTGACCAAACAAATGAAAGATTAATTCGTCTTATACCAAGAGTTTCCCCACAAGGCACTGATTCTGGAGTATCCCATAATTTAACAACGATGTCAGGCCAAAAGGAAGAAGCAGCAAATCAAAGGAGCCTTGCAGATATGCCAACGGAAATTTTCTGTCCACCAGTCTGTTCTGATGTCCCACATTCAAGCCCAGTGCCATGTGAAAATGGCAGACACCCGGAGAGAAAATGCCGCTCAATAGATGCAGAGAAGACCAGTTTTTTGCCTGATTCTTCTAAATCGGTACCACATCAAGTCAAAATAAGAATGAGTCCATCTCGAGATACAATTTCCAAAGTAGAAAAACCAACTGTAAGGCTGACTGATTCAAGTTCAAAAGAGCCTTCTGTGGCAGATAAAAAAATGAGCAATTTAGCAGCCGAAAAGGTAAGAAGCACATCACCATTTCGCAGACTTAGCAGTGGTATGAGCAAGATAAGCAAAAACTTAAGCTCCAAGGAGGGTTCATCTAAACCACAATTGAGCTCAACTAGTAATTTTGCACGATCTGGTTCAGAGATTGCTATGGCTTCCACGTGCCAGGAAAACCGAAGTGGTGATATGCAAAATGCTACAATTAGATCACGATCAAGCCCTTTGAGAAGGTTACTGGACCCAATGCTGAAGCCAAAGGCAACAAACTTCCATCCTTCAGTAGAGCAATTGCAGAGAGGTTCTATATCAACAGATAAAGTCCGCAAATCATCCAGTGTTCATTTAGATTGTATGCCTGGAACTGCTCAGTTTGGGAAAGTAAAATCAGATAAGATCACTCCCTGCACAATCAGTGTCAGTGATTCATCCAAGGACAAGAAACACACATCTTCAGCATTTCAAGCCCTTCTCCGAGTTGCAGTTAAGAATGGCCAACCTGTGTTCACTTTCGCTGTTGACAATGAACGAGACATTCTTGCAGCCACAAGGAAGAAATTGAGTGCATCAAGGGAGGATGACTACAGCTGCATTTACACATTCTTTGCCATTCATGAAGCCAGGAAAAAGAATGCGAGATGGATAAATCAAGGTGGCAAAGGCAAAGGTCATGACTATATACCCAATGTTATTGCCCAGTTGAAGGTTTCTGGTTCTCAGTTTTCCAATCTGACTAGCCAAAACTATACGGCACAATCTTTTGCGAGGGAGTTTGTTTTGTTTGCCATGGATCTACAACGGGCAGAGCAGCAGCAAACATTAGATTTTCAGCCTAATGAGGAGCTAGCTGCCATTGTTGTCAAGATCCCTGAAGTAATCAATCGAAGCACCGTCAGAGATGGCAATCATACTAGCAAGTGCAGTAATTTGTCAGAGGTGAGGTGTAATTCTACCTCTGGTAATGTACAGAATCAGCCCATCCTTGGCAGTCAAGACCTTATCAATACCACAGTCATACTTCCAAGTGGCAGTCACAGTCTACCAAATAAAGGAGGACCTTCATCATTGCTCCAACGTTGGAGATCAGGTGGATCATGTGATTGTGGAGGCTGGGATTTGGGTTGCAAGCTTAGGATTCTTGTCAACCAGAATCAAATTAATAAGAAATCAAGTCCAACCAAAGCCTATTCAGCAATGGATAAATTTGAGCTCGTCTCCCAGGTATATTCTTTGTCCTGTTGCTTAGACCAACTAATTGTACCTCATACCTGTAATCGTCAACTTACATCTCTTTCTCGTAATCAATATTTATCCAGTGTGGAGAAGAGAACCAACCTGTCTTCATCATGGTCCCTTTCAAGGAGGGGATCTATTCAGTCGAGTTCAATACACCACTTTCAACATTACAAGCATTCTCTATTTGTATAGCAGTTCTAGATGGTAAAAAACTACGTGAGATGTCAGAATCTAGCAACTTGTTCGGAGAAAAAACTTCCCTGGAAACAATACTGTCGCAAAATGATGGAACAAGGGCTCCAAATGGAATTGTAGGTGAGGCCCCTGCAAGATACGTCTCATATCCACCCCTTTCACCGGTAGGAAGGGTCTAGTTTGAAATCAAGTGATAGATAGATAGATAGATAGATACAATTTCAGTCGGCTGCTTGAGCAATGGATGGACCTGGATTGAAGTTCTGCCACCGAGATTTAGTGGTTAAATCAAATGAAAAATAAGCATATATCCTGCTAGTCTTCTGAGAGCCTACGAGCCTGAGATCATGTATGGTATTTTGTACTAGTTTTGGTTGAATTCTTATGACAAGAGAATCCGTATTAGCTGCACTCGGAGCAACACCATCTTCATCGTCAATTTAAATGTTCATAATATTTTCAGTGAATGGTATTTTTGCGTTCCATTAGTCGTCAAATTTATTTCTTTTTCTTCATTTTTTTGCTTTGAATATTTCTATTAACCATTCATTTTAACTGAACCTCTATCTAAATTTAGACTGGGGTTTCCATCAGCTAAATAAAGAGTTAAACCATGAAACTGTAATTTAGTTAATTGTTCTTCACCAGTGCAACATTCGGAAGGTAAGGGCCAAGGAAGCATCCTCTGGCAATGGTCCCCGTCCATGATTTTGGATTCTGACATGCTCTATCGCTTTCCAAGTTTCATTCCAGGAGTAGATGATGACCCTCTTGCCCATGCTTCTTTCTTCTCTCTGTTTTTTTTTTTTTTTTTTTTTTTTCTGTAGGAAAACTCGAACTGAAGGTATAATTTTGGTGCAAACAAAGTCAGTTGTAATTATCCTAGTTTAACATGGAAGTTGTGCAGTTGTCTGGAGCATGGCTTAATAACATGTCTTCAAGGTAGCAACAAAAGCAAAGTCCATGGAAGACTTGTGGGACTCGAGGCCTGAAGGTCAACATGGCCCCCAGAAACTCGGAGCACTTATGGCGACAACGTGGAAGGGAAGCAATTGGCTGCCCCTTCTGTCAGGAAATCAATTTCCTTCCGTCGTTGCCATTCATTCACACATCGAAAACGCAATGACATTGGCTCTGCCTTGTCAACTGTCAATTGAGCACCAATAAATTTTTAGTTCCTCGTAGAGACAATTTGCCATCTGAACTGTGCATAAACAAATAGCTCAATATTACCTCCCAAAAAACTTGTATAGAAGCTAGTAATACTCACCAAATGCTACATGAAGTAACATTAAACAAAAGAGTCTAGTAATGTTCAATTAATACTTCATTAGGCAATTTTAATTCTTGCACCAAAAACCGCCAATGATCACGCACCATTATGCAAAAAAATTAACATGTAATGGCAGAGATATCTTGTACTAGAACAATAAGATTAACTCTCATCACCAAGGTCCTGAAGCCAAAAAATTATCTTATTTATAGTAAAATATAAAAAGAAAGATTCAGAACTGCCATTAATCCTTAATCCAATGAAAATGACATCATATATTAGAGATGGAAAAAGAAATAATGACAGCAAAGTGGGAATTTTTAGTTCCCTTCCTCTTCTCATCCTCTTCTCATCACGACAAACAAATTTCAAACCCGACCAGGTATGAGTTTCACATTGGACGTTGACCAGCACTAAGCATCTGGCCAATAATACCATTCACCTGGAAAAAATATTAGAGCTTTGATTATATATCCATCCAAACAGGAGCTTGCATTTGTAACAACTCGAACTGCAAAATATGCAAGCAAATATACTAAAGGAAGCACATTGTTTTAACATAAGTATGAAATGACCAAAAGAACAGGGGCATTTGCAAAGTCACATGTACAGTTTTTCAGGAATAGAAGGGAAGCATATATGAGCATTAAACATGTAGCCATATTATGATTCTTCATGTTTAGCTATAATTACAATGAATGCTAAAATGTGCCAATAAACATAGAACCTTTAGATAGCGTATGATGTCGCCATTTTTTTATGGTATTCACACTTTATGAATATTGCCATTTTATAATAGGTCTGTAAATGCTGAGAAAAAAGATAGCAACATCCAAAACATAAAAGAAAGTGTATTTGATCTCATTAAAACAACAGGCACAACTGAATGATGCATCAAACAATCAAAACTATACAAAAGTTAAATATTTGTAAGACATTGCTTGATTGGAAAGGCAAGCAAGACATTGCAATCACGCCTTGAATAGAAGCGACATGCTAAGTAGCAAATGAAAGATGGAGATCAAGTAGAATTATATCATTATTAGTGTTGCACGCCTAAGGCTATAAAAATTAATACTCGTACAAACAGATACATCTAATAAAATTGTTTCACATGATTGCATTTAAAAATATCATCATAGATGACTTGGTTAAATAGATCATATTTTATCGACCAAAAGTTCTAGGCATAGCTAAACATTAAAGAGATGTATAGATTGAACAACCAATTGAAAAAGGGTAAATAACCTACTGCCCAGTATTTCGAAACACATCTGTCAACACAACTATTTTCACCCATGTTTAACTCAGCCTCCTTGTGCCTGAACAAAAAAAAGAAACATAAAAGTTGGAGACAAAGCCAAAAAAATAAAATGAATGTGAAGTTCAGATGTTTTCATCCATCAACACTTTCACAAGGGTCCCTACAAACAAAAGAAACGCAGAGAATAAAAAGTACCTTTTGTCAATGCATTTGTTGAAACATGTATTAAGAAGCCTGAAATAACAATAATCAAATTCAGGCACAAAGTGATACTAAATCTCAGTTATGATTCCATATTGTTTAATGATTTAGATCCAAGCTGATGTGATACCAATAGAGATCACATGAAAAATAATAAAAAAAACTGATAACCACAGCTAAATGTTTCGAACTTAGAAGGCCAAGTATTCAATTTTCACCTCTTAGAAATCATCAACAACTAAAGAAGAAAATATTAAACAAGCACGAAGGCAACTATTCATCTCCTTCAATCAATTGTGCTAATTCTAAATATGTACAGAGCAGTTGTCAAGATAGTCTGGTTTTCTATCAAGAAAATCCCATCCAAAAACATCAAAGAAACGAAAAAAAAAAAACACTTCAGAAACAACAAAACCCTACTACTTCAGTAGTGATTGTCAGCTTTTCACAATTAACATAATCTAAAATCGAACAAACCATAGAAGACGATGATGATAATGAAGGTGAAATAGGCATAAAAAGCAACTAGAAAAAAGTTGTAATTGTTTCAAAAAGGAAGCTGCCAGCTTCCCAAATAAAATAAAAAAATAAACAGACATAAAAAGCAACAAGAAAACATCGTAATTGTTTCATAAACGAAATCCCCCAGCTTCCCAAGTATCTCCAACGCTTACCCTCAGTTGTAAGACACAAAAAGGAACAACTTATTACCTGTTAAACAACTCGACTCTGTATTCCATCTCGGTCTCAGCCATGCCGTAGGCCTACACCACCATTATCAAAATCCAAAAGCTCAAAATACTGAATAAAAAAAAGCTCACTCAAATAATAGTAATAAGTAATAACTCATCAATCAAAAATATAAATAGAAAAACAAATACTAGTACTAGTACTTAAAAATCAAGCAACAATCACCATAAATAAATAAAAAAAATCCCAAAAGGGTATCCACTTCACTGTATAAAAATTCCATAAGAGGAAGAAAAGCTGAAATGGAAAGACCCACCTGTTCTTTGGAGACACCAGCTGGTAGACCAACGTTATTGGCAGCCATTGTACTTATACCCTGTACACACCACAAATACACGAACTAACTATCAACCGACGTAAAACCTTTCTCAGATAATCTAGAAGAAAACCGAATCCAAACGTACTGTAAAAGAAGAGCCGCGAGATTGCTGCGAATTAGGGTTTTAGGAGGAAAGGCAAGAGAGGCCACAGTTTTTTAAATTCTAATGTAAAAGAAAGTTGGGAGTTAATGATGTGATACCGCATGCTTGAACCTAGAAGGCCCAATGATAAGAGGCCTCGCAATCAAGGACGAATGAAATTGATGGAGTACATTGTTACATCATTGTCACGCGCTTCTTTTTTTTCTTAAGAAAAAAAGAAGAAGAGTGAGTGACCTTTTTTATATAAAAAAATTATAATTGTTTCTAATGTTTTTCTATTTTTTTATTAAATAATTTTAAAAAAAAAACAATAATTACCATAACATATTATACGGCTATAAATGTTTTTGTTAATATGCTGCTCAAGTGGAGGATTCTTTTGACGATTAATAAGAACTTATAGTGGGTAATTAGGGAATGTTTCATGTTATGATTTAAAAATATTTTATAAAAATAATATGTATTAATGTTAAAAATAATTTTTTTAAATAATTTTTTTTTTAAAAAAATAATCTCAAATCCAAACAATTACAAGTGACTTAAGAACAGAATGCAGAACTTTCAGAACCATCAAATGGATATCCTAATTTTCTGACAGGAAAAGAAAAAATGAAAAAGTTGAAGTCTTCACTCACGTGTTACCCTTGATGTTGAACCAGGTCTCTGCACATTTCCTGTGTGAAGCACCCAAATCACCCTTACAAGAACACCCCAACTCAATAGCAACTCCACATTCTTGATCCCTAGTCTCCAAACCTAAGTGGCAAATTCTACAATCTCCGAGTTTTGTTGTCCGAATGCACCTCCACTCTCCAAATCCACCTCTGGCAAGCAATCTGAAACAGAAGATTTCCTATGAGCCCCGGTCTCGCCAGACAGTGAGATTTCACTGCTGCTGGCACTGAAATGGTGGTCTCTGTCGAAATGGGGAGAGAGTGTAGCTGACATTTTGAGAGAACCTGGACAGGAGAAAACTGAAGAGACTGCTTAAAGGTCGGGGTTTTCTCAAAGGGTTAAATGCCATCAATTTCCAGGAGAAGAGAGCTAGCAATAACTAGAGAAAGAGAAATTAAGAGCTGTTGGCACAACCATTGTTGTTGCTTGTTGTGGTTGAGAAAAATAGTTTCATGAAAAGCGCTTTTAGTTGTGGTTCATAAATAAAATTGAAAAACTATTTTGTGTTTGTGTGAGGAGTTAAATCCTGGTTTATCTATTATCAATACCCACCTCCGAGCTATTCTCTAAAGATGCTCAGCATCGAAGCCTCCGAAGCAACAACGGAAGAGGCTAATCTACTCACACGCTCTAATAAGAAAGTCAAGACTGGTGAGATCAACGGCGAGGGAGTTACGGGAGGTAGCAGATATATTGATTCTCTTATGGGAAACTCTTATGTGGAACCAGAAGTTGAAGAGAGTTTGCAAGACAGCGAGTGCATTTCAGAAGATGAGGACGATGACTGTGGGGAGGAGGACTGTCCAGTGATCAGATTGTCGGTGGAAGAGAAGAAGCGAATTAGGAAACCATGGTAGCAGACCCTTATAATCAAACTGATGGGTAGAAAGGTGGGTTATATGTTCCTCTTGTAGCGACTGAAAAACTTATGGAAGTTGAGGGGAGACTTTACATTAACAGACCTGGACAATGAATTTTACATGGCAAAGTTCGCAAACACAGAGGATAGGGCACATGTACTCTTCGAAGGACCTTGGATGGTGACTGATCACTACTTGACTGTCAGATCATGGCAACCAAATTTTAATCCATTTGAAGCATCAATTGACAAGGTGGCTGTGTGGATTAGACTCCCGGATTTAGCTATGGAATATTATGATACTACAGTATTATGGAAGATTGGAGATAAAGTGGGGAAAACAATGAAGGTGGACAGAGCCACAATGATTGGTTTGAGGGCAATTTTGCAAGGGTATGCATCGAGGTTGACCTCACAAAACCGTTGCTAGCTAAGTTTAAATTACGGCGAAGAGTTCGCTGTATAATTTACGAAGGCCTGTATATGATTTGTTTTCAATGTGGCCAGTATGGCCATAAGAAGGAACTGTGCCCACTTTCAACCCATATTCTGCATGAGGAACCGAGAGTGGTGGACGTGCATGAAGTTCCCAATGTCACACCAATCAGACAGGAGGTGGTTGAAGCCTTTGGGGACTGGATGGTTGCTGAACGGAAATCTCGTCGGCAGAGTAGAAAAGTGGTGGTTGGGCTAAACAAGACAGAGGGTTTAAGCGGGAATCATGGCAAGAACCTGGGCACCAACGTGAAGACAGTGCGTGATGGGCAGAGCAGCAAACAAGGCAAGATTATGGGCACTAACAAAAAAATATTAGTTGATGGGCAAGTGAAAGTAGCCTCCCGTTTCGAGGCGTTAGTTGGAATTGATGAGGAGATGGATAATGGGGATGTCATTATAGCAGGGAACATGAAGGAGTGGAGTCCAGATGGAGGACACTCGGCTGCAGAAAGGAATTTTAAAGAGGAGGAGAGGCTGGTGGGCCGGGGGTTAGCAAGGGCCGAAAGTGACCCACGTCCACAATGCATGAACCGAAGCCTACAAATCAATGGGCCATCGACTGGAGGACGAGAGGAGTCCAGGAAAAATTATTTAAGCTCGACGGTGGCGGACCGAGTCGTTGCACGTGGCGATAAATGGAAGGATGAAATGGTTTTTACCGAGATTAATGTAAATCAAGAGAATGGAGCGATGGCCCCATGCAAACTTATACAACGCGAGACACACTCACCGGACGCCGACTGCAGTGCGAATCGACCAGTGCTTGGGCGTGACGAGCGGACTGCATAATCTGTTATAGCCGGGCACGTCATGAAGACCGAGAATGGGTCGGGAATGGCCATGGTGGAGGCGACAACTCGCACCATCCGACGATGGGGAAGAATTGAGAGCCTGATCCATCAGATGAGAATGAGGGGATGGATTAGGGAAGGCCAATGAATGAGGATGAGATGCATATGTAGATCCAGGCCACAGTTGCAGGTGACACCGTGGTGGAGGAAAGGATGGTTGGGGAAACGTACGTGGTGAAGGAGTAACTTATATGTGGGTAAGAGTTTGTTTTGAGATACCCTTTTCATGAAGTTCTTATTTTGGAATTGTAGAGGAACCGGAAATTCGGGATTTTGTGCAGTGGTGCATGATTTGAAGAGAGTGTACCAATGTAATGTTTTAGCTATTGCGGAACCTAGGATCAGTGGGCTCAGGGCTGATAAAATTATTGAAAGGTTAAAATTTGAAATTAGTTTTAGGGTGGAAGTCGAAGGAATGTCATGAGGAATATGGCTATTATGGTATCAATCAAAAATCAACATAAAATTTTTGGAGTCTTGTAGACATTTTATTCATGGCATAGTTAATGAAAGAAATACTGATGCATGGAAATTTACGGTGGTGTATGCTAGCCCAACACCCACTTTAAAGAGGCAATGCTTTGATGGTGTAGCTCAGTTGGCTAGAAATATTGGAGGACCGTGGATGGTTATTGGGGATTTTAATGAAATCTTAATGCATACGGAGAAATTAGGGGGTGCGGAGGTGGATACCCGGAGAATTTCTCTTTTTGCTTGGTGGGTCCAAGATTATCAATTAATTGATCTGGGCAGTAGGGGACCGCGGTTCACATAGCTAGGGGGAGTTAGAAACGGTTATGGTAGGGTGTTTGAAAGGCTGGATAGATGTTTTGGTAATACTCAATGGCGAGAGAGATTTCAGAGTGCGGATGTGTATGTTCTTCAGAGGGTTAGGTCAGACCGTCATCCC
The DNA here is from genome assembly GCA_032356905.1 of Salix exigua. Lineage (NCBI taxonomy): Eukaryota > Viridiplantae > Streptophyta > Magnoliopsida > Malpighiales > Salicaceae > Salix > Salix exigua. Next base: position 4,529,989 of record CM063596.1, read on the forward strand.
ATTCTTGTTACGCTGGAAGACTTGAGAGGTAGGGGCAGGAGTAATGACAAGCCATTTTGGTTTGAGGCAGCTTGGTTACAACACAATGGGTTTGCAGATTTCTTAAGGACAAGTTGGATGGCAGAGATGGAGGTTCCGCAGGCTTTGAAGGAGTTGTCACACCAGTTGAAAGTATGGAACATGGATGTATATGGCAACATTTTTCAGAGGAAAAAAAAGGTTTTGGCCAGACTGGGAGGGGTGTAGAGAGCCATAGCCTATAAAGGTAATCCGTTTCTATACTAGTTAGAAGCGACCTTGTTAGGGGAATACCAACAAATTCTTAAGCATGAGGAAATTCACTAGTATCAGAAGTCACGGTGTCAGTGGATTTCATCTAGTGATAGGAACACCTCATGCTTTCACATGAAAACTATTATTCGTAGACAAAGAAATAAAATAAAGGCGTTGAAGGATGAGCGTAATGTTTGGGTATGGGAGGAGGGCAAACTTCAGGAAATGGCTAGTCAGTTCTACCAGAAAATTTTTGGGACGGATCAGGAGGGGTTATAGAATGGTATACGCTTGGAAGGTCAGTTTCCTGATATTGATTCGGTTTAAAGAGAGCAGTTGGCAAACCCGGTTTCAGACGAGGAGGTAAAGACAACCATTTTTGAAATGAAACCTTACAAAGCTCCGGGTCCGAATGGCTATCAACCTATATTCTACCAATCACAGTGGTCGGTGGTGGGCCAGTCAGTTTGTAAGTATGTTAGAGAGGTGTTTGCGGGTGAGAAGGTCATGACTCAGATTAATCACTCTTATTTGGTTCTACTTTCGAAAACCCAAATGCTTGAATATTTGCACCAATTCAGGCCAATTGGTCTATGTAATGTGCTCTTCTTCAAAGTGGTAACTAAAGTGATAGTCGGGAGGATGAAATATCTAATGCCGAAGCTGATTAGTGAAGTTTAGAGTAGTTTTGTGTCGGGGAGACACATTATGAACAACATTATTATTGCACAGGAAGTTATTCACTCCATGCGTACAATGAAAGGCAAAAGAGGTTTTATGGCCATTAAAGTGGATCTTGAGAAAGCCTATGATAGGTTAAGCTGGAATTTTATCGGAGATACTCTTAATGTGACAGGGTTTCCTAGGGAGCTGGTCAATCTCATTATGCATTGTATTGAGTCTGCTACCCTTAGTGTATTGTGGAATGGGAATGCTACCCAAACATTTCATCCCAAAAGAGGTATAAGGCAGGGAGATCCGCTATCTCCATATATATTTGTCTTATGTTTGGAATGATTATCGCAACTTATAAATAGGAGAGTGAAGGAAGATCACTGGAAGCCGTTTACGGTGAGAAGGAATGGGTTAAAGATTTCTCACTTATGTTTTGCAGATGACATGTTACTGTTCACAGAGGCAAGTCTGGGTCAGGTAGAGGAAGTCTGTAATTGTCTGGACATTTTTTGTTCATCATCAGGATAAAAGGTTAGTGCAACGAAAACAAAGATTTTTTTCTCTAAGAATGTGTCATCCTTTTTGGCGGAGGATATTCGTAGAAGGAGTGGATTCCAACTCACAACAGATTTGGGGAGATATCTGGGAGTACCGTTACTGCATCATCGAGTCACCAATCAAACATATAGCTATTTGGCCGAGAATATGCATAAAAGGTTAGCTGGTTGGAAGACGAGCAACTTATCTCTGGCAGGAAGGATCACATTGTACAAGGCTGTATTGGCCACTATTCCTTTATACCCCATGCAGGCTGCAGCAATCCCCAAGCAGACATGCAAGGAGATAGAGAAAATTTGCAGAAGGTTTATCTGGGGCCAGCACGAGGGAAGGGACAAGGTTCATCTAATAAAGTGGAACACAGTTTGTAAATCTAAGACAGAGGGTGGGTTGGGGCTAAGGAATATGGAAGGGATGAGTAAGGCGTTTATAATGAAATTGGCTTGGGGAATGATGAAGGAAAATAGTTTGTGGGTGCATTTTCTAAAAGACAAATATATAAAATCTTTTAAAGGAGGTAGCCAACCGGTGGCAAGCTCGAGAGACTCGGTGTTGTGGAAAGCTATATGTCGGGAATGGGATGTTGTAAACCAGAATGTCAGCTGGAGCTTGGGTAATGGCATGCAGGTGTTATTCTGGAAGGATAGGTGGTTGGAGAACTATGGGTCTCTCATCAACCACCTTATTCCAGGACAACAGGTAGAGAATCCAAACTGTACAGTGGCCGAAATGGTGGATAATGGAGGTAGTTGGAACTGGGAGGGGTTTGCTCACTTGCTTCCGATGCATATTGTGATGAGTATAGCGGGATACACCCCGCCGGTTCAGGAGACGATTGAGGACTTGAGGGTGTGGGATCAGGCTCCGGATGGAAGATTAACAATAAAATCTGCTTATATGGTTTGTGAAGAACTGGGCGATTTGGATAGAAATCCTTTATGGAGAATTATCTGGAAGTGGAAAGGTATGGAGCGTATCAGGGTGTTTCTTTGGACTGTAGCGCATAATGCCATTATGACTAATGAGACGAGATGGAGAAGAAGGATATCCGACAACAAATGTTGTGGACATTGTGGTAGTGAAGTGGAAACGTTAGTTCATGTCTTACGTGATTGCCCCAAGGCACGGAAAGTTTGGGATGCATTCGTCAAGTTAGAGGAGAGAGAGCTATTTTTCAGGCAAAGTTGGAATATTTGGTTGATTTCTAACCTATCATCCAAAAAGAGTCATGGGCAATATGGAGAATGGAGGCTAGTATTTGGAATAGCGTTATGGTATATTTGGAAGGAGAGATGCAATAGAACTTTTGGGGTTGACCAGGGTTGTTGGTTTAGGACGGCGATGGTTATTAAGAGAACGGTAGAAGCTAATGCATTGGCTTGGCGAAGAGGAGGTGACAATAGGAGAGACGGGGTGGAGGTGGAGCATATAAGCTGGAAGTATCCGAAGGTTGGATGGATCAAGCTTAATACGGATGGATGCAGTAAAGGTAACCCAGGTGTAGCAGGTGCGGGAGGAGTTATTCGAGATCATATGGGGTCATGGATAGGGGTTTTTGCTAGAAACGTTGGAATGTGTTCATCGGTGACGGCAGAACTTTGGGCTATCTATATTGGGTTACAAAATACATGGGATAAAGGTTTTAGGAAAATGGTTTTGGAGTCAGATTCCAAGGTTGTGATAGGGCTTATAGAGGGTACTAGTATGAGGGTGGGTAGGAATTATAACCTGGTGTTGAAAATAAAGGAAATCCTGAGAAGGAACTGGGAGGTGGTAATAGTCCATGTTTATAGAGAGACCAATTGTGTGGCTGATTGGTTAGCTAATTTTGGATTAACCAGGGATTTGTTTGATAGAGGTTCAGATATGTTAACAGACCCTCCATCAGGGCTTTATCTTTTGTTGTATTATGACCTGATTGGGTCTACTCTTCCTCGTGTAATTTAGAAGGGCAAGTTGCCCCGTTTCTTACCAAAAAATAAATAAATAAAATTGAAGTGTTTGATTAAAGCTGTGATTGAGTAACTAGAGAAATAGAAACTAAGAGCTGTTGGCACAACCATTGTTATTGCTTTGTTGTGGTTGAGAAAAATAGTTTCATGAAAAGCGCTTTTAGTTGTGGTTCATAAATAAAATTGAAGTGTTTGATTAAAGCGTGGTTGAGTTTGAGGTTTAATGAAAAACAGTTTCAAATGTTTGGTTACCATGTTTTTTCATATTATTATCAATTTGTGAAGTTACTTTAAAAGACACATATATTTTTTAAAAAAAATTATAGATTTAATTATCATAATAATAAAATGTAATTAATAATTCAAGTAAATTAGACGCTCATTTTTATTCTCCCATCAAACTACTTGGAATTCTATCACGAATTAAATTCATACTTCAAGCCCTTTGTAATCCCTTGCTATTTGATTAATGAACAACATCTGGTAAAATATAATCAAGAATAAAATCTGTGATTCTTAAATAGTGTTGTTTCAATATCTCTATCTACATATTGTAGAGATATAATTTCAATGCAAAATCCAATTGAAAGTTTCTGATCTATAATCAATCAAAACGCAATGGGGTTATGGAGTAAAACAATGTTACACACATTTCCCTTTCTGATGCGGTAGAAAATCACAAGGGATATGACCAACGTCGATATTCCGTAAATAAATCTATGATGAGAGGAACTCTCAGAAAAGTTCAAACTTTATTCAATAATTCAAAGATGATTCGGTCAAAGGCTTATAACCATATTTAAAGCAGAAATCCTAGCCCTAACCATAAGGAAACAACGCTAATTAATAAAATTACCAAAAATGAAAAATTTGAGATAAATAAGGGAATTGAAAAGGCTATAAATCTTGAGCAATCCGAATTGACTTCATCAATTTGGACTTGGAAATAAAGAGTTACGGCTAAAACAAAACTTTTCCAAAATAACATAAGCGATGATTTGAGAGCCTAAACGATGAAATTTGGCTAAAAATGGTATGCTTCAGCAGAAAAGCTACTGATTTCCTCCGGAAACACCATGACGCATCAACTAGGTGAGTTTGGTGTCATTCAGACTTCAACGCCCAAACTACGGAAATTCGAGTTGCCTTCTCTACCACTTGTTTTGCATCACTTTCATCAGAGTTGATCTCTATTTATATAATTTTTAATTTTTTTAAAATATTATTTCTATATTTTTTAAAAAAATGGTTTGGGCTTGTCCCAAACTAAATGGATCGGCCCGACCAAGGTGGGCTAAAAGGCCAACTCTGTTGGACTTGGGTTCGGTCGAGAGCAACCCGACCTAACACAACATAGCCCAACCCGAAATAGCACAAAACGGTGCCGCTGCAGCTTTCATTTTTGTTTTGAATTATTATTGATGTTATTGTTCACGTGAATGGCTGACTGTAACGAGAGGGTCAACAGCCGGTATTGACAGGTAGAGGAGGCCGATGTGGTTTTACCGAGTGGTGGCTTCGGAAATGATGTTGTGTGGTGGCCGATTGGAGCTCCGGAAGGTTATGCTAGTTCGCTGACGCTGGGTTTCTTGCCTCTGGTGTCTGCGACGGAGCTTGTAGCGTGGAGGAGAAGCTGGACGACGATGAGGTGGATGGTGGTGGTATCGAGAGTCTGTCGGTGATCGAGGAGAGAGAGAGCAACGATCGTGACTCTAGAGAGAGAGAGATTGTTGGTCGTGTTGGGAAGAGAGAGAGAGAGAAGGTTCGCGATTTTTGCTCCTGTTCAAAAATTTTCATGCACTCGTCATGGCTGAGTTAATGCTCAAAGTAATCCATGCTCAAATTTCCTGCATAACCATGTCCGAGTTTTTCAAAAGCATCTGTGAGATGCTTTTCATTACCTCGCGACAAACGTTATTTTAAGTGGAACCTGCACTTAAATTTCAAGCGGGTGTTTGGTTAAAATCATGTTTGGCTCTATGGTGAGCCTCAACTGCGAGTCGCACCATAGAGCCAAACACCCAATAAGTTTGGAGTTAAGGACAAATAGAGAGGTGTTAAAGGAAGCAAGTGAAGGTGTTGGTGTTTGATCTGTTTGTTTCAATCTTAACTTTTATTACGATTGAAACTGTGAGGTGCAATGAAAAGGAGAAAACGACAATTTCATGCTAAATTTTTATTTTTATTTCGTTTAAATGCCTAGTTTTTATTACCTGTTTAAGTGAATTTTTTATTTAGCATATTTCATCATTTCATGATGTTAAATATGCTCTTGTTTCAGACATTATTAGGCAACATAATATATAAGGCAACGTTACAGCAATGAATTCATATGATGTTCTTGTGCCAACGGAAATCAGCTGATTGATGACCTTATTATAAATTACTCCAACAACATAATATATATATATATATATATATAAATATATAGAATCCCGTTTTGAACAAACTTATTATAAATTACTCCAATAACATAATCAAATGCGACATCAGCAGCACCAGAGATTGAAGATTCGGGTCTAAGGGCTCCAACAGAAACGGTTGCAGGGGCTGCATCGCCACTGCTTCTAGTCTGGTACATGGCACGGCGGGGACCGACTCACAGGTTTGGCAAATAAACTCATGTATAAGAAGTTTCTGACACGTGAAATGAAACGAAATAAAAAGTTGGAGTGACAGATAGATAAAGGATCGGTAAATGCAAGTACCTTCTGCTAATTAAGGCCAAATCTGAGTAGAGATCGACGATGTTGGGGCAAGCTTTAGAGCACGACTTTGAGCAAAGTTGATTCAAAAACTGAGGCTGAAGGAGAGAGTCCGATGAGATTCCAACAGTATTTCTGTTGAGGCCACATGCAGCAATACATTCATCGATCTCAATCCACTCGTTCATTGTATCTACAACAATCTCCGAAGTCTTGCATTGGTAGTTAACATCTCCATCTTTCGTCACGTAATTCTCCAGCAAACATCGCTTCCCAGAAGTTGCAATCGAATACGAGCAAAGATCAACTGTCAACTGCTCGCATACAGGCTCACCTGGATAATACATATACAATATATACATATACATATACATATACATATGTGTATATATATTCAGTACTACTAGCTAGTATACAGGATTATATATATACACACAGCACAGAGAGAGAGAGAGATGAGTGGAGGGACATACCAAGAGCTCCATTAAGGAGAGGAGGGAGAGAGCCAGGAATGTGATGAAGGCCATATATATTTTTCTCAGTTCAGGAAATTTGGTGCAGGCCTTGATCGATAGTGAAGCAGACGAGAAATGAAAGCTGGTATGAGAAATCAGGTTTGTGGGGTGGCCGGCGTTTATACAGAGGAGGGAGGGTTAATTAGGAGGAAACATCTCCCTAAGAGGTCAATAACTTTGCAGGTAACTTATGCTGATTTGTTTAACAAGAAAATATGTTCTTGTTAGTTGTTTCAGACATTATTCGGCAACATAATATATAAGACAACGTTACAGCAATGAATTCATATGATGTTCTGGTGCCCACAGAAATCAGCTTTGGTTAGACACTTCAGGTTAATCAACATTGTTCTTGTCTCTAATCAGATTTTCTTTCTTTTGATTTAGCCAGCTGTCACCTTGAAAATATTCATCTAACTAATGACAGCATAAAATTTTCTAATGGAAGAAAAATGGGGAAATTTATGGTTCCTATGCGGAGCTGTCAAGGAGGGAGTGGTCTGAAGGAATCAGAATCCCCAATTGCCTTTCCTAAGAATTCATCAATGGTTTTTTGGTGTTACCATTTCATCCATTCCCTTGTCGTTTTACGGGGATTTGTCTCGTTTTGATGTTTCCAATCCCACACATCGATTTTTCTTATATGATAGAACTTGTTTACCTTTAAACGTTGTGAGTTTCCATTCCAAAAAATAATATAACCTAGTGGTGGTGAGAAAAAATGGATTAAACCGAGAAAACCAGAAAAAATAGCCAAGAAAAACCGAACCAAATCCTTGTTATTACCATGTCAATGACTAAAAAATAAACATAAATTTAATCAACAAAATAAAAATTTCCGCAGATTTAATACAGGGCGGGTACGTTCTCTGTTTTGTTTTTCAATCTTCGTTTTTAATTTTGAATTTTTTATAATAATTTGAAACATAATTTCCTCTACTTAGCTATAGAAAGTTTAAATTGAAAGAAAGAAAAACCCAGTTATTACATTGTTCATGTGACAGCGAAACCAATCTCGTGTGTTTTAATGTTAATACATTAGATAATAATTGAAGAAATTGTCATTCAAACAATCAAATAATAAAACATGAACAAAAATTGAAGTACCATTCCCGGGCTCTTTCTTCACAATCAGGGCTCATTAAAAGTTCTTTCTTTTTGGTTGCACGCGCATGTAAAGTTCTTTACAGCTTCAGACTTTGCTCCATTCTCCACAAGGAAGGCAGGAAAAGGATAGATCGACTACCGGGACCGCAAGAAGTTCCATTAAAACTGGCATGAGAAAACATCAGCAAACATCCGTGATTTTCTCAATGCAGTTGACAACATCATGTCTTTTCTCAACAGAAGAAACCAGTAATATAACGTAATTACTTGAAGCCTGCCATGAAAATGGCGGAGAATTCGATGAAGTTAACTACAAGATGGATCAAGGCATGAAGCAGACTGCTTGACTTGACTGACTTTGTAAATAACAACGAGATTACAAATAGATGTTGCTATGCATTAAGTTTTATTAATGTGGAATAAATGTTGAGAAAATCCGTTCTAGCACTTATTTCTTCATCATTAAACAATCACAATCAAAATGCAATAACTTCGAAGTGACCAAAGAAGGCATCACGCTACAAGACATCAGATATACCTAGAGAAATTCCAGCAGTTATTACGGCGGGGAAAGAAAAGAACAAACAATATCCCACTTCACGAAAATCTAGCAGAACAAGTCCACAGTGCTCAGTCTTTGTTGCTTCTGTCGTTTTCCATTTCCATTACTTTGAATTTGTCTAATCTAACAGTGATTCCTTTTCGTAAAATGTCTAACAAGGATGTTCTCGAAAAATAAAAACATTGCATACATCAAATAAAGGACTTGATGCATTGAACATCCCGAGTCACACCTCTCAGCTAATGCAGCACTTGCACAACTCAAGGAACCAACGCAACAAAGATAGCACAGAGGGTATTGTCAGACTACCACTTCTTACTGAAGAAAAGAAAGGATTAAGCTGCCTGAACTTCAGTCTTTGCAGCAGTTTCTGTTGATTTTGGTGAGTTTTCCTTGCTTCCAATTGATTTTGTCAAGCTTGGAATGTACTTCCAGCATCGCTTGTGAACTCCACTTATCTTCTTGGGAGCATCAGTAATTGGCAATCCTGTATTAAATATTGATAACTCAGGCTCCATGTAAGGAAATATATTTATACGGGAAAAAGAAAGACAGCCAGCAGTTCTTGTTATTCCACATAACGTGTAAAATAGAGAAACAGGTCAATTTTAAAGATGAAACAAGCAAAAAGGGAAGGGTGACTTCAGCAGATACTGTCATCTACAGTTATTCAACATGCATATACTATCAGGGAGGAGATAGCATGTGCCTTGTCGTGGAGAGAAAAGGAGCATCATCGAAAGTCCCATCCTATAACTAAGCTAGCATAACCAACACTTCCATTTATTTCTTACATAAATAAAATGCAAGTTAGATGATTTCCTTTGTGTGCCTTTAGCAAGGGGAAGATATAACATTTTTCATACAACCATCCTAGTCCCTAAAATCTAAAGCGCGTTAAAACCTGCTCAAACAATAACTGTTTTTCAGGCATATTGAACTTTGAAATTTGTAAAATTATTCACCATGAATTAACTTTTGATCACATAAAAATGATCCACATAGGGCTTTTTTTCCATATAAATTAAAGCAGGTAACATGTGTCCTGTGATTATGGTTTCCACAACCAATCACAGATAATTGGAACAAATCAGTAAAATGAGAGAGTGGGCATGCTGCAAGCATAACACAAATGAACATGCAAGGATACCCATGCAAACCAGATTCTTGTTCTATATGCATTGCAAAGTCTTGTTTTCAATGAAATAAATCAACTACTTCTAATTATAATGGAACCTACAAACAGGATCCGAATGGACAAAAAGGCATTCCCTATTCCTTCCTCTACAGATTTTTATGTCGTGTTTATTGCAGAGACGGCCACACCTAAATACCTCCCCGTCAATATATTATTAACCAGCAAGGTCACTACCATTCGATAGGGGGTTTTGTCCTCTTATTTCTGTGACACAACCAATACAAAATCTAAAGGCTCCAATTAAACTTTGGATGCAGTCATGACTTAAGTGTTAAGCACGAAATGTAGCAATGAAAAACAGAACATGACATCAACAAACTTCCATGAACTTCAATCAAACAGAAAAAAGCACCACATCTTATGGTAAAAGAAGGCAATCAAAAGAGGGGGGGAAATACATTAAAATAACATGAAATAATAAGCAATTATAAAATTAAGGAAATATCATAACTAAGACTGACCGTCTTTGTGAGCTATCCCCCATGCTTTTCCATGCCTACCATCCTGCAATGATCAGAACGCATTAAACCCAGAAGAATCCCTCAACCAAAATGAAGAAATAAACTCCAAATTTATCACAATCTAATAATCTCCAAAAATTCTTAAAGAAAACCAAAACTTGAGAACAATGACCATAAAATCAGACCGGCCAAAAACCCTAAACCCTGCTAAATATTGATTCTTACTAGTCAAATATGAGTGGAAGAGAATTGGAGGGCCAGTACCTTGTAGAGATTGATTTTGGTGATCTCGTAAGATACATTGGCCCAATGAGATTTAGCCAGGTGGTATCCGATACCCCAATGAGGCAAGAACTGAGCCACCTCGAAGAAGTTCTTCTTCTTTCTTCGTTTCGGCATGGAAGTTTCATGTTTAGGGTTTTGAGCACTGGCTGAAGAAGTAGTTAGGGTTTTTAGCAAGATGGTGAATGCTGATGGTCTCTTGAATAAGCTTAGTGTTTGATTTGTAGCTGATGCTGCTCTCTTTGTGAGGAGACTGACACCAGCCATTCTTCCTTTCTTTCCTTTTCCTCTCCCTTCACCTCTCTTTCACTGAAATAATAAGGGTTCTTCGTTTCTTCTTTTTATTTTCTTATTGGTCTTAAACGACAGCGTAGTGTGAGTTTTTTTTTCTTAGCTGGTTTTCATGTATTTGTAAATTTATCCCACCATGATTAACCACTCCTTCATCAACTAATAACTTGTTTGGATTGCGATTTATTATTTTTTAAAGTGTTTTTTGTTTAGAAATTTATTAAAATAATATTTTTTATTTTTTAAAAATTATCTTTGATACCAGCACATCAAAATAATCTAAAAACACTAATTTTTTTTTTAATTTAAAATTAAAAAAAAAATTAAATTTTTTCATAAGTATTTTCCGATCACAATATCAAACAGCCTCTGACAATCTTCTCCCCATGTTATTATAGTATAATCTAAAAGAGCTTAGAGATATACTGTTCACTCTGAGTGTTTTTCCTATTCATTGTAATAGTAGCTTGGTTTGTTTCCGGTTTTGGGTCGGTTCGGTTTAAATGTCGGTTCGATTCCTTTTTTTCTAGGGAAAGTTGCCTCGGTTCCATTTCTCTTTTTTTTAGGTTTTCACTCCTTTTTTTCTCCCGGACGACGACGTTGTTTCTTTCCTTTTCTCTCCTCTCCTCTCCTTTTCTCTCATTTCCTTTTCTCTTCTTCTTTTCTCTTTGGGCGGCGCCGTGTGCTTTCTTCCTTTTCTCTCATTTCCTTTTTTCTTCTTTTGCTCTCCTTTTCTTTTTTTCTGGCGGCACCGTTTGCTTCCTTTTCTTTTCTCTACTTTCATTTTCTCTTCTTCAACCAGCATATGCACCATGGCTGAGGTGGGAGTTCTTCTTGGGTGAACTTCGCCAGCTCTGAAGGAAAGGGACCATGAAGTGTTGGGAACAAAGTTTCAGTAGGGAGTTCGGGCCTTCATCTCTAGGAGAAAAGCTTCGAGTGCATGGGAGCAGCTCTCGGCCGTTTGTTGGCGAGAAGAAATGGGTAAGTTGTAATTAACATCTTTTTATTCCATCTTCATTCCATCTTCAGTTGTGCTGAGTGTTTTCTTATCTTCTTTGCAAAATCATTACTACAAGGAAGAGATTGAGGTGATGGTGCAGGAGGCTGAGAAGTGGAATTCCGGATGAGAGGTTGATTTAAAACTTTTTTGAGAACTACAGCTTCACCAGAAATCTGGCCATAAATAACAACAATTATATGCCGCAATTGTACAAAGCTAATGGCACAACTACTTATTTTATGTTTTTGTTTTTGTTATTTTTTTATGCCGTGTATGTTCGTGTGGAATTTTGTGTGCAATTGGGATATATTTTTCATGAATACGAATTTGCATTAAATGCACCCAGTAGCTATTAGGTACTAGCCCAAATAATTCCAGCTATACTTCAGCTATATTCTGATTTTTTTCCCTGGGCAGTATGGGTTTGGTTATTAATTTATTGTTTTCTTTCACTTCCTTTAGATATGTATGCTAATAAATAATTATTTTTTATATCTTTAGCACTGTAGTTACTGTTTGCTGATGTTAGGTGCGTGAGTATTTTGTGTTTTTTCATTTCTTTTTCTGTCATCAGCTGCATATAAGTTGTACCCTGCCTCTCAATTTTTTTTCCCAAGCTAAGAGAGAGTTAGGCTAAAAGAAAGCTAAAAGAGAGATGAATTGGTGAGTTTTATGTTGCTTTCGTTTGATGTTTTTTTTCCTTTGTTTAATTTTCAATTTTTGTTTGCTGATTTTCTTTTTTAGATCATGTTTTTCATTTTTTCCAGTCTTTTTGTGTAGAGGTAGATTGTTGTTTTTCTACCTTTCTTTGTTGTTTTCCTTTTCAAGGTATGATGGAAGTTATTTTTTCTTGTTTTTTTAAATGTTATATTGTTTTTTGTAATGATTTTTCGTTTTTGATGTTGATATGGCATTTGATGAGGTTTTTAGGAGTGCGGGTTGTGGTTGCTGCTTGTTTTCTGATTCTCTTTGCAACTCTTTTTGTGAGGTATGTCTTCTTCTGCAATTGGAATATTATTTATGTTCATAATATATTTCAAAGCTGCGTATAGATTTTATGCTTTTATTATGCTGGAATTTAGTTTTTTGAATTTCATTGGGCATAATTTAATGGTAATGGGCATTGTATTACTTTTGTGAGTTGTTTTTGCAATATTGTTGTTGCTTGCATTATTGTTGAGTTGTTGTGGTAGATTTAATGTTTAGTTTTATCAATAATTTGTTTGTAAAGATTGATGTATGTGCTTAATGTCCTAGGATTTTTCCCATTTGTTGATGAGAAGCATGGTTGTTTTGTTTTTGTTTTTTCATTTGTCGTTATTTTTGATTGTCTTTATTTACACTTTAAAATTTATTGTTTCCTCCAATCCATGTCCTTTAGAAAATGTTTTTGTTCTATAAATAGTTATGAAATTACAAGATTAATGTTTTGATTGGTCGCTTAGTTTCGTTTGCTTTTGGCGGGCAACTTTTGTCTTTGATTTGTTATGGAATTAGAAAATCAATGGCAATGATTGCTTGCTGAAAAATAATGCATGGGCTTAATGTTGTGGTAATTTATTGTTTTTTTATTTGTCTGCTGTTTTTGTTTTGCCTTCTGCGAACAATTATGTTTTTGATTGTTTTTGGAATTAGGAAATTACTGTTTAGTTTTGTCAATGATTTTAGATAAGTTTTTCCACCAAAGAAACCCTTATTTTCTTCTTTAGAACTATAATGGTTGTGGGCATAAAATACAAAACTATTAAAAGCATAGAAAGGGGAAAAAGAAAAGGAAAGCAATGCAAGCAATTTGGAATAATGAGCGCATAACACCGAAATTCTATAGATAATACATCAAATAATATAAAACACACATAATAAATAGGTTAAATTCTTGCAAGTGTGCTCTCCCAGACAAAAAAAAGTATCAAAATCAAAACCTTTTATTGATAAAATTATTTTAGATTTGATGTATGCTTAAACTATAGAGAATAACATGGTTGTTTTTGATGTTTTTTTCCCATCTATCGATGTTTTTGTGTTCGACTGATAATTTCTCTGTATAATTAGCTGAGGTTAATAAATTGATGAGGTTGTTGTTGTGTTTTTTTATTTGTCGTCAATGCGTTGTTAAGTATTAATATTGTTTGCCTTCGCGTAACAATTATATTTTTGATTTGTGATGGAATTAGAAAATTAATGTTTTATTTCCTCAATGATTTGTTTGCGAAGATTGATATATTTGCTCAATGTTGTCGAATTGTTTTTGGTATTTCCTAGGTTTTTCCCTCGAACGGTGTAAATTTTTTTTGTTCTTTTTTTTATTCCCTTCTTTTATTTTCCATTGGTTCATGATAACCATGACTGTTTTTTGGTTTTTTTCATTTGTCATTATATTTTTCAGGTTCTTTTCTTTATGCTACAATTTTTGACAGCTTCTTGCGATGCATGACCTTTAACCAATCATTTTATGTCTGTAAATAGTTACTAGATTAAAGAATTAGTTTTGTGGTTATACATTTTCATTCGCTATGGAATACAACAATAAATTGTAGTTGTTGTTGTTTTAACTTAGAATATCATGCACTGGGAAATGGTTTTTGTGTTATAGATTGTTATGGGATTGATGTTTTGATTCGGTGTTGTGTTTTGTTTGCCTTCGATTGCTTGATGAAAAATAATGTATATGCTTAATGTTGTTCAAGTTTTTTTCTTTATTTCCTTGGCTTTTTGTCATTGGCTCATGATAAGAATGATTGTTTTTAGGATTTTTACCCGTTTCTCATTATATTTTTACTTTTTTCCCTTTATACTACTGATTTTTACAAGTTCTTGCATTGCATTGCCTTTGATCCATGGTTTTGTATTGTAAATAGTTATGGGATTAGAATATTGGTTTTGGAATCGATGTTGTTTTTGTTTGCCTTTGACAACCAATTTTTCTTTTAGCTAGCTATCACATTAGAAAATTATTGACGATTATTGCTTATCGAGAATTATTGTATATGCTCAATGGTGTGGAAGTTTTAGATTTGTTGTCTTTGCTTGCTTTATCTTTATTTTTAGTTATTTAGTTTTATTTTGAAGTTTTGATTTTAGTTTTGCTAAGAATTATTTAGTTTTTGGCAAAACACTTTAGTGCAATGAGCATGTCATTCTCTTTCATGTGCTAAGCATGTTATGTCGTCTTCTTTTTATTTACCTTTAATCAATTATATATGTTTACATTGCTTTTTTATATAATTAATAGATTACTAGGTTGATTTTTCAAACCTTTAAACAAGTAATGTAATGACAAGTCGTCAAGCAAAGACTACAACCAAAGCACCACAATGACACCAATTTGTGCACATCTCATGATGTCGATGAAGCTTTTATAATTTTGACTAAAGTCCTTTGTTTTGTTTACTTTCGACAAACAATTTTACTCTTTGATTATTCATGGAACCAACAAATCAATGGCGATGCTTTATTATTGAAACTTAATATGTGTGCTTAATATCATGAAGTTATAGATTATACCATACCCTTATATGTTGTTGAGGTTGCAATGACAAATAACTTAAATAAACTGATGAAAATAGAAAGAAAAAAAGTTATAGTTGATGCAATTTAGCATTTACTATCATACAACTGCAAATTAAAGTTAAATTAAAATTCAAGTTATAACCTAAAAGGTACATGGTCAAGCATTGCTTTTTTAGAAATTTTCTCCATGTATCGCAAGAACCTAGACATGTTTCTTAGATTTATTTTTCCTGCCTATAGACAAGTTGTAGGTGTGAATTTGTCAATATTTTCTTTAGTTTTTTTGCAATGTCAATGAATCCAACAAATGTTTTAATACATAGTACCATAACGAAAATTCTACGTGTTCTACCTAAGGTTAAGCTTCTTTTTTATAAAACACTTTCATGTAGTGTTGTAGTGAGCATGTTATTTTTTCCTGTTAAAATAATGATTGATCATCTCTGTATAGAACAATATCATGTAGTTAGCATGTTATGCTAGCTTATTTTTTTATTTACCTTTAATCAATTATATATGTTTACATTGCTTTTTTTTTATATAATTAATAGATTACTAGGTTGGATTTTTCAAACCTTTAAACAAGTAGTGTAATGACAAGTCGTCGGCAAAGACTACAACCAAAGCACCACAATGACACCAATTTATGCACATCTCATGACGTCGATGAAGCTTTTTATAATTTTAACTAAAGTCCTTTGTTTTGTTTACCTTCGGCAAACAATTTTACTCTTTGATTATCCATGGAACTAGCAAATCAATGACAATGCT
This sequence comes from Salix exigua, assembly GCA_032356905.1. Taxonomy (NCBI): domain Eukaryota; kingdom Viridiplantae; phylum Streptophyta; class Magnoliopsida; order Malpighiales; family Salicaceae; genus Salix; species Salix exigua. The sequence goes on from CM063596.1 coordinate 4,545,849, forward strand.
TTATTACTGAAACTTAATATGTGTGCTTAATATCATGAAGTTATAGATTATACCATACCCTTATAAGTTGCTGAGGTTGCAATGAAAAATAACTTAAATAAACTGATGAAAATAGGAAAAAAAAGTTATAGTCGATGCAATTTAGCATTTTCTATCATACAATTGCAAATTATAGTTAAATTAAAATTCAAGTTATAACCTAAGAAGTTACATGGTCAAGCATTGCTTTTTTAGAAATTTTCTCCATGTATCGCAAGAACCTAGACATGTTTCTTAGATTTATTTTTCCTGCCTATAGACAAGTTGTAGGTGTGAATTTGTCAATATTTTCTTTAGTTTTTTTGCAATGTCAATGAATCCAACAAGTGTTTTAATACATAGTACCGCAACGAAAATTCTGCGTGTTCTACCTAAGGTAAAGCTTCTTTTTTTATAAAACACTTTCATGTAGTGAGCATGTTATTTTTTCCTGTTAAAATAATGATTGATCATCTCTGTAAAGAACAATATCCTTTCCTTTCATGTAATTAGCATGTTATGGTAGCTTATTTTTTATTTACCTTCAATCAATTATATATGTTTACTTTGCTTTTTTTTTAATAGAATTAATAGATTGCTAGGTTGGATTTTTCCAACCTATAAACAAGTGGTGTAATGACAAGTCATCGACAAATATTGCAACCAGAGCAACACAATGACACTAATTTGTATTCATCTTATAACGCCAATGAAGCTCTTTATATATTTGATTCGATCCTAATTAACGATCATGAAATCGTTGAAATGCAAAACTATCATGAGCTTGGTTGTTATCAACCACAATCAAATGATCCCCAAACTTCATGTCATTCTTCAATTGCAAGGGCGTCAACATCTCACTCCCTTGATTTATGCATCGGTTATCAATTTCTATATCTTCAATTATGAGGTTTTTGTTTTGATATTGTTATGCTTTAATATGTTAGTATGATCCAGCGATTATGTATTTTGTCCTCTATTTCTATGAAACCATGTATATAAAACAAAGCGTTAAGGGAATGGTATATCTTCCTCCAACTTTATGCTAAAAATGTTTGGAAGCAATTGTACAAGATGTGATATTTTTTTAAAGGACAAAATATATTAACTATGTTATTTGTTTAGTTCTTAGTGCCCGCAACAAAGTGCGGGCAATCAAGCTAGTGTGGTGCTATTTCAAGTCAGTTTTTTTATAAAAAAATGATTTTTCATGTATTATTTTTAATTGAGAAATAAAAAATAGTTGTATGTTATAAAATAAATTAAAAATATATATCAACCGATAAATAAAAGAAATTATTAACAGTAATTAATAAATAAAATGTGAATCAATATTCATAGTTAAAGAAACAAATATATACATACAAATATTTTATACTCGCTATCTTTTATATTTTATATATTTTTACTTATTTTATTTTTTAGTATAATTGGCATTGCTAATAACAAATTATTTGTTTTTTTGTAAAAAAATCATACAAAAAAAAACTAATTTATATAAAATATAAACAAAAAATTAGAGACTAATTGAACTAATTTATATGAAGAATTACGAGGCTTTAAGAATATAAATAGATCAATCACTATTTAAAGAAATAAAGCTAAACTACCCAGTTTAGAAAGAAAAAAATGAGAGCTCTTTAATCAGTATTAAAAAAAAAAAAAAAAACAAGACAGGAGCTAGTGGGTCAATAAGACTAGGCCTACATGTCGGGTATTTATTAAATAAGCTAAGACATGTGGCATTTTTTTATTTTTTCTTTTTTGTAATAATCAGGAACATGTCACTAGTCGGTCCATTTTCCGGTTAATTTCAATGATCAAAATCGAAATCCAAGCTTTTAGACCTTGAAAACCTATTTTTCAGTCATCTTCACCTAAAAAGGCCTCAAAACGTGATGAGCATTTCGATCAAATGAATCCCAAAACAACTCTTAATAACATGAAATCAAATGAATCCAGAAAAAAAATAAACAGGTTATGATCTAGTTTTAAATGATAAGAAATTAAAAAAAAAGTAGAGAAAATACAGTTTAGTATCGCGACTCAATCTAAAATTGAGTTGAACGAGGAAGTTGAGGTTAAAAATTATAGTTGTAGTGCCCAGATTTCACAGCAAATTTTAAGTACTAGCTGCAAATTCATTTTAATACCTACATACTCAAGAAGAACAGAAACCAGCAACTGGAAGTTGAGGTTAAAAAGAAAGAAAATCTACTGATAGTCTTGCTGGTATTCTTCTCCTTCCTCCTCCTCCTCGTACTCTCCTTCCTCATCAGCTGTTGCATCTTGGTATTGCTGATACTCAGAAACCAGATCATTCATGTTACTCTCCGCCTCGGTGAACTCCATCTCATCCATTCCTTCCCCGGTATACCAATGCAAGAAAGCCTTCCTCCTAAACATGGCGGTAAATTGCTCACTAACCCTCCTAAACATCTCCTGTATAGATGTTGAGTTGCCAATAAATGTGGATGCCATCTGAAGACCAGTAGGCGGGATATCACACACAGTTGACTTTACATTGTTTGGAATCCACTCAACAAAGTAAGAAGAGTTCTTGTTCTGCACGTTCAGCATCTGCTCATCTACTTCTTTTGTACTCATCTTGCCACGGAACATGGCTGATGCTGTTAGATAGCGTCCATGCCGTGGATCGGCCGCACACATCATGTTCTTCGAATCCCACATTTGTTGAGTGAGTTCAGGAACTGTCAGAGATCTGTACTGCTGCGAACCACGGGATGTGAGCGGTGCAAAACCCACCATGAAGAAGTGAAGACGAGGGAACGGTATCAAGTTCACTGCAAGTTTTCTCAGGTCAGAGTTCAACTGGCCAGGGAACCTCAAGCAGCATGTAACCCCAGACATCGTTGCAGATATCAGATGATTCAAGTCACCAACTGGTCTCAAATTCAAGGAACACACAATTTGTTAATTAATTTGCATTGCTCTTAACAACACAACGCTTAAAATTTATAAGCACAACATAAAGTAATCATATTCATTCAATTAACAGAACAAAAGGTTCATGATTTCAACCCAAAAGCAATAGTATATACTAACACACAAAAAAATCTTCTAGAGGTAAATTCCAAGGCATAGAATAAGAACTTACAGCTAGGAGTGGTGAGTTTCAGAGTCCTGAAACAGATATCATACAAGGCCTCGTTATCGAGAACCATACACTCATCAGCATTCTCGACAAGTTGATGGACAGACAAAGTAGCATTATAAGGCTCAACAACTGTATCGGACACCTTCGGGGAAGGAAAGACAGAGAATGTCAACATCATTCTATCTGGGTATTCTTCTCTAATTTTCGATATCAAAAGCGTTCCCATTCCAGACCCGGTTCCACCTCCAAGTGAATGACAGACTTGAAACCCTGCACACATATCAAATCAAATAAATAAACCCAGTTAAAAATCCCGCAAGTATAATCATCTTAATTTTTGAAGTAGATATAGATTATTAAGTAGTAACCTTGCAAGCAGTCACAATTCTCGGCTTCTTTCCGAACAACATCGAGGACAGAATCGATGAGTTCGGCGCCTTCAGTGTAATGACCCTTAGCCCAGTTGTTTCCAGCACCAGATTGGCCGAAAACGAAGTTGTCAGGTCTGAAGATCTGCCCAAAAGGGCCAGATCTGACGCTGTCCATGGTTCCAGGCTCCAAATCCATGAGGACAGCACGAGGAACAAACCGACCACAACTAGCTTCATTGTAATAGACATTGATTCTTTCAAGTTGGAGAGGGGAGTCTCCTTGGTAACGGCCGGTGGAGTCTATGCCGTGTTCTGCACAGACGACTTCCCAGAACTTGGCTCCTATTTGGTTGCCGCATTGCCCACCCTGAATGTGAAGGATCTCACGCATTTTTGCTTGTGGTTTTGTAAGAAAATGAATGGAAGAAGAGAGGATTTTGAATTCGGAGAGAGAGATTCGGGCAGATGGAAGAATTTATAGAGGAAAGGGTAAGGGCAAAGGTAATATTTTATTTAGAAACGGTAAGTTGCTATTTCTAACGGTTAAAACTTCTAAAGGGTTTTGAAATTCAAATTTTCAAATTCGTGGGTTACAGGCTTACAGCTGTACGTATTGTACTTATGATTTACCAGTTGATTATAATTTTGATCTTTGTAGTTTAATAAAACTAATTAAGTAGTCCTTAATGTATCAAATATAATCAAATAATCACCTGCGACTCGTCAATTTAGTGGGTTTTTTAATTTTCTATCATTGAAAAAAGCTGTAAAATATAAATAATATTGAAAAATATAGGGATTAAAAATCACTTTTCTCAAAAGTGTAGGGACTAAACTAGTTAAAATTATTTAACAAAATTAAATTCAAACAACAGGGACTAAGTTAATAACACTTAATTTGGTAGTTAAACAGAATTTCCGATTTTATTTTGTTTTTATAATTAGAAAATCTTTATTTATTCTAATATCTTAAATAAGTGTTTTTTTTTCAAACCGTTTCAAATGTTAATATCAAAAATAAATTTTAAAACATATATTATTTGAATGTATTTTTAAATAAAAAGTAATCATTACCCCCATAAACTATAATCAAACATTTTTTAGCAATACAAAATCAAAAAATTAAGCCACAATTTCCCACTAAGAAGAAGCACTGTTTGGCTAAGCTGCTACGTAATTGTTTGGCCAAATTTCAATTATTATTTTTACACTTAAAATAATAAAAAAATTTAATGTAATTAGATCATTTTGATGTGCTGATATCAAAAATAATTTTTAAAAAATAAAAAAAAAATATTATTTTAATATATTTCAGCACGAAAAAAATTTGAAAAGCTACCGCAACCACACTCCCAAACAAAGCAAAGAGTAAAAGTAGCATGAACATCATAAAACAATGTCTTCGAAACCAGTTTCATCCCCCTCTCGTTTTATTAAACTAGCATTTAGTTATTATTTTAAGATTTTAAAAAAAAAAATAATAATAGAAAGAAAATATGTCCTCTCATACCATTTCTACTTAAAAAAAAAAAGAAATTCAGTAAAACTATTTCATCTCTATATTTTTCTCTCGCCTTGAATCAACTACGCCATAATTAACAAAAGAGTGAACCCACTTCTTGATTCATGATAAGTTTTAACCTAGCCACATAAAAAAAAAAAAACAATTAAAAGTTTCAACATAATTTCCCGTGTTCAAGGACGTAAAACGACTGAAAATTGAACAGAATATTCCCATGGAAAGGAGGGTGAAGGTTACAGTGGTATATAATAAACCCCAGAGCAAGTAATTATAACGCCTCTAGAAAAAGCTTCTTTTTTTCCCCGGAAGAGGCCGCCCCTTGTTCCTTGCACAGACAACAAGCACACTTGATGATGCATGGTTAGCTCTAAGAATTAATACCAAAGTTCCACAATAGATTATCGAGATATTATGAAAAATGTATTATAAAATTTTATTTAGGTTTAAAATAAAAAAACTGCTATCGCCTAGCTATCAACTCTCAGGGGTTCGAGACCCCCTGGGACAACATAAGCATTCATTAAATTTAGGTAACAAGGGCCGGCCTGCATGCTATCTTTTGTTCTATCCAGTGTCCAGAGAATCGTGATTTGATCCTTTTCTTATCCCAGAAACTTCATGAGAAACGTTTCCTGAAAACTTATCCAGAGTCTACAAGCATCCTCTCTCAATATTATTCAACTTTTTTCCTGGTGACCCACCATAAATCTCACACTAATGTAAAAGGAGGTTGTTTTGTTCATCCACTTGCCTACTCTAAGCAGAAATTGTTTCTTATTAAATCGCCAGAAGAAACCATTTCGATTGTATTTCGAAGTGGTTGTTTTTCAACATCTTACAGCATCGCTTTCCACCCAAGTGGGCTTCAAAGCCATGCTGTGGAGAGGGGGGGCTTGAGACCATCACAAGTTTTGAACGTCAGAAAAATTTTACAACGATTTTGCTCCGTAGAAAGAGAATGAACATAGATCCATTATTCTAAGTTTTACTGGAGCTTCTTATGAGGTATATACCCAAGGGTATTATTGTTAACTCTCACTTATTTTTTATCCCTTCAAACACAAACAAGATCACGTAAATGGTAACACATTGATGACAACTAACTGATGAATAAAGCCTAAAACATCACAAATAATTGAAATGAAAATGCAAGTTAACAATCCACTAGCAAATAAGAAACAAAATGAAAATGCTATATACGCTCCGCCAGTTGGCTATAATGGAAACAGTTTTCAACATATTATTGCATCACAGCCCTGTATAAAAAGTGTAAACTTTGGAATCGTTGCTTGATGAGTTCACAAAAGAAGTTTACATCAGACATACACAAGATAATGCCCAATATCATCATTATCAACTTACATTTCATTAAATTTCTAAGGTATATAACTCAGTTGGAAATTGACAACATACCTGTTGAGTTGTAATAAATAAATTTCCAGTTTTAGTTTAAATAAATCTCATTAATCTGCATGTTAAGGCCACCAATTGTCTGTTTTTTTTCTTCCCATAATGTTACCGTCATGTGGGAGGAAGAGATTATATTTGACCTGTAAATGTAAAGATTCACATCTCCTATAGCATTTTCAGCTACCAGCAATTTCTTTTTCTTGTGTTGCTCCTACTTTGGTACTCTCATGTCCAGCAGCAGGTTCGTTTTGTTGAAAGGTATTTTCTTAACCATTTATCAACCCAGTTTTTTTTGTGCACCCAAGCATTGCATCTTCACACGCATTATTTTCCCCGGCATCATCTATAAAGTGCATTAGTTACAGATTCCATTCTCCATTGAACCATGCTTAATCTAAGAGCACATGTCTTTCACCAACTGCTGACTGCATGTATGTTATGGTACTAAGCACACTGACTTATCAATCATCTCCAATTCTCATACACCAAGTCAACAGCACAACAAATATCTTTTACCTTCATAATATTTTGCTTTATCAACAACCATTTCTTCTAAACCTTCTTTTCTAATTCAACTGGTAAGATTCCAACCTACAATTGTTTATACGGGGGCCAGATTATAGTCCTCGTAGCATTCACGCTTGTTCACCATGGTATTAAACAGGGAAGGAAAAAAGTTCTGGGAGCATGCATTTCACCCCAAAACTGGGTGTGATATTGACCTACTATTCTATAGGGTTGCCCCTCAAAATTCAAACCATGTTCATCTCTAAACACTTAACCAAAACACCATTACATTTACCCTGAAAATTTACTTTTATATTTTTCATCTTCAATTTTTACCTTACATAGCAGGCAAAATATGACATTACACCCAAACCAATGTTCAAGGGACTGGTTAATTAAAAATTGACAGCAACGACGTGGATGACAGCAGCTAGTACTGTTTCACATAGCTATTCGAAATGATGTGGTCCATTGATGTGAGATTTGTGTCCTAGTTTGAAGAATTAAAACACTTTCTATCCAATAAAAAATCCAATTGATGATCAATACCTAAGCATCGGATAGAATGATTTCCAGTACAACCCTGATGTTACAAATGAAGAAAAGTGACTAGACAGGATTCATTATTTGAGTGGAAAATTCTAAGAATCTTCAGGAATAAAAGCCACAAACCTGGAGAAACAGATGAAGAAGCAGGTTTGAAGTCCAGAGGATGTCTCCTAGTGAAAAGGCTGTGGCATTGCTTTGAGTAAAGCACCAGTTTTTTGTTATAAGAGATGATAAGAGTACATAAAGCATAAGAGGTCCATAAAAGAATCATAATTGCATAAATGAACCAAAATTAATATTAACTGAATCAGTCACAATAACATAGTGTTTCCATGCAGTAATCTTGAATATTAAGTTAGTTTAGATGTTTTACATGAAATCAGCATTCTTCAATTACTTTGAGATGTTGGCAAATATTTCAACTAGTAGCTAACAATAAGAGACCAGGTTATGATGACTTAATTGTCAATTAAAAGGACGAGTCTGAAGCAAACATCAAGGATTTTGTTGATAATATATGATTTGGGTCTAAATTTTATGTATCTCAATTTCTTTAGCAAATAAGAACACAATTTATGAGTGTGCTCCTTCAATGGGTGTCAAGATTTTCAGCAAGCCATGCTGTGGCAAATTATGAATGGCACAACCACAATTTATTTCAACCTAACTAGTTGGACCAGGCAGTAGCTTGAGGGGGAGGTTTGTGGAGTTCCTTATTTGCTTTCTTTTTTCTCATAAATTATATACCAACAAAAAACCTTGCTTGGTGTTAAACAGCATCAATTTAAACACTCATGGTGTTCCAATAAACTATGAAACAGTGGATATAGATTCTCCGAGCACACATTATAAGCCTACAACATCCAAAATGTAATTTACACACTGCAGTTGAACGCTCAAAAACCTAGAGAAACAAGTTTGGTTTATGATCAATGACAAAGGCTTTATAAAGTATAATTAACCAGCATACTTTACTTAACATGGCATGTCTCATCATACTGCAAATGCAGAAAACAGCAGCTTATACTATAAATTTATACTATAGAATTCTGAGTATAGTCCAGCTAGTCTCACCAAAAATACACAGCTGGAGGAGTAGTAAACCCTCTTCCCCAGATAGCAGATGACAATAATTTCATCATGTCCAACCCAGGCAAACCACAAATTTTCTTTTTATTACTTTGCTTCTCTTTTTCTGTACAATGCAGACAGCATTACAAGCTTCATTTAAGAGTAGCATATTGCCCATCCTCTCTATCCTAAAATATACAAATTAGTGCTCAAGCCATTATGACAGTAGCAGCCTGACTTAATACATGACACAAATCCCATTTAACACGTCCATTTACAGTCGAGATTCATTTTTATTTTTCTTCTAGCCCCCAATTATTTTGTATTAACACTTTCCAAGTCAAGAAATATCGATCATGTTTCATGATTTCCTTTAAACCAGTACTCTCATATGTGATTTCCTTTGAACCAGTACCCTCATGTGATTTCCTTTGAACTAGTACCCTCATCTGTGATTTCCTTTGGTACCCTCATATGTCCAGCAAATTATTCAAAGTTCTCAAGTCCAACATATTAAGTTTTAAAAACTACAGGAAAATGGAAAGGAACTATACAAAGGTTTCATCACCCCACCCCATAGATAAGGAATGCCACAGATACTTAGAAGATAATAGAGAAATCAGTCGACCAAGGTAAGAAAGCTATTCTAGAAGCCTTTAGTTTTCTAAAATCAGTTAGCCAATTTTTACTTGATCCTAGTCATTTTCAAGCCTCTAGGTTTCCCAAGATTAGTTTGCATATCCTAGTCATTTTCAGCAATCAGATGCTAGATCATTAAGAGGGTGAAAAATAGACAAAAATTCTACTGTGGTAATAAAGAAAATTCAAATCATCAATACTAACAAGCAAAAGTTCACAACTTACATCTGTTTGATGAACATAACCTCACCACATCTAAAAAAGACGACTGAGTAAACCTTTCTGCTGAACTTTCAGTCTTTTTGTTGTAGGCTTCACCCAAAAAGACAGGCCGAATTGAAAATATCTATTATAAAAAAAAATTCACCAGAAAATAAAAATCAACACTATCAGAGTCAATGGATTGTGGCAGCATTATGCAGTGCCTTATGCTACCAGAATAATAAGCTACTATAATTTCAGCAATGAAGCTACTGGAAAGCAGCATTTTCAATCAATAAAACATAAAATCTTTTTAGAAATTTATTGGAGTCACCAGTTAGAAGAAATGGAATCTCTAATAGCATGGTCGATGGAATATATTATTCCTTATATTGAAGGCGCTAACAGTCAGATATTCAAGATGTAGTTGAAACCATCCAAGAAACGGAGAGAAAAACAGCACTTGGCAGGCAGTCTTTACTTAAAGAACATGGAGCTTAAACTCCACTACATTCTAAACAAGAAACCATCACACAATTCAAGTACCAAAAATAAGTAGTTATCTCCACACAGCACAGCTATAGCTTCCTTTATTAGAAATTTCATGTTTCACAATTAAGACTCGCATATTTCATATATCAGTCAGCCTCTTCTTAATTAAATACTCTCCCCTCATAGTTGCTTCCAATAAGTCAGCTTTCTAGAGATCAGTGTACAAATCTTCTCAGATAATACACACTATGAAACAAAACTTGGTTCTGGCAGAAGATACTTTCATCTCATAAATATTTTGCTGCAAAATCCACCCAGATCCCCTCAAGGTCTTTAAAAGAGTTTTATTCAGGCATAAGATACTTTCATCTCATATATTTTTTGCTGCAATCAGCAGCAGAAATTGGCAGAGAATTGCTATTCTTCTTAATGTGTAATTTTCAAGCTTTATTCTTTGAACATTAAGAATCAAGTGGAAAGATTCGCAACATTCCAGCATACAGTAAAATTAAAGCATAATCATGCATGGACACCATAAGGATTTGATCAACCACGTCAATCATAAATTAAATGGCACAATCATATTATTGAGCATTATTATGCAGTTCCAATTTCAATATTACATAAGAAACAATCTACTTTGTAGCACCTAATGAAGTTCCAAGTTCACCGATAAAGACATTTAAAGATGGAAAAAATATATATTGAAGGAAAAAAGTTAAATGAGCCAGTTGGCCAAGAAACTAACATAATGTGGACAAGAATGGGGACAAGTAGGGAGTCTTCAGAACATGACATGACAAAAATTAACATAATGAAGAAAAATCTAGAATTTGATTAATTACAACTGTCACTATTAAATGACCATCACTCTGAGCTGGCCACTCTGAAAAAATTGATCTGAGTGACGAAAAACATCCCAAATTATCTCTAGATTTGATAAGAAACCATTGCAATCTTTAAGAAGTTATTAAGTGCTAAATAAAAACTTCATTAGATATAAGCATCAAAACTTTCTCATGTCTTAAATCTCAATACTAAGATATTTTATTGATCCAAATAAGGAATGTCACATGTCTAACTAGTGCCGTAATCAAAAGAAGTGTGAATAAACAACCTAATGTAATTTTACGATCATCTTAAGAGAAGTTCAGCAGAGTGGAAATTCCCTATCAAAAGAGTTAAGACTACAGGATTTGAGTTCAATCTACTTGCATGTACAATCAAAAACTACCTAAAACCCAGAACTTTAGACTAGAAAGAAAACCACATCTCCAACAACGAGATGGTAACAGAGCTACTGTTGTTCCTCAAAAGAAGTTGGGTTCTACAAGCAGTATGACACTACATGTTTCAGTACCACAATCACAGTTAAGGAGCCAATTTAGTTGAGCTCTAGAATTAGCTGAGTAGAGTTTGAAGTGAGAAAATAGCACTAGATTAAATCTACACTGGGATTATAAAGATTTGAGGTCCAATTCAAAACATCCTAAAAATGCCATCTCGAAAAGCTAAAGGAAGCTACACATTCACAATGAACCAATAAGATCAAACAGACTTTTAACTAAATAAAAAAAACTCGATAAAGCAAAATGTTAACATAAAACATGCCCAGTTCTAAAATGAAGATTATCAAAAACCAACAAACTTAACTGCCACTGAACTTCAGGTCTGAAAACTCTTCTTTTAACAAGCAGCAACCTGAATTGACAAAACTGGCATGAACCATCGGGAAATACAGGAAATGGGCAATGGAAGATTGAATCACCAATTTTGCCAAGTTCAAATTACCAAAGGAACAAACTCAACTGCAACAAGTCCAATGCGATTCAAATGCCAGTCACCATCATGAGTTAATGCTTATTTCCACGTCCATCGAAACTTGCATTCCTTGACTTGCTTTTATCTTCAAGTGAGGAATGATCACTGGGAGTTCTACAAAATAAAACAGAAAAACAAGAGTAACAGGAGTTTCTGGCAAATAAAACCTGAGAAAATATATTGGTGGAAATAACTTACGATTTATGCTTCTTTGCATTCTGCTTGATGGTTACAACCATATCTAGAGCCATATTTTGGTGCTCCCTTGTTTGTGAATGCAAGTCCAGGCCTTCAACTGTTTCACAGTCAACTTTACAGATTCGACACCATCCCATGCTTGGTTTTCTCTTTCTTGAATTATCAAAAAACTGCAAGTCACCCTAAGAATACCGAAGTAAATAAACAAATAAATATGAATGTAAAATGTAAGCTGCGTAGAACTTTATGAAGCCATTTTAATCAGGACACACATACTTTAATCATGCCTATCCATATCAAAAGGTTGAAATTATGTTTTCAAATAAATCCTTAAAAAACAAATTAACCAGATAACATTTTAACAATATAAAATTAAATAAAAATAGTACTCACTGCATAGTTCCCACCAAAGCTGCTTCTAAATCCAGGCTCACCAACTCGATGATGATAGAAGTTCCCTGGACCAGGCAATTCTCCCATCCGTGCATTACCAGGGAAAGCACCAAAATTACCTGGCTCTCCCAACCACAAATGACTAGGTAGGTTACGAGGACCCAAATGCTCACCCCTCCGCAAATGGCCAGGCCGGCCATCATGTCCCATCAAATCACCACTCAAATGCTCGCCCATGTGCAAATTACCGGGACCCTCAAGCTCACCCCTGCGCAAATGGCTAGGAAAAACTGGAAACCTACTATCATGGAGAGAACCAGAAGCTGTATCACCAAATCGGTATGGATCTCTGCCATCAATTTCATCTAGGCCTGGAGGGGCACCAAATCTCCGCGCAGGCATGCCAGGGTAATCCCTAACTGGACTTCTTGGGGCAAAATTATCCAAATGACGGTGATCATATCCAGGAATAGGGGGGCCAAGAAAACCAGGACGAGTTCGACCAAAATCAGATCGGCCTGCTAGACTGTCATGAAAACCTAATGATCCTTCCGCATCACTGGGATGCAATGTTTTATCATGATGATAGGGAGGAAAGAATCTTGGAGGTGCAGAGCCACCCAGTGGTTCCATGTTCGACCCTGAATCATAATTAAAACCATGGGATCCCTTGCCAAGAGGTTTTGGTGCTCCATCCATACCGAAACCATGACGACCCCAATCAAGAGGCCTGGATGAGGGAAAGTGACTGCTAGATTTTGGAACAGGTTCAGTATCCAAATGAGAGGGCCTGGGGAAATGCTTCAGATCTTCTTCAAACTCTCCTTGATGAACATTGTGATGTGTTGGGCCATGTGGAAAGCGATTCAAATGCTCATCTGGGAAAGACCTGAACCTATCTGAATTAGGGCCTTGGGCCCCATTCATTCCCACCATATTTGAGTTCGTGCTTGGTCTACCATCTGGATATTTAGGCCTCTGATTTGCAAACATGGTGGCTTCATGGACATGTGCAGGAGTTCGCTCACCTTGAGATTGGGGCGCAGGTGCATGAGGATAAGCCCCCTGAGGAGGACCATAATGACTTGGTACATGTCCAGGACCCAAACGCCCAGGTTGAGTTGGAGGATGCCCAGGCAACTGCATTTGATGTGGAGGTCCAAGAGGAGAAGCTTGAACCAATGAAGGTCCAACGGGCCTTTGTTGAAGAGCAGAGGGTCCGTGATGAATTGGAAGAGGCTCTAGCTTTCCCTGGTCAACAACTGAAACTGATTGAGATTGCACATGGCCATTTGGAGGAAACCCTCCAAAACTTTGAGAAGTCGGAGTTTTGTCCTTCTGCAATTTCATACTTTGTTCTTCAAGGTGAGATGGGGCAATTTCCAACCGGGGACCATCCTTGTGTTCTGAAACTGAAAGCTCCACATTTTCATGGTCAGCATTAGAAACATATTTTTGCTCATCAGCACCATCATCATGCTCTTCTTTCACCTGCTTAATTGAAGACTCTCCATTTGCTGCCGCAAGTGATTCTGGAACATCCTTAGCTTCACCTGTGGGTTTATTTTTGTCATCCTCTTGTTTCAAGTTGCTTTCAGATTTTATTGTTTTTATCTCACTTGCATCAGCTGCAAGACCAGCATCCAAATCATTTAATTCTTTTTTAATAGTTTTTTGAGCAAACAAGTCACCTTCTGCACCTTTCACAATATCACCTTGCCTTTGTCTAGAAGCAACCCCTGACTGTTGGTCAAAAGATAATTCAACTTGGTTATTAGTCTTGAAAATATTTCCAGATTGCTGGTTTGCACCAATCTGAATAGACCTGACCTGCATGCTGGAGGCAGGATCTGGATATAACTGTGCCGGTAATCCAGGACCAGCTGCAAGACTTTTAGCTTGATGGGGATGTGCACCATGCGGTAAAAGAACATTTTGCTGGGGATGTGGATAGACATGAGAAGGTTGCTGAAGTGACTGGGGCAGTCCCTGGGGACGTACTTGAGTCTGAGGATGAAGCTGCTGCTGCTGCACATAAGGACCTTGCTGGTGCACTTGATTGTGAACTGCACCCCATGGTTGCCCAGAAAAAGGCTGCTGGTGCTGCGCATATTGCTGATGCATTGGTTGCAGGATTGGCTGCATACCAGGACGTTGTTGAACAGGAAGTCCAGGTTGGTGTGCATGAGAGTGAACTAGCTGTTGTGGTGCAGGAGGAATGTTTGGGACTTGACCTGGTGAAGGCAGCAAACCTGGTTGCTGCAGGTTTTGAACTGCAGCATGATATTGTGATGGAGGCAATAACGGTGATTGTTGAGGGAACTGGCTCTGCATTTGAACAGGCTGTTGAGACTGAAGTTGTGGTCCACCTTGAGAGTGTTGTGAGGCTCCTGTCTGCATTTGTTGGTGAGCCTGGGGCTGTTGATAAGAATGATGGCCCGTCACTGCATAGACCGAAGAATGCTGAGGCTGAGTCTGGAGATTAGGATTAGCATTCTGGTTGGGCTGAGAGGCCAGGGATTGAGGAAGTGGCTGCAGTGTTTGTGGCTGAGCTTGTACATGGGGTTGAGGAATAGGATGCTGTTGAGGGTGAAGCTGAGAATTAGTCTGTGCCTGAATTTGGGGCTGTGAATGCTGCAACTGCAATTGAGGATGCTGATATTGAGGCACGTTCTGTGGAAGAGGCTGAACAGGGTGGGGTTGTGGATTGGATTGAGCCTGAGGAGGTGGATAGCCATGGGCTGGTGGATGTGCCTGCAGTTGGGTCAGAGATTGTTGCTGAACTGTAAGGTGAGTTTGTTGCTGTGGATTCAATTGTGCCTGGTTCTGAGGTTGAGCAGTAATGGGCACTTGAGGTTGAGGTAGGGTCTGCAGCATGGGTTGGGGGATGCTCGCCTGCGGTTGCTGGTATTGTGAAACTGCTTGCTGTTGATATGGGTAGTATTGCTGATAATGCTGTTGATATGGGTCATACCCAGGATACTGCTGATAGTACTGCTGATATTGCTGTTGATACCACTGTTCTGCAGTGGGCACCGCAGCCTGTACTGCAGTCTGGGCCTGGGTAGCTGCATTGATTTGTTGGGTGGTATCTTTTCCAGGAGTTGAGGTCACAGAAGTTTGCGCCTGGGGAGTTATTGTTCCTGTTTGAATGGCAGCCTGAGCCTGATCACTGGTAGGTGGTGCGCCTGTGCTTGTTGCATCCTGGGCACCCTCAGCAGGTTGTGTTTGAGGCTGCACACCCTGTAATTGAGCAATAAGAATATAAAGCAATATAACAAAAGTACAGAGCAACTCCACACTAAATCCTAGATAAATAAATAAAATTGCACTCACTGGACAATTTTGAGCATGTTCCTGCACTTGACTATGCACAATTTGAATTCCACACCTGTTGCAAACTACAGGAGAATTACCAAAGGCACATCCCGAGCAATGAGATGTGCACTCGGACAGAGGACCCTGCCAGGGGCACCCGCTCCTATGATATAAACAATGGACATTTATCTTGCCAATGGTTTCAGCAAGTCCCTTGTTCGATTCAATAAGAGGCTGCAGTAAGCAAAACAAAAGGTACATTAGCATGTACATGACACCACTGGCCCTGCAATTAGATTCACTACCATTATAGGCAAGGAAAAACCTTGGAATCTGCTTCTGTCACAAGGTAGCCGTCATAGGGGCAGGCTCGGGTAGTGCTGACGACATATGTCAAGCAGGGTTTGCAGTACAAGTGAGTGCATTGTGATTGTAATGCTTCATTTGGGTACACAAGAAGGCGACAAACGGGGCAAAAATACTCTCCAGAAAGAGATTGAATGTTAGGTATACACTCATTATCAAATCCCATTGCAAAGAATCAATCAATCTTTGTTTCTTCGACTCCCAAACAACATCAATCTATCCAACCCTAACAATACAAGAAATACAATTTATCATATCAAACAATAATGTCTTTTTAAAAAATATTTTAACCTAAACAATAGAAAATCCGTTTCCAATTTTTCTCAGTAACAATAAAGAATTGCACCAGTGGTGTAAGAACCCACGACGTACCTGAATCTCGCAGATAATATAACCCTAGAATTTAAATTCAGAAATCAGAAATGGAAAGCATTAGGGTTTTAATCGAAAAGTGGATGTAAATTTAAGGCAAATCTAAGCATTGTTAAGCATAAAAGGGAAGGAGAGGGAATAGATTCCTCAAAAAAAGATTGTTCAGTAAGGAGACGAACCTTACTGATTGATTGAAGTGTGAAGAGGCAGCCTTTAAAAACAAAATATAAGCCTATCAGTCTATGCTCGAGCGAGCAGGTGCAAAAAGGAAATGGAAAGAAAAGGAGACCGGTTTACATAAGCTCTGTTGCGTTATGTTTGTTCTTCTGCTACGCTACACGACGTCGTCTGTGGGGTTTAACTAATATTGATTTCGTTTTTTTTTAACGAAAAAACCATGAATATAATCATTTGATGCTTTACTGCTTTTTTGTTAGTTTTTTTATTCATATTTCATGTATAGTTGTCAATACTGTTTTGGTCGCTGTTTCATTCGTTGTTCTGGTTTTTTTATTAGAACGAAGCGTTCATGCGTGCCATTTCGGTGTCGTATTATTTATATATATATATATAGGTTTCGGAGCATTTCGGCGTGTCGTTTCGGTGTCGTATTATTCATATATGTGTGTGTGTGAAATAAAATATTAATTTGACAAGCATAATTAAAATTTGAATTTTTTTTATTTAAAATATTTTTGGTGTTTAAATTATTTTGATTTATAGATGTCAAAAATTATTTTTAAAAAAATAAAAAAATAGATTTTGAACCCGGAACGGAACCGAGGCGTTCCAACCGGAATTTCCAGAACGGACTGGAATTAAAATCAAGACTTGCTTTGTATCGGTTTTTTGAGAGGAACAAACAAAATTAACAATTATGATTTCATGACTAAATGAAGTGTTTTTGACATATATCAAGCAAAAAAACCTAGGAAGAACATATTAGGAAAGTTCATGAGAGATCAAAGTGCAGATTCTTGTCCAGTGCAGCTATACCTCAACTCCTTGCTCAGGTTGAATTCCTATTAAGTTTTTGTTAGTTTGTGGTATTAAGAGGAAAAAACACTTTAAATTATGATATATCAAAGAATTTATATAATTTTATAGGGTGTTTGGCACCACGTTTCAAAATTACTTTTGAAAAAAATATATTTGTATTTTTTACTTTAAAATTAATTTTTTTAGATCTTTTTAGATCATTTTGATGTGCTAATGTCTAAAATAATTTTAAAAAAAATATATCATTTCAGTGCATTTATAAACAAAATATTTTCAAAATCAACATCATTCATACTCTCAGACATGCATTTATGCTAACTAGTCTAATTTGAGGAGCTGGATAAATATTTTTCTAAAAATAAAAAATAAGTGTGTTTTTTCAACATGTTTTTTGATATTACAAAAAAAAATCCAAATAGTAAATCAAAAGGCTAGTGTGCGTATTATAAAATAAATCAAGAATTGTATGTGTTAATATATATAAAACAAATATTAATAATAACTAAATACCAAACTTGAAATTAAAAGATAAATTCATGTTAAGATATTTGATTTTTAATATAGATCACGAACCCTATTGTGTTTGATAATTGTATTTTTTAGACATGACTTTTTATTCATTAAAATAAAAATTAACACATGCAAAAAAAGTAATTGAATTTTTTTTCAAAAACAAATATCATGTGATGCTGAAATATATTTTTTATCATGGTCAATCATAAATCTTCAACTTTTCTTTCTAAATAAAAAATTATTATTTTAATATCATATCCATGACAAAAGTTTAATTTGTTGTTTGAAAAGGTAATTAACAACTCTAGGGTAAAATGGTTTTCGAGCACTTATTGTTATTTCTATGATATTAAAAAAACCTTTAAAATATTTTCAAAAATGAAAGAAAGATAGGAGGGAGAATGATAGTATGATTGTTGTTTTTCAAGCATCAAGCATAGATGACTAGATTAAATTAGTTATATGATGTAATGTTCTTTTTTTCCTGAAACACATTAAATTTTATTTTTTTATAAAATCACAATTTCTCTCTTTTTTTCTTTTTTTTGTTGCTACCACCCTCCATGTTCTTTTCTTTCTCCAATGTTTCCTTTCAACAATACTTCAAATTTTTGTGTGTTTTTTTGTTTGAATATCTTGATAATGCTTAATCTTTTTTGCTTTGAAATTTCTCTTAAATTGGATAATAAAAATATTAAAATCTCCTTCCCCCCTCATCCTTGTGAGCATAAAAGAAAAGAGATGGTACCCTCCATTTCTTTTATTTGCACTTAGACCCTCATTTTCTTTAAATATTTTTTTACCACATATCTTCTCTTTTTATAGTTAAATTATACTCTTTAATTTTCTTTCAATTTCAAACCCCTCAACCTATTTATTTCTCTTTTATTTATTTTGAATATAAACTAACCTCAATTAATTTTGAGTTAAAAACTACGATATCTCAAATATTTTATTCAGACGTTATATCCAAAATTTTCAAATTATCATTTTTAATTTGTTTGTGAATTCTTTCACTTTTATTTTCTTCATTTATTTAGTTTATAATTTACACCTATATTTATTTAGTTTATAAGTTTATAATTTACACCTATTTATTCTTCTATTTTAATGTGAGTGAATTTTTTTAACCTTGATACAAATTATTGATTGTTGTTATATGCATGGTTTATCCATTACGGTTATGATGAGAATGATGTTCGTGGTTGTATAGAATTAGGAGGATTGAGTTGAGACTTAATTAAAGGATATATTATATGTTGATAACTTGAAATATGTCAGTACACGTACACGAGAGGTTCTGTTGAAATTTTAGAGAAATCTTATATATATATAATTACATAAAATTTTGCGTATTTTTTTCTCGGCTTTGCACTTTAGTGCAGGTTAGATATTTTTAGTTTTTATATATAAAAATATATATACACAAGTTTTTTCAATGTATTTTTGTAACTTAAAAAAAGTAAGTGCAAATATATATATATATAAAATTTAAGAACTATTACTATATATATAATAGGCGTGGGAAAAACATTGTAGCAATGTTTTCCCCGTGCCAATATATTATTATAATATTATATATATATATATATATATATATATATATTCTTTTGGTGTTTTTGTTCTTTTTGGACAAAAATAATTCATATTTTATGTATTTGTGTTTTTAGATTTTTTTTATTTTGTTTACTTATCGTTCTGAAATTTTAATTTATATCGGTTACATTGTATTTCATTTTTAAATTTTTTATTATTATTTTCTGTTCCCAAAAAATATTGTAGCAATCTACAGTATTTTTCCTAATTATTAACTATACAATAAAACACGTCCCGTTTTTACTGTGCTAATCCATAGTAACACCTACTATTAATATATATTTTCGTGAAAGACAAACGATTGTTGAGGTAGCCGAGATGGTCTAAAGAGCGTCAGATTAAGGTCCTCTCCGAAGGCATGGGTTCGAATCTCACTCTCAACACATTTTTTTTTAGCGAATCCACATTAAAATTAGATTTAATATATATTTTTGAGAAAGATGAACGAATGTTGAGGTGGCCGAGCGGGTTTATGAGGTGGGAGACTTTTACTTAAAAATATGATTAATTTTTTTAATGATTATGATAATTTTCTTGCTTTTTTAATGATTATGATAATTTTATATTGGTTATTTCGTTGAAACCTATTAAACAGATAAATTTATATCAATTTAAAATTCATATATTTTATAGAAAACTTGCACGTCACAGGAATTCTGCACAAATTTATCATTTTAACCAAAAATATATTATAAATTATTATTTTTTTGTATTGAAAAAAATATGGTACTGCTCGTGACAAGGCGCGGAGCACTGGCTAGTATATTCTAATATGTAAAAAACGTTATCAACGATACCTAAAATAAAAATTTTAAAAATAAAAAACAGATGTAGATCAAGATATCCAATATCGCAAGACAAAATATATACCTAATTTTGCTAAATTTTATTTATTACAATATTTTACTTTTTTTAATTAAATGATAATATAAATAGACAAACACATTAAATTACTTGAATAAAATAAATATGATACAAGTCTACAAATATTATAAATATTATATGAAAGTAAATATTTTTATTTGAAAAAATATAGTTCATATTACCTAATATATAATTGTTGTGGTGTTTTCACTGTTTCCGTTACTGTGGACCGTGAGGTAAATAATTGTGGATTGTGGTAGTGTCAAGATCATTGTGCCCTTAATGAGTTCGGGCATGATGTTGTTGGGTGAGGGCTCTGTTGGTTTTTCGTTCTTCTTTTTCTTTTTGTTTGATATTGTGGGTTTTGGGTTGCTTTTGTTTAAGAGGCAGGGAAGCACGGGTTCAGGAGTTTTTTTTTCTCCTGTTGTGGGTTACGATTCATGACAGCAAAAAAACAAAGAAGAAAGGCAACATTGTCCCAAGAAAAGGCTAGACCATAGGCTTCATCTGGTTTCGTGGCATAATGTACCCGATGAAGGAAACTTTCTTGCAATCTATCATTCAAAAAGTCCTATTTCCAATACCATAAACAAGTACATCCCATTAAGAAATAACCCGTGGTTTTCTTGCTTAAGCAGCTGCAATATAAATTCTAACAAAGTTTAAGAGATAAATTGAGGGAAAATATTGCTTACCATATCAACCTTTAAAAGCCCATCCTTTCTAAATGTCTCAAAACCTTCTCCTTACTCAACTCTAATTGTCCATTACACGAAGAAAAAGAGGAGAGGAAACTTTACCCACCTTTTAAAATTGAAAAAAAAGGAGTGCCTCTTGCATGAAGAGCTTTTTAGGAGCAACGGGAAGCCCATCGTTATTATCGACCCCACAAGCATTCTTGATCCCCAAACAATGATCTGGCTTTAACTTCTGCAAATAACAAAGAGAAGACAACAAGGGTATGAGTTAGTTAGCTATAACACACACACATACTGTAAACTCAAAAAGAAACGAGAGGAAGAGTCAAGAAGGAGAAACTGGAAGCTTGATCTTAGAGTGGGAAATGAGAGAGTGAGGAAGACCAGAAGAGTAAGGTTAACATGATGAAAGATGTTTAAAAATGTTGTTTAAAAAGGTTGTAATTGCATTTCAATTGAGGAGCCAAGATAATATGATTTAAGTATTCGAATCTTCATACATTTTTAATAACGATAATGATTTTATGTCGATGATTTTTTTGAAGAGATATGTTTTTATTGATTTAAAATTTATATATTTATTAGAAACTTTCACTCCACAGAAATTCTATATAGATTTATTTTTTTTCTCATATTTATCGTATAATAAAAAAATACACTCTTAATTTTTTCTGTTAAAAAAATATTGTTCCGACGTGGTCAAGCGCAGGTAAATGACAAGTTAAAAATTAAAAAAACAAATAGAAGGCGTGTTCATTTCACTGTGTATCTACACACAAATTATCATTTATCGAAACTGTCGGCCGTCGACGACATGCACCCTGATCTAGCTGAGCTACTCAAGTTTGTATTCTACAAAAGGCCTTGAAGATTTGGAGTATAAACACCTTGAGCTTATAAGCTGACAGCTTGCCTACCACGCATGCTCTGGTGGAGAGGATCTATCATGTCTCAATTACCTTATTTTTTAACGCAGCACTTTTTTTTCTTGTTTGGCTAAGCAGTTAAACTGTTATTTGGTCAAATTTTGATTTTTTTAATATTTTTAAATTATTTTGATGTGCTGATGTCAAAAATAATTTTTAAAAATATTATTTTAATATATTTTTAAACAAAAAATACTTTCAAAAACAAACTCAAACCTAATCAAACCTGACCGAAAATAAAATATGTTTTCTTGCTGTAATGGAAACGAGGTAGGCCTTCCTCGCTGGGATGTGTGTGGCAAACTGGCCCAGCCTGAATTTCTGTGTTATTTCCCCTCCCCAGTACGTTTTTGGAGCTGTTGACATTTAAGAAACACACACACGGGAAGCGTCCTTTTTTCGAGCTCCATTTTTATTGTCTAATAACAATAAAAATAAATATGCAGTTATTTATTAAACATATTTATAATTTTATTTTTCTATCTCATATAAACAGAATTAATTAGAAATTTATTTTTGATATTTTCAAATCAAAATAATTAAAAATAATAACTTAAAACTATTTTTTTTTAAAAAGGCACTGCATTTCCAAAACCCTTTTGGAATTTTTTTTATTTTAAATTAAATTTTTTTGATATTTTAAGATCATTTTAATATGCTAATATTACTTTTTTTAAATAAAAAATATTATTTTTATGTATATGATACTGCATTTTAAAAAAAATCTTAAATTATTTTTTATGTGTTATATCAATTTTGTTTTAAATATTATTTTAATATATTTTTAAATAAAAATATTATTAAAAAACAATCTTAACAATGCCATTAATAACAGTTAGGTTAGGACAGGGGAAGCCATAACGTGATAAAACCGCTCGTTCTTTGCTTTGACTCCACTAATAAGAATCGTAGGTGGAATATATATCTCTTAAGACAAAATCTACATGCTCCTTTTCCCCCAACAAGTTCACTTCTCAAATCCTGGTACACTTCTTGTCTTCTAAAAATCTTCAAGTCTTTTATTTTTACAATGTAAATTTGATCACGTTTTGTATCTTTCTTGTAGGGGAAATGAAAAGAATGAATTGATCATCTGTTATTATAATCTTCTTGTTAGTGTTAAGATGGGGTTTTGCCATCTTTCAAATCTTTATCTTCAAAGACCAACTTGGTTCTTGATTTCTTTAGTATTCCTGTTGCTGCTGCTAGATGGTAGAGTAGTGTTATCAGATCCCAACTACTTAATTGGGCTTGGAAGCTATGACATCACTGGACCAGCTGCTGATGTTAACATGATGGGCTATGCTAACACAGAACAGATTGCTTCCGGGGTTCACTTCAGGTTGCGAGCTCGTTCTTTTATTGTGGCTCAGCCCCAAGGGAACCGTGTTGTGTTTGTTAATCTCGATGCTTGTATGGCCTCTCAACTTGTCAATATTAAAGTTATTGAGAGGTTGAAGGCAAGGTAGTTCTCATTTCTGCTTTTAGATTATGATCGTTTGAGCTGTGTTTTGATGTAATTAAAGCTAAGAGCTAGTGTCGTTTTGTTTATATTGCAGGTATGGGGACCTCTACACTGAAAAGAATGTTGCTATTAGTGGCATTCATACTCATGCTGGTCCCGGGGGCTATCTTCAGTATGTTGTTTATATTGTGACATCTCTTGGATTTGTGCGTCAATCATTCGATGCGCTTGTTGATGGCATTGAGAAATGCATAATTCAAGCTCATGAAAATCTCCACCCCGGATCGATTTTTGTGAATAAGGGTGAGGGAACATATATGATTTTTGTGGATCATGGATTTGCTAATGGGTGAAATCAAACTGGCATTTAAAATGCCAGAAAAGTTCTTGCTTGGCTTTTGACTTTTGCTAATGAGTGATTTGTGTAATGCCGTTTGCTTCACATAGAATGTATCACTAGGTAGTTTTACAAGTTTCCATTTTGGTGTTAGAAATTTATTGTTTAGATGCTTGTTACTATCTCAATGGTCACCTTTATTAGAGACTCTTTTTGGGAACGATCTAACAAATATTTGACTTTCAATTTTGTGTCATTCTGGTAAAATGACAACCTTCTATGTTTGAAGAGCTTATTCTTCTTCAGATGCCATTGTAGCCTGTGCTATACTTTTAATCAATAATCGGAACGAACCTGGATCCCTCTACTTCTTGTTTTCTCTATAGTTGTACTATGTGCTATGTTGCACCCATGATTGTATGGTCTCTTCGCAAAAGCTGTTATCTCATCCTTTTATTTTTTTTGGCAAGGGCCATGGTGGTGGTCATATTGCTGAATATAATCTTAGAGGGGTTTTGCCTTCTTACTTACAGGAGAGATCTTAAATGCTGGTGTAAATCGCAGCCCCAGTGCATATCTTAATAATCCTGTTGAAGAGCGCAGCAAATACGAGTATGATGTTGACAAAGAAATGACCCTTTTGAAGTTTGTAGATGCTGCGAGGGGTCCAATAGGTAGCTTCAATTGGTTCGCAACCCATGGGACTTCTATGAGTCGCACAAACTCTTTAATTAGTGGGGATAACAAGGGTGCAGCAGCACGATTTATGGAAGACTGGTTTCAGCACAGTGGTACTGGAAACTTGTATTCTGATGATGGTGTAGCTGATGGAATCCCTCGAAGAATCTCGAATATTATCCCAGACTCGCATGATAATCGTAAGTTGCTCCTTTTCTTTTTTGTCTTAAGTCAAGATAGAGTAAATTATGAAAAGATAATTAACCTACCTGGTTTTTTGGCTTCAGACAAGCACTTTATTTTACCTGTAGAGTTTCTGGTCTTCAAATAAACAGGTTCACAACTCTCTTCCATGTGTGTTTAACTCAACATCTTCAGCACAAGCCTGTTTCTTGACCCTAGACACTGCAAAAATGTGTGAGGCTTATGGACTTTTACAATTGCATGGTTCAGTTTAATCATATTATCTTTAAGGGCTTAAAAAATCAGATTAAAATATACAATAAAACAAATATGATTGATGGTAAGTATTATACCATATCACTTTATTAAATTCTGGGACTACTGCAGTTCTTATTATGGAAAAAAATAATAATAACATTTTGTGCTTCCAGTCAGTTAATTAACCTTGTCACCAGCTCAGTGCTTGCTGGATGTCTGAATTTCTGCCTTATAATCAGGTGAAGGTGATATTGAAGATTAACAGAAGAAAAATTAAAATAAGTGATAACAGTGGATCACTTGAAGTATTTCAATTACTTACAAATATAGAATATGCAACCAATTGGATCTGGTACCTTACAACCAGATCCAGCACACTGTCAAGTTGCACACTTGCAACTGGGAATTTGAAGGACCTGAGAACTAACGCATAACACCAAATGTTCTACATTTTTCCCTCTAGGTTTGAATAATAGAACAAGGATAAATGGCTTCTTCCATTTACCTTTGATGGTGTATTGCAGACCATAAGCTACTGGAGCTTGCAGCATCCTTCCAGTCTCCTCCTGGCCGACCTGCAAAAAAGATTCTTAGTGTTGCAAGACGTGTCAGGGGTGCTCTCAGGCAGGCTGACAAACCTGGATTTGTGTCTGCATTTTGCCAATCGAACTGTGGTGATGTTAGCCCCAATGTGCTTGGAGCTTTCTGTATAGACACTGGACTACCTTGTGATTTCAATCACAGTACCTGTGGTGGGAAGAATGAGTTGTGCTATGGCCGAGGGCCAGGGTACTGAAATCTTGTGCAACCCGATGCTTTTGATAATAAAATACATGCCTTTT
Source organism: Salix exigua (assembly GCA_032356905.1). Classification (NCBI taxonomy): domain Eukaryota; kingdom Viridiplantae; phylum Streptophyta; class Magnoliopsida; order Malpighiales; family Salicaceae; genus Salix; species Salix exigua. The sequence continues at coordinate 4,571,574 of CM063596.1, forward strand.
GAGCTGTTGGAATGCTAATGCTAATTTGTTTTTTGAACCTAACATGGCAGTTACCCTGATGAATTTGAAAGTACCCGTATTATTGGAGAGAGACAACTCAAAAAAGCTGTGGATCTTTTCAACACAGCATCAGAGAAATTAAGTGGAAAGGTTGATTATCGCCACTCTTTTGTAGACTTCTCCCAGCTGGAAGTGACACTACCCAAACAGGGAGGAGGTTCTGAGGTAGTAAAAACATGTCCTGCTGCAATGGGTTTTGCATTTGCGGCTGGAACGACAGATGGACCTGGAGCTTTTGATTTCAAGCAAGGAGATGACAAGGTGACCTATGGTTGTGATATTGATGTCTTGAATTATCGTATTCTGTCATGATATTCAGCGACTGCCCATTTCTCCTGATTGCTGTCTGTTGTCATCTTTTATCAGGGAAATGCCTTCTGGAGACTGGTGGGTGGCTTCTTAAAAACACCAGGAAAGGAACAAGTTGATTGCCAGCATCCGAAGCCCATCTTGCTTGATACTGGTGAAATGAAGAAACCATATGATTGGGCAGTGAGTTGCTTGTTTGTACATCTTATGCTAGTAGAATGTGGTTGTTTACAAAAGTTTCTAGGCAAGTTGACACTCCTAAAGTTCATCATTAAAAACTGAAGTAACTTAATATCTGGATTAGGTAATAGTATTGATTAGCGGTAACTAGCTCCAGTTCTACTCTAATTTTTTTTTTTTGGAATTAAATGGCTGCCTGTTGATTTATGCGCAGAGCTGTAGATTGACTGTTCAAATCCTGTCCTTCTCACATCAAACAACTTAAAACTAGGATTGGGTGTAGTTAACTTAATGGCCCTTCAATTAGCATAAAGTAATGGGTAGAGTTTCCTTCATTCTGAACTTCATAGCAGCAACTCCTGTTCACATTTATGTGTGCACAGAATTGACTGGTTGATATTGTGCTAAATTCGAGAATGGTTTAGTGTTTTCAAAATAACTTGATTATCCTTTGCTAGAGGGCCTGTTTGTTTTTTGTCCTTTACTTGGAATTGAAATTTGGAATCTTCATACAAATGACTAAGAAGTTTAATTAATGCATGTCCAGGTTTAATTAATGCATGTCCTGAATATGGGTATAGGAAACTGTTTAGCTTCATCACTGCAGACATGCCTAACATTTTTGGTTGATGCCATTCTTATAGAATTCCTTAAGCGCCAGGCATAAGATTTGCTCAATTCATGTCCATGAAGTCTCACTCACACCTTAAAATAATGTGATGGCATCACAAGTTGAATAAACCTGAATAATAATAATCTGTTGAAGGATTACTTCCACTATATATTCAGCATTCCTTTTTTTTTTTGGTTTGTTTTCAGAGAGTTTGTTTTTTCATGATTTGAAGTTTTCTAAAGGTGTCTTCTGGCATGGCATGTCTGCCTCTTTTGTCTGTAACTATTTTTCTACTTTTAGGAATGCCACTTTTATCTTTTGTTTGGTATTCCTATTATTGAAACTATTATCATGCAGATGATTTTTGGAACCACTGTTGCTTTACTACTGACCAACCTTTTCTTTCATGGATTATACAGCCCTCTATCCTTCCAATCCAGATTCTCCGTGTAGGGCAGCTAGTCATCCTCAGTGTACCTGGAGGTACCTTTCATCGATTCTTTCCTTTATTTTCCTGTAAGGTTTATGCTTTCATTTGCAGATACATGATTTATGATCAAACTAAGCTCTGAAGTTGAATTGATGAGAAGCTGCTGATATTTTATAGCCATGGATTATAAAACATGCTAAGATTAGACCTTTTGTCTCTTACCAAATGGTGGTGATGAGCACACTGCTAAGGTTGTTACTTAGGCTGGGATGGAAGATGTTTTGTCAACCTGAGTACAGTCCAGCCTTTTGTCATTAAATAGTCTGGTCCGGCTCAAATGAACTTATTTGTGTAAATGGACATGTTGCGTGTTGGGTCGAACTTACATCATGCAAAAAATACCCCTGGAATATACATAACTAAATTTTGCTTCAGTCTACTCCAGCTTCATGTTGAGCTGGGACCAGTACCAAGCAGGCAAACTTCCTACTGCAGCTAGTGCCAAATCTTTTGTTCCCCGCTTTCATTGCATTTCAATTTCTGTACCTTTTGTTACTAAGAACACTATTGTGGCATTAAACATGCTAGGAGCCAATTCTTTCTCTGTTTTGATTTGGAGCGCTATTCAACTGGTTGGTGATTACTTTTTGTTGAATTTACATTCCAAGCACCTTTGTGCATTGTCTCCTTGATTATATGCTTGGACCTATGATTTTATGAGTTCAAGAATTTTCTTCTTGATTATTTCAAACAGAATTTACAACCATGGCTGGGAGGCGTCTTAGAGATGCTGTCAAGACAGTGCTCATGAGTAGTGGGCATGGAGAATATAACAGTAATGTTCACGTTGTTATAGCAGGATTGACTAACACCTATTCACAGTACGTGACCACCATTGAAGAGTATGAAATGCAGAGATATGAGGTAAGTGAATAGTTTAATGACAGATGCATGAATAGTTTAATGACACATTACATGAATAGTTTAATGACACATTACATGAATAGTTTAATGACAGACACGTGAATAGTTTTGTTTGCTAGGAAAAAGTTCACTGTGACATGTAGTTTTGGCGTTAAGAGAAGTATATACTAGCCAGCTTGACATGCACGGGCAGTTGGTTTATTAGCAAAAACAGGTTTCCATCTGGTTCTAAATTGGAAGTTGTCTGAGGCTTCCAAGCATCATCCTTATGATTGAAGTTGGATGATCTCAGTACCCGTTATTCCATACCATATCACTATGAAAGGGAAACCTGCAAAGATAAAATTGACAGTCATGGGAATTGTTTTGGGAATTTTGTGATTTTTTATTTTTTACCTTTATAAGTCGCCTGTTCATGATATGAATCAGCAAAGAAATCCTAATTCTTTATTGGTTTACCTCCTATTTCTAATGAGGAGAATGAATCTTCTTCTTGAAGGATCAGAAAAAAGGGGTTTGAATCTTCTGCCGGAATGATTTTGAATGTGGTCAATATCATGAAGAATAAAGAGATACCGTCTATACTCTATACCCAAACAAAAATAGATGTTATCATATGGAAGCCATCGAGGCTTTCCATCCTTGCATTTATTTGTATAATTTTCTATTGTGAACAAAGAATATTTATTTAAGACTTCTAAGCGATGTTGTTCTCAGGGTGCCTCCACGCTCTTTGGGCCACACACTCTCAGTGCCTATATCCAGGAGTTCAAGAAGCTTGCAGCTGCTCTTACCAGTGGCCGGTCGGTCGAGCCTGGTCCACAACCCCCTGATCTTCTGAATGAACAAATAAGCTTACTAACACCAGTTGTAATGGACGCCACCCCGCCTGGCGTGCATTTCGGTGATTGCAGCTCTGATGTACCCCTGAACTCCACTTTCAAAAGAGGAGATACAGTCACGGTAGTTTTCTGGTCAGCCTGCCCAAGGAATGACCTCATGACAGAAGGTACCTTCTCCCTTGTGGAGATCCTCCAAGGAAAGGAAAGCTGGTTCCCAGCTTATGATGACGACGATTTCTGCCTTCTCTTCAAGTGGTCGAGACCTTCAAAACTAAGCACTCGTAGTCACGCAACCATTGAATGGAGGATCCCGCAATCTGCCACTCCTGGTGTCTATAGAATAAGACATTTTGGAGCTGCAAAGAGCCTTTTCGGTTCGATTCGCCATTTCACCGGTTCATCAAGTGCTTTTGTAGTGACATGAAAAACATATCGTCCTTGTACATTTACATGCATCACTGTGCTTGTAACGTTTTGTTACGAATAATACTTGCAAGACAGATAGTTAGCATGTGCAGGCAGCTCTTGCTAGACTGTTGAGTTCCTGTGGTCATCATGTTTAATTCAAGCCAGCTTTTTGTAATGCCTATAGAAAAACGTATGGTTTACCACCGATCGTTATTAAATTTTAATAGCCTGTTTATGTCTGTTTTTATGTTTTTAAAACATTTGTAATTAATTAATAAGTTTGTTTTATCTCTTTTTTTTAATTAATTTTTTTTAATTTTATCTCTTTTATGGCGTGATATTAACGAAAATATTAAACAAGAGGAAAAAAAATAGTTGTATAAAGTGTTACTATTGAGTGCAAATCGTTCATCAACAATGAATAAACCATTTATGGGAACTTACTTGGTAGGATGCAAGTCGTTCAATGAGATGAAAGTGGACAGATCTTTGCACTAACCGACACGTCGTTTCGTAATTCGCGTTTCTAAACACGGAAAGTAGAGTGGAAAAGGAGAACCCAGAGTGGCTGGGGTGTTGAGTTACAGAGTACCCTTTTACCAGAGTGAAGAAGCATTCATGCCCAGTTATTAGATTCTCTTGGAAATTGATTTACAGATTTCTTCTAGTTTTCAATCTCAGCTGCCGTGCAGGGAGGCTCCAATCTCTCTCTCTCTCTCTCTCTAGCTGGACATTACAGGAGTTGAAAAGGCAAAAAGAAGAATCGAGGAGGAGAAATGTCGGTGCAGGAATACCTAGACAAGCACGTGCTTTCTCGTAAAATCGAAGACGCCGTCAATGCCGCCGTTAGGGCCAAAACTTCCGATCCTGTTCTCTTCATAGTAAATCTCTCTCATTTTCCTTTTCTTTTTCCCTGCAACCAAACAGGCAGGCAGACTATTGGATTCTTATTTATTTATTGTCTTGGCTAATTGCTCTTTGAATTATTGCAGTCAAATCACATGAGAAAATCGGTTCCGTCAGTGATAACGAAAATAATAGGGAGGCAGATCCTGGATAGCAGAGGGATTCCTACTGTTGAAGTTGACTTGTTCACCAACAAAGGCAGCTTCCGTGCTTCTGTTCCTAGCGGTCATGTTTCTGGCATGTGAGCAATTTTTTATTTTTATTCCCCCCCCTTTAATTTCTAGAGCCCCCTTCATTTTAATTAATTCCGTCAAGGCTTTCATTTTTTTAAAAAAGGCTAGGGAACAATTTGTTGACAATGTGTCCAATAGGTTCATTCTGTTAACCTATTTCAAGCCCATGTTGTAAGTTTGAATTGTGTAATAAGACCAACTTAGAATTCTTTTCAAATCTAGTGTAGTGGTAAGTGATCATGATTGATGATTTCTCCAGGTATGAAGCTGTTGAACTGAGAGATGGGGACAAAGGAAATTATCTCGGAAACAGTGTGACTAGAGCTATTAAGAACATTAATGAGAAGATATCTGAAGCACTGGTTGGCATGGACCCGACACTTCAGTCTCAAATTGATCAGGCCATGATAGACTTAAACAAAACAGAAAAGAAGGTAATGCTTTCTTTTCTTTACCGTTTTTGATAATCAGATGCTCACTCCAGTTTTCTGTACTTGTTACTGGTTCACTGTCCATAAAACAGAAAAGAAGGCTTCATTTGAGATGACTGTTGATCTAGTTCTTAGATTGCTAACATGTTATGAGGCATCCTGTTTATTACTGTAAGTCAACTGCAGGGTGAACTTGGAGCAAATGCTATGTTAGCTGTGTCAATTGCTGCATGCAAAGCTGGAGCCGCTGAAAGGGAGGCATGAGTGATACCTTTTATTTTAGATTTTTAATTAAATTAATTTACTTCTTAAATCATAATTTTGTGCAATCCTTTGAATATTTTGATGTGGAAATACCAGGTTCCACTTTACAAACACATTTCTGATCTTTTTGGCAAAACCAACCCGACTCTTCCTGTTCCAGCTTTCACTGTCATAAGTGGTGGAAAACATGCTGGGAACAATCTAGCCATTCAGGTATGGCCTATTTATGTTTAATATTACATGCAAACTTTACAAGTTGCTTGGAAAAATCTTCAGTTGATAGTGATCAGAAGTGCATTGCATTTTTGAACAGATTACTTTTTTTTTTATTATTATTTAGCAATTTTTAAGTGAAAAATCTTTCATTCATGGAAAAAAAGGTGGTGTTTTAAATAGAGAAATGGCTTGAACGTCCATGCAATGCTAGTTGATTAGGCTGAGACGTCAGAAAAACATGGAGGTAGTGACTGTGCTTGCTTATTTTTCTTCTGTTATTGGGAAGGATGTTGTAGGATGCTAATGAGTTTTCCATAAGAAACAAAACTAGGAACAGTGAGCTTTTGATAGTGGAAACTGTCTGCTAAGAATTACTGTATATTAAGAGTTAGACGAACATATTCTGATAATTCGTTATGCATTTCAGAGTCTAATAGAATCCTTTTATAAGAATATCCATTGATCTGAGTGGGGATAGTTCTGAAACATGAAGCAGTTTTCTATGTATTGGGATGCTGTGATAAGTTTTAGAATTTTATGAATTCACAAGTTACCACTGCAACATCAATAGGATTCACATGTCTTATTCATTTTGAAGAAGAGATATTCCTTGTTTTACTGGTAGTTATTTGATTCTAATATGATGATGTGATGGAGTTCTAATATGAAAGATGAATCAATACTTCCTCTGTAACGTTTTTTTGTTTAATTTTTTCTGTTGTGTCCTAAAACTTCAAGTTTTCTTCAATTCACCCAGTCATTGCAAAAATCAAATTTGACATGAACAGGAAATTATGATTCTTCCAATTGGAGCCAACAGATTTGAGGAGGCACTACAAATGGGTTCCGAAACATACCATCATCTAAAGGTGATTTTATTCGTTAGAACTAACTTCTGGGATTGTAACTTTTAATGTACTGGTTGCTTCTTTCTCATGATCTTTCTGCCTGGCTTTATTTTCAGATACTAGTTTCCTTCCCTTATGTGTTTTTTTTAACCCTCCACCCCCAAGTACATCTTATGTTCATCAGCCTTGAACCCTTGACCCTAAAAAAGTGTTAATGGTCACATGAGTTAGAGTAACCAACAAACAAGTTACTTCTACAAGCTCTACATGCAGGGGGGTCTATAAACATATGAAAATATCCACGCGTCAACTAATAACATCTGTCCAGATTCAGAAGGTGCGGCATTTACCAGATTGTAGGTTGGGAAAGTTCATGAAGATTCGTGCTCAACTCCATTATCCACCCTAACTGAGATGAATTGATATTTTTTCTCTAAACCATGTATGAGTCTGATAGTTATATGCTTGGCTAAAGGAAGGGAGGGGTGGAGTAATACATGGTGTCTCATTTTCTAGTTGTCAATGATCCCATTATCTATGGAGCAAAAGGCTTCTCATTTTCTTTTCTTTTTAAATTAGCTGTTTCCTTCATCTGAAGTGGTCTATCTCTGGTATTATATGCTTGGCTAAAGTAAGGGAGGTGTGGGTTAATAATGCATGGTGTCTCATTTTCTTGTTGTCAATGATCCCATTAGTATTTATGGAGCAAAAGGCTACTCATTTTCCTTTTCTTTTTAAATTAGCTGTTTCCTTTACACGATGCAGTCTCTCTCTGGTCTTGAAGTTAAAATGAGTAGAAGTGAGGGAGACTAAACATTCCATCTTATTAAAAAAAGAACACTTATTTTATCTCAGTAATGAAATTAAAGCCTTCTTTTTCCATGTAACTTGATAGATGCTTACCAAAATATGTTTTATGTGACTGTCATTTTATTATATGGTGGAATCAATATGAAGTATTGGATCACTTGGATTCTATTCCCGTTGTCTTAGTTGTTAGTGCTATAATTGTTTTTCTCTGATTTAGTAATGTTGCAACTGTTAATGAGAATGTACATTGCCTCCACTCACTCATTGATTGCAATTGCTGATGTTAAATAGAACAGGCTGTTATAAAAGAAAAATATGGTGAACAAGGATGTAATGTTGGTGAAGATGGTGGTTTTTCTCCAGACTTATCCAGGCAAGTCTTTCTTATTTGATGCTTGATAATCATGTCTTTGAAAATGTCGTTACAACTCCCAGTCTGCAAATCAGCCTCCAAAATTATATTTCTGAGAATAAGAATGATTGGAAAAGGAAAATAGATCAAGAAAAAGTACAGTGCATGTGTAAATCATAAACAGATACCATATATTTTCTCCAGGGTGGTTACAATCTGCTGTATGCCCCCTAAAAGAGAGCAATATATGTTCAAAACTCATATGGGGTTCTTATTTGATTTTATCCGTTGGCAGTGTTCAAGAAGGGTTGGGTCTTGTTAAAGAGGCTATCAGCAGAACAGGGTACGGTGAGAGAATCAAGATGGCCATTGATGTGGCTGCTACCACCTTTTGCAAAGGTAATCTGCTTTTTTCTGCACAATAGTTATATGATTGGTATGTAACTTGTCACAGAGAAATTGAAGAAGTTTGTCAATGGCCAATAACTGTTTTTGAGATCATGGTCCTGTTCAGGGTTAGAGAAATTTCTGGGGAAATGTGAACTCTAATACTGTATTATGAGGCCTGTCTACGGGTTCTGCATCATTTCTAACTTATGGCCCAGGAACCTAGGATTTGCTTTTGTGTATGGGGACTGCTTACTTTCAACAACTGATCCTGTCTTTTCAATTCAACCCAATGTAGGTACCAAGTATGATTTGGACTACAAATCCCAAAATAAATCGGGGCAGAATTTCAAGTCAGCAGATGATATGATTAATATGTACAAAGAATTATGTGCTGGTATACACAGATACATTCTAAGATCTTTTTGCTGCCATACATTTTTCAATATTTGATGTCTACTTTTCTTGGGCCTCAGAGTACCCGATTGTTTCGATTGAAGATCCATTTGATAAGGAGGATTGGGAACACATTAAGCATTTTTCTGAACTTGGACTTTGTCAGGCATGTTCATTATATTTGGGTTTATCTTTTGTTTACATATGTACGAGGAGCTGTGAATGAAATTTAATTTCAGGTTGTAGGGGATGAATTTTTGATGTCAAATTACAATCGTACCAAGAGAGCAATAAATGAGTCCAGTTGCACTGCACTTCTTCTCAAGGTATATAGTTAGAATTAGATGGAATTCTTATGATTTCCTGTTCTCGATAAATTTTTTCTTAGCCTTTTCTTTTACTTGGATTGTTTTTCTGATGTTAATAATGGTGGATTTCTGTATTGCATCACATATAAAACTTTCAATGAAAGATTAGGCAATTGGTCCCACATGCTACATTTTTTGCAAAGTAGAATATATTTTGCCAAGATTCACCAATGGAACTATCTATATGTGATATTATGGCGGTCTGTCAGTGACTGGCATATTTTATAATCTAATTACCATGGTTCAAATTAGGTAAATCAGATTGGGACAGTAACAGAAGCCCTTGAAGTGGTGAAGCTGGCAAAGGATGCTCACTGGGGTGTGGTGTCATCTCATAGAATTGGAGAAACAGAAGATTCTTTTATAGCTGATTTATCTGTTGGCCTTGCCATGGGTCAGATCAAAGCAGGCGCTCCTTGCAGGGGAGAGCGAGTAGCAAAATACAACCAGGTTCACATTCTTTATTGTTACCCAATTTTTCTTGTGTTTGTGCTGGGTGCGTGGGGATGGGAGAGAGCCTTATTGCTAGCTAGTGCTGCTACAAGTATCAAGAAATGAAAAACTTTTACCATGAACCTCCATGCTTATAAGATCTATGGTGACTATCATTATGACCCTAGGGCAAGACAAACTTCAAGTCTTGGAAGAGTAGGAAGAAGGAAGAAAGGAATAACTCTTAACTATTCTAATGAAAGCTTTATTCACTATCGTGGCAACAGATTTTCCTGCTGTCCTTTTGCTGTATCATCTTGCTAATGGACCCATGCTTACTAGTTTTTTTAATTTTATTTTATTGTTTGTAAGCTGTTAATCTGTCATACCCTTTTATTAAATCTAGTCTCCAAAAAGAAAATCACAGACATAGTTATCTGTTAATGATATGAATGAGCTTCCCTTAATTGCAATCATATGTGATAAGAAACTGAGACATTGTTTTTAAGAATCTGTAAAGGCTTACAAATTGAATGGCTAACAAGTTAGATATGAACCTAATAGACATAACTTTCTCGCAGTTGCTTCGGATTGAGGAAGAACTGGGTGATCAAGCAGTCTATGCAGGTGAAGATTGGAGGGCAACCTGATCAGTCCTTGAAAGTTCTCCATCCTCCCACCCTTTATAATCTAAGTTTGAGGCTTCAAAAGTAAAACTCCTTTGTATTGAGCAAGTGGCATTCTGGAGCAATGTTGTAATTCTTTCCTTTGGCTTCGTGTGAGTGTGCCCCCACCTTATTTTTTTGGAGAACATGAAAGTGCTTTCAGAAAACGTAGTTGAGTCAGCAGAAGTTTTGGTACGGGCCCTGGTTTTAGGTAACTGTAAACAGAAAATTCGTTACTGATCCATAGTGCAAAAGCCCTTTATCTTTTTAATTCTGTAGCTAATGTTTGTGCATTACGGATTACGTAGTTGAGTCAGCAGAAGTCTTGCTCCAGTTCATTTCCCACCGGTAGTAACCTAAATGGCTTTTGTGGCAAGCATGTCCTCATGTGCGTATCCATTACCTTCTGCTGTTAGATTATAAAGGTTTTGATCCGATACCACTAGTCAGGAAATTTAGGGTTGGCTGGCACTCAAAAGTTTGAAAATAAAATGTGTTAGCTTCTTCACGATGATGATGTTTTTTTTTTGGTATAAACCACGCGGTGTTCTAGATGTTGGCTTAGATTAATTCATGTTCACATCGAGTGGGTCTTGAAGAAGTAAAATTGCTCCTCAAATAACTAGTTCTATATAAGAGAAGAGATTGAACTCTAGATTTTTTTTTAGAGATGAGAATGTTCTCACTATTCATGTCAGTACCTGTATTTGGGTTATTTAACGATACGGTGTATACTGCTAAAAACTCGGATATCATTTGAAAGAAAGAGAAGCTAGTGGACCTGGTCCTTGACCTAGGTTGACAAATATAAACAAAACGACAATATAACAACCTTTTTTTTTTTTTTAGGAAATTAACCCTTTTTTTTATGTTTTTAGGAAATTAAACATTATCTTTAATAATGTTCAATTATTTAATTCAGAAATACTTATATTAACGCCAGTTTAAGAAATCAAATACAATCCTTCTTATTTCTTATTTTTTTTCATGTTATTGATAGTGTTTAAGAGTTTGATAACATTTTTAAATTTTTGTTTGTAAATACATGAAAATAATATTTTTTAAAAATACTTTTAAAATCAACACATTAAAAAAAAAATCTGAAAAACCTAATTTTTCTTTTCAAGTAAAAAAAAGTCATGAAACTCGGTTTATTATGTAAAACACAGAGTCTCATCCTAAATAATCTCTAGTACAAAAAATAAAGAACATTTTCTTTATTAAATGTAAAAAATATTAAGCTAAACTAATCATTTAAAAGGAAAAATAAATAATATAGAGTTGGTTAAGGGATCTCTAAACTTAATAAATAATAATTATAATAACAATATGTAATTTCATAAACGAAATTAATATAGAGATTTCTAAATTAATTAAGAAAAATAAAATTACTAAATACAATATTTAATTTCCTATAAAATCTCATGCTTCACTAACATTTTCAGCCAACCAAACATGTTACAATCAATCTTCAACCCCTACATATAAGAGAATTCTTGTAAACCTGGTAATAAATCTTCTCTCTTGATTTACAAAACCATTCCCACTTTCTCTCCAACCAAACAGAATCTTCGTTTCTCTATCACATTACCTCTCGTCTAGCTAGATCTTCAGTCTTCCTTTTCTCCGTATTTTCTCCGTATTTATTTCGTTCAAACCATGAACATGGTCCATGAGAAACAAAAATAGATAGCCCAACTAGTTTTTTTCAGAGTTTTCCCTCTTACCCTTTTATCATATTTAAAGAAATAACCCCAGACAATGAGTCGATTATTTAGCCTTGGGTTGATTGCATCATGGTACCTCTCAAATATAGGACTTTTGCTTTTAAACAAATATTTGCTAAGCAACTATGGGTTCAAGTAACCCATATTTCTAACTCTGTGTCATATGATGGCATGTTCATTCTTTAGTTATATTGCAATTTCATGGCTCAAGATTGTGTCTTTGCAGACCATGAGGTGAAGATCACAGTTTTTGAAGATCTCTGGTCTCGGGATCATATTTTATTCCTCTGTGGTGGCTGGAAATATATCTCTTCGATATCTTCCAGTATCGTTTAATTAGGCTATTGGGGCTACCACCCCATTTTTCACTGCAGTGTTTGCATATTTGATGACACTTAGAGGGGAGGGTTGGCTTACTTATGTTTCTCTCGTTCCTGTTGTTGCTGGTTGTGTCATTGCTAGTGGGGTGAGAATTATTTGTCTTCCTCCTTATATTTTTGTTGTTTTGGTGTATGATCGCTTGGAATGGATCCAAAGGATCCATACAGCCGATCCCAACAAGCTTGGGATCGAGGCTTGGTTGTGTTTGTTGTTGTGTATTTTTGTTTTCTGCTCATATAGCTGGTTCTCTTGTTAATAATGTTTTAACAACTTGTTGTTTAAAGATAGCCGTTTGAATATTTCATCTAACTTGGCCTGTGTTTCTAGTATTGAAAAGTTGAATAATGCGTTGCTTTTTAGAGGGTAGATTTCTCTTTAGGTAAATTCTCTAGTGTCATTGTCATTAAGATCATTACTGGTTATTGAAAATTGTTAATTTGTTGGATCATTACAATGGAAAGAACAAGTTTAATTCAATCTTCTGCAAAGGTTCTATACCTCGTCTGAATTTGTCAGTTACTGTTTATGACACTTCTCTTCAGGTGTTAATCTTTAGCTATAATGCTGCTGGAACAGGTTTTTGAGGAACCTCCTTGATCGGTTTAGAGAATTCTTTGATGTGGTAATTCTCTATTTTTCCTTTGTTGATTGAAAAATCACCAACAGAATTCGATCTCATTTGTTTTTCTCATTACCTGAAGCAAAGTTATCAATCTCTTTTCGTTTCGGCTGAAACAGCTGAAACGTTTTGTACCAAGTTTAAATTCCAGCCCATACAGGATTTTTCGGTCAAATATCAACCGAAATGTCCAGGTATCATACCGGCTGTGCCGTTTCGGCCTCAAAAAAGTCAATTAAATTAACAAAAAGGGCAACAAAAAAGAAAAAAAACTAATTAAATCAGAGAATAAAAAAAATGCATGGTCCTTCGTTTTGTCTTCTCCATTGTCTTTGCCTTCAACTCCATCTTCATCATTGGACAAGGCAACAGTTCAATCTTCAAAACAGAAAATGATGAGGGAGATGTTGGGAAGGGCCGGGACCTATTGAGTTGAGGATCTTTCGTTAATTTGCTTCTCGCTTGCCTTCTGGCATCAAAAGTTCAAGGCTTGAATCAACAAAAGAGAAAGAGAGAAAGAGGGGCTGGCGGCTAGGGTAAGCTAAATAGCTAATTGGTAAAGAGAGAAAGAGAGGCTAGCGGTTAGGGTAAGTTAATTGGTAAAGATAGAAAGAGGGGCTGGCGGCTAGGGTTTTGATAATGGTGTAATGCATTAGGGTTTTGGGTATAAACTTAAAAATATGAACTTTGTGGGCCCTATACTTTAATAAAAAATAAAGTAAAGTAAAAAAATAAATAAAGTGGTAGTAGCTAACAGCAAAATCAAGATTATATTTATCATGAAAACTTATCAATTTAAAAAAAAACTACATCAATCATCAAAAATAATATAAAGATATATATAAAAAATTAATATAAAAGAAGAATAATCTTTAGCAAATTTGAATTATGTTTGTTAAATTAGTATTTTAATTTTTTCAATTATATATATAATTATTTATTTATGAACAGTAGAATCCCAAAACTGCACGTCGAAACAGAAACATTCCATACCAATAGAAAAAATGAAACGCCAATCGAAACGGTATCAATAACCTTGGACTGAAGGGGGAGTCGAGTTTTAACCTTTTCAGGTTTTTAATGTGTATTGGTGCCACGGTAGCACGTACACTCAAGACTGTGGTTCAAGGGATTTTGCTATCTTCCGAAGGGTAATGAACACCTCTGAGTTTCCAATTCAAAATTTGATCCTCCTCTATGTGTTCTTGCTCTAATATTAGGGTTTGAATGGACATGATTTGATAATCTCGCGGTGTTACCAGGGAAAGACTCCATTCTATGAACCTCTTAATGTATATGGCTCTGGTAGCAGTTGCCGTCCTTGTTCCTGCAGCTTATTTTATGGAGGGAGATGTGGTTGGAACCACAATTTCTCTTGCAAGGGATGATAAGAAATTCATATTCTATCTGATTGAAGGATGGTTTAAAGACATAATAAATACAGAGGGACAGACTGGCTCCCTGCAGGAAAGCCATTAAAGGAAATGATGAGCATCCTGAAAACGATTTCTGAATTTACAAAAGTGGCTCCCTGCATGAAAGCCATTGAAGGAAATGATAAGCATCCTGAAAATGATTTCCGAATTTAAAGTGATTCGGGTTGGGAAATAGATAATTGCTAAGCTCCGGGTCCAGGTTCATCCTCTTCCATCTTTGGAGTCAAGTAGAACCTGACATAACCCATTTCAACAATCTTGTACTTAACCACAACAGGCAGGTCTGGAGACAAGCTGATTGTAACCGTGTTTGACAATGGGGTGGCCTTGGTGAAGGTGTTCATGTACCTCAGTGCAAATGTCATTGACACTGGCTCATTCATCTCAATGACTGTCGCATCTTCTGGCTGTAAAATTACAACCCGCACTAAGCAAATCCATGTAATCATATTGTTGCAATGCATACAAAACAATATGATTTCATGGTAGTGGAACATAGTGTTGAACAAATATCCCGGTGATATATGTACCTATAAGTGATAACATACCTTATCAACAATGATATTCTGCCTACGGACGATATTTGCAGTTCCAATATCACCTCTTGTGGAAAACACCCTCCTTGGTCACAGAGATGACAACTACATTCACATACCAAAACCATCACGTTTTCATCGAATAAGGAAAGAAAAACAAGCCCGTAAGACATAATGAGAAAACCTTTTTAACCATACCTGTATCACCAATGCTAGCAAGGTCTTTAAAAATCCTAGCAAACTCAGCAGAAGGCATCTTAACAATAGCATGGTATTCTTCCTCTGGAATTCCAAGGTGCTCACTATCAATGTCCATCAATTTCATCTCAAAATCAGCAATTTTGTCTTGTGCTATTGTTCATTGCAAAAAGAGGAACGAAAAAACAAAGAAATCAGTCAAAATTAACAGCAAACAGTTACAATGGTTTACTTATACCAAGCCCAAACACAATAAAAAACAAACCCAACTATATTCTTATTTTTTTTAGAAATCTAGGCCAAATTTAATTTAATTCTATATTTAAAATGCAGTTTTATTTTAATTATTTGGTGGATAAACAAAGCAAAACACAATAAAAATTCCAACTAAGACCTTAAGTAAAATCAAAGAAATATTACAAAAGAAAATCCCCCAATCCAAATTAGAAGTAAACCTGAAAAGGCAATTAAACCCCAACTCCCAAAAAATTATCCACTACTGAATCAAAGGAAAAGAAGATAGCTTACTGGGACTTTCAAACATGAAAGTGACAGTATCACTTACATCGTCGCCTTTGATGGTGAGGATGTCATCATTGCTAGCACACTTTAACATCTCAGACATGTTACCAAGATTCATGCCCATTGATGTGTTACGGTCGCATCGGTAGTGCTCAAAACCCTCCGATTTGAGGAGTAGAGCCACCAGGGCAATGTGGCTGGAATCCATGGACTGTAGAGAGAGCCCTGAGGACGAGAAGTCAAAGTTTGCCTCGTTGACCAGATCCTTGATGGACTCTGTTACGCTTTTACTTGTATTTGAACTTAAGATAAATTCTGGATTGTCGAGGATCCAGTATCTAGATACCTCCTTTGCGTTAATCAATATTTTGGATTTTCAAGCTTCTTTTAATTAATTCAAATACAAACTTAAATATATAATTGATAGTCCTAAAATAACTACCCACTACTATGTCTCGTTCTATTTGAATTAGAACGTGTACATTGCCATGAATAGGTAATAATAAACTGAACAAATAAAACAATTAACAACAATTAATAAATACTAGAAAATAAAAGAAATAAAGAACTGCAGCTACCACGTGTCTTCATCCCGTGTGCCTTGCTTTCCTGTGTCGCCAATCCAGTGCGCCTTGGTTTCCTAACTTCCACATCCCAAGGTGCCTCGTGTCGCTCATCCCGCTAATCAGCCATGCCCCATGTCCTCATCTCCTTAGGCACGTAACATAGCCCCATTCTTTAGAAGAACTCGCCCACGAGTTCGGGGTATTGTCTGCGCAATTCCCCCAAATCAACCCACAGTGCATCCTCTTCGTTTAAATCCTCTCGTTGAATCAACAAGTCTGTCCCTGCAACATTTCCCTTCTTCTTCATCCTTCTAGCTAGCACTTTGTGTATCTTGGGAGCAAGAGTCCCGTCTGCCATAACCACTGGTAGAGTAGGGCTAGGATTAACCTGAGAACCCACTTCTTTTTCAAGCACGAAACATGGAAGATCAGGTCGATCTTCGAGTGAGGTGGTAGATCGAGCTTGTATGCAACCTCTCCAACTCATTGAATGACCTGAAACGGGCCAAAATTCTTCGCGGAAAGCTTCAAATTTTGTCTCACTGCTACTCTCACATGTCGGTTAGGTAGTAACCTTAAATAAAACCCAGTTTCCAACTTCAAATTGTCTGTTTGTGCGATTCTTGTCAGCAAAATGTTTCATGTGTTCTTGTGCTTCTTGCAGGTTCTCTCGAGCAAGTGTCAAGATGAAATCATGGCTCTTCATCTCTTCTTCTACTGCTTGAAGGGTCGTGGATTGGGGTTTATAGGGTTGTAGTCTGGGTGGAGCTTGCCCATACACCACTTCAAAGGGTGTGAGACCAGTCGAAGCATGGACCGATGTATTATATGACCACTCGTCCAAGGCTAGCCATTTGGCCTAGTCTTTGGGTCGATCACTGGTGAAGCAACGGAGGTAACCTTCTAACCACTTATTCATGGCTTCTGTCTGACCATCTGTTTGTGGATGGTATGCTGAACTTAGCAGTAGGTTAGTGCCACTGAGTTTGAATATTTCTCTCCAAAATGCACTAGTAAAGACCGCATCTCAGTCACCTACAATACTCTGTGGAATTCCATGTAGTTTGAAAATATGCTTTATGAACTGTGCTGCTATGTGTGTTGCTGTGTATGAGTGTGATAACGGGATAAAATGACTATACTTGCTGAATCTGTCAACGACCACCATAATAACATCGTATCCTTTTGACCTAGGCAGACCCTCAATGAAATCCATACTGATATCTCTCTATTTTCCTTCTGGTATGGGTAGTGGTTGTAATAGGCTTGCGGGTTTGAGATTTTTCCTTTATGACCACCATAATACATAACACTCTTTTATGAAGTTTCTGACATCATTGCGCATGCCATTCCAGAAATATTCTCTCTTTATCCTTGCAAGTGTCTTTAAGTGCCTGCATGTCCCCCAACAGAACTCCCATGAAACTATTGTAACACCAAAGCATGATAGTCTTTCATAGTTCCTAGATGTAATCTGCCCTTGTAGAACACTAGGTCTTCCTGCAGCTTGTATTTTGTTGAATCCAAATCCCTTTGTGTGCTGCAAATAATCCTTTGTTGCAGTTGTGGGTCTTTGTAGCATGCCTGTTGTAGATCTTTCCACCAAGTAGCCTGCACCACACTAATTGCCTGTAGTTGGATTTTTGCTGCAGTATCTGCTTGACTAGTTGACCCATGTTCCTCCACCGTTTGCCTTGAGAGAGTATCTGCTGCTCAATTTTCTCTCCCACACCTGTATTCTACTATAAAGTCATACCCGAGTAGCTTAGTAACTCACTTCTGTTGGAAGGGAGTACCTATCTTCTGCTCCAACATATACTTCAGGGCTTGCTGGTCTATTTAGACCTTGAACGGGTGCCCTAATAAATAATGCCTCCATTTCCTGATGGCCAATACTAAGGCCAAAAACTCTTTCTCGTAAGTAGATAACAACAAGTTCTTGCCCTTCAAAGCATGACTTAGATAGGCTAAGGGTTTGCTCTTCTGCATATAAATAACCCCAATTCCACAACCCTAGACATCGCATTCCACCATAAATGGTTTATCAAAATTAGTCAACCCTAGAAGAGGGAGGGTTTACCATGGCTGTTTTAAGGGCTTCAAAGGCTTCAATAGCCTCCTTTGTCCACTTAAATGAATTCTTTTTTAACAGTGTTGTTAAAGGTGCTGCAATATTGCCATAGCTCTTCACGAACTTCCTATAATACCCAGTAAGTCCTAAACATCCACTTAGAGCTTTTGGATTTTTAGGTATTGGCCAGTTCACCATGGTTGAAATTTTCAAAGGATTAGCCTTCACTCCTTCCTAGGCAATAACAAAACCCAAGTACTCTACTTCCCTAAACCCAAAAACACATTTAGAAGCTTTTGCATATAGCTGATGATGTTTTAGGATGTCTAAAACAGTAATTAAATGTGCTACATGGTCTGCCATAGATTTACTATATATATGTCATCAAAAAACACTAAAACAAATTTTCTAAGTTGAGACCGAAATATCTCATTCATCAGCCCTTGAAAAGTAGAAGGAACATTAGTCAGCCCAAAGGACATAACTAGAAACTTGTAGTGTTCCTCATGAGTCCTAAAGACAATTTTGGGCACATCATCAGGATTCATCCTAATTTGATGATAACCTAATCGTAGATCAAGCTTAGAAAACAGCACAAACCTATGTAACTCATCCAGTAATTCATCAATATTAGAAATTGGAAACTTATCTTTAATGGTGTCCTTGTTGAGAGCTCGGTAGTCAATACACATTCGCTAACTCCTACTGCTTTCCTCACGAGCAGGACTGGGGAGGAGTAAGGACTCTAACTTGGTTGAATTATTCCAGTGTGTAGCATGTCCTTAATCAACTTTTCAATCTCCTCTTTTTGATAATAAGGGTAACGATATGGCCACACAGAGGTGGGTGTGGTTGCATCATGCAGTCGAATTTGATGATCATGACCCTTAGTGAGAGGTAAACCAGTAGGTTCGTGAAACACCTCTTGAAATTGATCCAAGACCTTCTGTAGAGACCCATCTGTAACTGGAAAATTCTGTGCATCCTTTGCTTCCATGAATTGTAACCAAAGACCTCTCCCTTCAATAAGGGTGGTCTTAGTTAGTTTTGGTTCCTTTTTTAAGGAACTAGTAGGTGACTTTAACCCCTGCAGAACTAGGGATTTTCCATTAGTGGTGAACTTCATGCTCAAATCTGCAAAGTTCCACTGGATAGTACCTAATCTTCTCAACCAATCAATGCCTAATACCACATCACATCCCCCCAAAATCAGTAGGTATAAACTGACCAACACATCACAGTTCTGTAATTTCAAGAACACTGCCTTACCACAACCTTGGCAAGGGAAAATTGCTCCATCAATAACTTGTACTGCCAAGTGGCTCTCCTCCACTGGTAGTCTAAGTTTCCTTGCTACATCCACATCCATAAAACTATGAGTGCTTCCCGTATAAATGAGAATAGTAAGTTCATACTTCCCTATATGACTAACCAGCCACATAGTTTTAGGGGAAGAGACCCCTGCTATGGCATTTAATGAAATTACCAATAGTTCAGCTGTTTGGAGATGCTGATCATACTGTCCTTGATCAACTTCAGCCTCCAAGCTCTCCATTTCAAGTTCCAAACCCTCCAATAAATACAAACTAGGTTTATTACACTTGTGACCGAACTGGTACTTCTCATCACAATTATAACATAATCCTTTCTCCCTCCTTTCTTGCATCTAACTAACACTAAGTCTCTTTATGGGTAGGGGATATTTCTTTTGAAAGGTTTGGTTGTTCTGTGGTGTATTTTGTAGAAGTGGAAATTTGGGAATTGTTGGATTCAGTGCAGGTAGTCTCATTAGTGTCTATCTAGGATAGGATGGAAGATATGTGTTGTTGTGGTTTGTGTTTTGGTTTTTAACAGGATGTACTCTCCTGCCTACTTCTTCTTCTAATCGGGCTAACCCGAAGGCTGCAAATAGGGTTGTTGGTCTAAACATGGTAACTATTATGCGTAACTCATCTCTTAACCCACTTAAAAAGGTACTAATTTGAAATTCTTCACTTACACCATTGATTTTGTTGGACATGATTTCGAAAGCAGTCTGATACTCTTCTACACTTCCAATATGATGCAATTTTGTGAATGCTCCCACAGGATTTTCATAAGCCGAAGGCCCAAATCTGAATCTAAGGGCTACCAAGAATTCCTCCCAATTTGCTGCTGGGCTGGAGTCCATCAGCTAACAATACCAGGATAACGCCTTTCCCTCCATGTGAAAAGAAGCAATCTGGAGCTTCTGATCTTCCGGTGATTGACAATACTCAAAAAATGATGCGCCTTCAAGATCCAATCATGGGGTTCTCCTCCATCAAAATGGGGAAAATCCAATCTCATCGTCCTTGCCTGAATGCCAGATGGTCCCTCTAGTAAGGATTTAGTATTTCCATTGACAGTGGTTGAAGTTCCTTCTCCTGCATGCTGCCATCCTGATAATTGTATTAACGTATCATAATTAGTTGCTAAATGATGTAATTGCTGTAATACTTGCTCCAGGAGAGCACTCTGTCTGCTTTGCTTTTTCTATTAGTGAATTGGTCTCACTTCATAGGGAAGTGATAGTCTCAGCCAATTGAGCTGAGTGAGTTCCCTCCGCCATGCTAGGAACGTACGTCTCTGATACCACTTGTTACGCTTTTACTTGTATTTGAACTCAAGATAAGTTCTGGATTGTCGAGGATCTAGATACCTCCTTTGCGTTAAGCAATATTGTGGATTTTCAAGCTTGTTTTCATTAATTCAAATACAAACTTAAATACAAAATTGATAGTCCTAAAATTACTACCCACTACTATGTCTCATTCTATCTAGACTAGGACGTGTACATTGCCATAAATAGGTAATAATAAACTGAACAAATAAAACAATTAACAACAACTAATAAATACTGGAAAATAAAAGAAATAAAGAACTACAACTGTCACGTGTCTTCATCCCACGCGCCTTGCTTTCCCGTGTCGCCAATCCAGTGTGCCTTGGTTTCCTGACTTCCACATCCCAAGGTGCCTCGTGTCGCTCATCCTGCTAAGCAGCTAGGCCCCGTGTCCTTATCTCCTTAGGCGCGTAACAGACTCTAAAACCTTCTTAAGAATAGATCCCTGTACCAGCCTCAACTCCAACATCTTTTCTTTCCGGTGTAATTTCGGTTTAGGGTTAAGGTCTATACAGAGAGAGAGGGAATGAAGGAGGCAATGAGAGGGTATTTTAAGCGGAGTGGGTGGACATTTGAATTAAAATGGATGGGAAGGGAGTGTTGGCGGAGTTTTTGGATAGGGGGCAGAATAATTCCCGCCACAGAATATTTATAGGAAAATGAGAAGGTGAAGAAGCTTAATACTATTTTAACATAAGCCCAATAAAAAATATAACTATAAAGACTTACATATTATTTTAAAAGCATGGAATAATATAATACTTTTTTTAATATTATTTTACATATTCATTGAAATAGAATTTTATTTTAAGTTTTTTTTGTTCAGAAGGCTTAATCATAAATGAATTAAATTATTTTTATTTATTTATTTTTAAATTATTTTTGATATAATCACATTTTTAAATAATCTAAAAATAGTAATTTTTTTAATTTAAAATATAAAATATATCTTTTTTAAAAATTATTTCAAAAACATTTTAAACACTCTAAACAAGTTCAAGAGTGTGCTGACCTTCAAATCCAAACTTGTGAGCTTTGGCTTTGGAATTGACGTCAAATATACTTTTTTTGATGAAGTTTGTAGACAATGCCTGAAGGAACGCGTTATATGCCTGGAATAAAATTCTCTGAAACAAATTCCGATCATGTCCGGTGACTGAAAAGTCGAGCCTGATTTTCTAAACCTTATTCTAGGTGAAGGAGGTATGATCTGTTGGAAATTCTCAAATCTATACAGTAACTGTTTAGAACAGTTACTGTTCAGATTAAAATATGGGGTTGGAAGAGAATGAAAAACAGATGAAGAAAAAAATTCATATAGAAAATTTTTGGAAAAATACTTAAAAAATTGAATCTGGGATCGAAATCACATGATATTTATTGAATTCAAATAGCCTATATATAGGCTTACAATGCTAATGAATTGAAAAACATAAAACACTTAACAACTTGAGAGATAATCGGATACACATAAATTTGAAAATTAAACCTGTTTTAACTAAACTAAAAGACTACAACTAATGATAAAACCTATAGCTAAATCTTCTTATCCAAAGCTAATCTCACATTAGAATTCTAACCTCCTCCTTGAGATTTGCTTTGAGCAATCCCAACTTCATCTTTAGAAATTCCAAACTTGCTACTGGAATTATCTTGGTCTTCAAGTCATGATGAACTAGACTTATATCAGTCCTTTTTTGGCTTAAATCACCATAAGGATTTCCTTCAAATGTTATCCTCCTGTCTTCATGTACCATTCTCTAACATAACATTTCTCAGCATCAATTTCTTTGCCATTAAGAATCTTGACAGTTTCGGCAGCATCCTCAGCCTTTTCAAAGTTAACAATCTCAAAACATTTTGATTTTTCCTTAGAATCCCTCACCATCACAGCACTAGTAACTGCTTCATGTTCAGTAAAAACATCTTTCAAGCCTTCATGTGTTATGGATTCAGCCGAATTGTTCACATAAACATTGTCATATATTTGCATCCTTTTGCAAATTTGATCACTAGTATGAATTTCAGGCATACCCCTTTTCCATATCACCATCATACAACATTTTCAAAGACTCAAAATTGTAGTGCCCAAATCTTTTGTGCCAAACAGTACTAATTTCAGATTTAACACTCAAGGCATTTCCTTCTACAACATTCAAATCCAAGTAGAAGCTTCTGCCTTCCATTTTAATTTTTGCTATTGCTGAATCATCTGTGTCAGTAATAAAGTAAAAATTCTCCTTAAAGGTCGCCTCATATCCATTCTTAAGCATTTGTTCAACACTCAATAAATTTTGATTCAATTCGGAATGTACAAAACATTTTTGATAACCTTAGTACCTTTGGTTATGCCGACTTTGACAATTCTTCTTCCCTTGACTTGCACAATATCTCCATTCCCCAACTTGATTTTTGGCCTAATTGTATGATTAATTGAAGAGAAAATTGACAAGTACTTTGTCATGTGGTCGGTGCAACCATCGTCAATCAACCATGTATTCTTTTGGGAGCTATTGCTAGTTTGCAAGGCCATAAACAAATGCTCATCGCCTTCCTCATGATCCTTACCTTCTTCAAAAACATTGGCTTGTTGTTGTAGTTGTGATTTGTTTTTCTTCACTGCAAAATTTCTCATTGTGGCCAAACTTCTTGCAATAATCACAATGAAGGAGAGTCTTCTCTTTGAACCAACAATCAACTTCAACATGATTTGTTCTTTCACAATAAGAAGAAGGAAAAACTTTGTCTCGCTAGCGGATGCAATTGTTTTATGTTTTGAAAAATTTGATTTACCATTGTCAAAATTTCTCTTTGGGAAAATTTCAGTTCTTCTCCTTTACAGCTTGCTTGGAATGCTCCTTCAATGGTTTCATCATCCCTCATTTGTACTCTTTGCTCCTGGATATGCAACTTGCTAATTAACTCTGCAATAGTGAGGCTTTGCAAATCGCAAGACTCTTCTATTGCAGAAATTTTAGCCTCAATTTTTTCTGGAATAGACATCATAAGCTTTTCTACTACCTTATGATCTTCAAATGTCTCCCCAAGGAGTCTCATTTGGTTTACAATGTTTATCATTCCGCTAGATTAGGCTTTGATAGACTCATTGTCTTTCATCTTCATTAATTCGAATTCCTCTTAAATGCCAATAACCTTACTTGTTTTGTCTTTGTTATCGCCTTCAAACTCAACTTGAAGCTTATCCCATATCTCTTTTATGGTCCGCTGATCCAGAGTGTATGCATGTAATGGCTCTATTCTTCTTGAGTTTTTCTTCCTCGTGAGCCTTCATCTGTGCAATAGTAGGGTTTCCATGTGGTTGTGGAGGATCAGAATCTATCACCACAACATTCCATAACCCTAGGGATCTCAAGAAAAATCTCATCTTGACAGACCCAAATGTGATAGTTTTCTCCGTAAAAACTGGAATTGCATCAAAGTTGATATTGGAGGTAGACATGGTTTTTGAAAAAATTTACTTTATGTTTGCACTCAATTAAACTCAAACTCTCTGTGTTTTCTCTCCAAAAATACCCCACGATCCTGCAAGAAGATTTGCTCGATACCACTGTTGGAAATTCTCAAATTTGTACGATGAATCGTTTAGAATAATTACTATTCAGATTAAAATATGGGTTTGGAAGAGAATGAAAAACAAATGAAGAAATAAATTATGGGCAGAAAAAGTCTGGAAAAATACTTAAAAAATGACAGAAGAAAAGCTATTCAACTTGCTTTAACATTAAAGTTTTCGCGTACATCTTCCTCTCAGGAAACTTGTACATAAACCTGTGAATGATTGTAATTATTTTGCTGCATCTAAGGTTGAACCTGAACATAGTGTTTATTAAAAAAATATTCTGAAAACTTTTGACCAGATTGGCAGTAACTTATGGCAGCAAATGCACTGCAGGGATTTGTTTCCCGTTTTACAAGGGCTTCCTCCCGAATTTTGGTCAGCTGGGATCTAGGAACGCTGTATTGTTTTTGACACTCGAGCAAGTAAGATCTGTGGATCATGTTCTGTTTTGGTATTGTCTCATTTTTTTTAAAATGGATTCCAGGAACTGGCTCCATTCTAAGTTGGTATGAAATCTGAAGTTGCTTGCATGTTCTAGCAGAACAAAACATACTTAGAGTATGATGTCAAAGTTTTTCAAATTAAAAAAACTACGTATAAAAAACTAAAATAAGAGAGGAATTCTAGTAACTCCAGGATTTAACAATATGACAATTCAAGTGACTGCATCACTTGATATTCTTGCTTAGATTCACTTCTTTTTTAGGCGTGGCCTTTGTTTCCTAAACCTTTTCTTTTACTAATTCTGCTGCTCACTTGTTTGATTTAGCTATACCATCTTCTGGTTAATCTGAAGTAAGCCATCTTAACTGAAAAAGCTCATTCTTGTTTATTATGCTAGTACAGGTCAAGAGAATCGTCACAGGGCAAGCATACTCTTGAATAACGTGTTAGAATTCTAATGTGAGTCAAAATGTTTTAAAAGTGAACTTTGAAAAGATTGAGGATGTTGCCGAAACTGTCAAGATTCTTAATGGAAAAGAAATTAATGTTGAGGAATGTTATGTTAGAGAATGGTACATGAAGACAGGAGGAGCAACATGTGAAGGAAATCCTGAGGGTGATGTAGGCCAAAACAAGGCTGATAAAAGTCTAGCTCATCATGACTTGAAGACCAAGATAATTCCAGTAGCAAGTCTAGAATTTCTGAAGATGAAGTTAGGATTGCCCAAAGCAAATCTCAAGGATGAGTGTTAGAATTCTAATGTGAGATTAGCTTTGGATAAGAAGATTTAGCTGTAGGTTTTATCATTAGCTGTAGTCTTTTAGTTTAATTAAAACAGGTTTAACTTTCAAATTTATGTGTATGCAATTATCTCTCAAATTGTTGAGAGTTTTATGTTTTTCAATTCATTAGCATTATAAGCCTATATATAGGCTATTTGAATTCAATAAATATCGTGTGATCTGTTCCAATTAAATTGTTAAGAGATTTATGTTTTTCAATTCATTAGCATTGTAAGCCTATATATAGGCTATTTGAATTCAATAAAAATGATGTGATTTGTTCCAAGTTTCAGTTTTTCTAAGTATTTTTTCCAGATTTTTCAGCCCAGAATTTAGTTCTTCATCTGTTCTTCATTCTCGTAAATTTTTCAGATTTTGATCTGAACAGTGCTTGTTACTAACAACTACTGTTCAGATCATAAAATTCCAACAATTGGTATCAGAGCAATCTTCTTACGGGACTGTGGGGTATTTTTTTGAGAGACAAACACAAAGAGTTTGAGTTTAATTGAGTGCAAACACAAAGTGAATTTTTACTTTCAAAAACCATGTCTACCTCCAACAACAATGCTGATGTAATTCCAGTTTTTTTCTGGAGAAAACTACCATATATGGGTTGTCAAAATGAAGTTCTATTTAAAGTCTCAAGGGTTGTGGAATATAGTAGTGTGCAATTCTGATCCACCAGCCTTGCCAACAAATCCCACACTTGCTCAAATAAGAGCACATGAAGAAGAAAAATTGAAGAAGGACAAAGCCATTACTTGCCTACACTCGGGGCTTGCAGATCATGTCTTCACCAAGATTATGGACTTGGAAACACCAAAGCTTGTATGGGACAAGCTTCAAGGAGAATTTGAAGGGAGTAGCAGAGTCAAAACAGTTTGAATCCTTGCATTGAAAAGGGAGTTCGAACTAATGAAGATGAAAGATGTTGCATCTGTCAAGGAATATTCTAGCAAATTAATGGATGTTGTGAATCGAATGAGATTGCTTGGATAGGTGATTGAAGATCAAAAGGTGGTAGAGAAAATGATGGTTTCTTTGACACAGAAATTTGAAGCCAAAATTTCTGCAATTGAAGAGTCTTGTGACTTAAACACTCTCTCAATTGTAGAATTGACAAGCAAATTGTTTATTCAAGAACAAAGGGTGCTAATGAGAGATGAAGAGGTCATGGAGGGGGCCTTCCAAGCCAGTACTATGGGAAGAAATTCTGGAAATATGCAGAGAAGGAACCATTTAAAATCCATTCAATGGAAAACTGAAATGACCGCAGGTAAACAAATTTACTCACCTTGCAGAAGAACCAACCATGCTGAGAAGGATTGTTGGTACAAAAACAAATCCTCTTTCAAATGTTCTTTTTGCAATAATCTCGGTCATAGTGAGAAGTTTTGCAGAGCTAAGAATAGTCAACCTCATCAGCCTATTCAACAACAATTAAATGTGACCGAAGAAGAAAAGGAGGAGGATGAACACTTGTTTATGGCATCACAGGATATCAACACACATGGACCAAAGGTTTGGATGATTGACAGTGGTTGCACAAGCCACATGACCAAGCATTTGGCAATTTTCTCTTTCCTTGATGAATTTGTTCGACCGAGAATCAAATTTGGAAATAGTGATGTTGTGCAGGCTAAAGGAAAAGGGACAATTGTTGTCAACACTAATAGAGGTACTAAGTTTGTTCACAATGTTCTTTACATCCAATAACTAGACCAAACTTTCTTAGTGTTGAACAAATGTTGAAGAATGGATATGAAGTCTCTTTCAAAAGAAGGACTTGTCTCATTTCTGACAGATATGGAACAAAGTTAGCAAGAATTGAAATGAATGGTAATAGTTTTTACTTAAAGCTGGATGCGATTGAAGGGGATGTTATTAGTGTCATGACTCATGAGAGTGTATTATGGCATAATCATCTTAATTCATTAAAGGTTATGCATAATGATGGTATGATTTATAATGGTGATCAGTTTTGCAAAAGGCTGCAAATATGTGACAAAGATGGGAAAATCATAGATGGTGATATGTATAGCATGGAATCCAACAATGTTTATGTGAACAATTCAGCTGAATCCACAACACATGAAGGCTTGAAAGATGTTTTTACTCGAACATGAAGCGAGTTACTAGTCTTTGTGATGGTGAGGGATTCTAAGGAAAAATCAAAATGTTTTGAAATTGTGAACTTTGAAAAGGCTGAGGATGCTGCCGAAACTATCAAGATTCTTAATGGCAAAGAAATTGATGCTGAGGAATGTTATGTTAGAGAATGGTACATGAAGACAGGAGGAGCAACATGTGAAGGAAATCCTGATGGTGATTTAAGCCAAAACAGGGCTGATATAAGTCTAGTTCATCATGACTTGAAGACCAAGATAATTCCAGTAGCAAGTCTGGAAAATCTAAAGATGAAGTTGGGATTGTCCAAAGCAAATCTCAAGGAGGAGTGTTAGAATTCTAATGTGAGATTAGCTTTGGATAAAAAGATTTAGCTGTAGGTTTTATCATTAG
Organism: Salix exigua; assembly: GCA_032356905.1. NCBI lineage: Eukaryota > Viridiplantae > Streptophyta > Magnoliopsida > Malpighiales > Salicaceae > Salix > Salix exigua. Next base: position 4,599,678 of record CM063596.1, read on the forward strand.
CTGTAGTCTTTTAGTTTAATTAAAACAGGTTTAACTTTCAAATTCATGTTTATCCGATCATCTCTCAAATTGTTGAGAGTTTTATGTTTTTCAATTCATTAGCATTGTAAGCCTATATATAGGCTATTTGAATTCAATAAACATCATGTGATTTGTTCCAAGTTTTAGTTTTTCTAAGTATTTTTTCCAGATTTTCCTGCCCAGAATTTAGTTCTTCATGTGTTCTTTATTCTCGACAATTTTCTAGATTTTGATCTGAAAAGTGCTTGTTACTAATAACTACTATTCAGACCATAAAATTCCAATATAATGATGAGTTTTGGGAAGTGGAGAGACGCAAATCTTTGCTTTGAAAGTGCCTCTTTTACAATTGAATAATTCTTTTCAAGGAAAATTACGGTTCAATCTGCTCATGTTCTTAGCCACTTTGTTACAGAATAGACAGTTGCCTGCGTATTATTTTGTATACATGCACACTAGATTTATCGGAAGCTATCATTTCTAGGGGGTAGAAATTGGCTTCTCCCTTGTCAATCTGAAACAGAAGCTCTGTCCCATCACCTTTACAATAAATGTTCATTACCTGCTTTATTTACGATCTCTGAGTTTCGGACGAGTCCCATATAAACATGCTCCCTAACACAAATAATTTTGAAAAAGTTGAAACACAGATTAAAATCAGACCAACTAATATTATAAGCCGAGGCTGGAACCTCCATAAGATCACAAAAGGCACATTATCATAGTACATACAACTTCAGTGAACTATCACTCCTAATTACATGACACACTAGTAATGTCCTAGAACCTCTCGCAAGTTTCCTTTGAATGCTAAGGGGCTGCAGGCTACCTGGGAACAAAGGAACATCCTAGACTTACATATATCAGGAAGATGGAACTCATGCTCTGGGAACTAGGTAAACAGTAGCCTTGACAACCGATCCATTTCCAAGCTTGAATCCGGGGCTAACAGGGAATCCCACAATATGACCAGCTGGAATTCGACCACAAGAAAATTTCACAGCACTGTCCATATATTGTGGATGAAACTCAGCCCCCCTACTTGCCTCAAATTGACTTGGCGCAGGGTCCAGTGAGAAGGCCAGCAAATGAAGCAACCAAATGGCCTTGGCCAGCCCCAAGAACTCTCCATAAAACTCACTCCTTGGATGGCTTCCAGCGAGTACCTGCTGGCGCTGCTCCAAGTTTCCGAACAAGGACTCCTCCATTTTCGGATGAACAATTGCCAGGTACTTCTTGGTGCAGAATTTGCCAAAATGACAGGTTGGCAAGATTCCAAGAAGTTCAATGGGGTCCATGGCCTTCATATCACGATACTGAGCAAAGCAGTCACGACGGAACTGGTCTGGGTTGAGAAGCGAAGAGAGGCTTCCATCCATGTAGAAGGTTTCATGGTCAAATCCTTGGAAGACCTTGCGAGAAATGTAGGACTCCAGGGCATACTTGGCATGGTGGCTTGAAATGGTGGAGGTGATAGCAGTTGTAGTCAAATTGTCAGTGGTTGTGGTGGCAACTTCAATAGAACGAACGGCTGCAGCAATGTCCCAGTGGGCAGCACGCATGAATGTCAGGAGAAGCGACGTGAAGGACTTTGATGTCCTTTTCACCTGGCTCATCGATAATTCAAATAGCTCTGGTGCTGGGGCTGCTGCAACTGTTACAAGTAATGAAAAAGGTATAGTTTATAGATGCACTCCAACATGAACAAAACGAAGCTTTGATGAGGAAATAATGTGGTTATGTTCCATTTGGTTGCTACGAAAATGACTAGCATTAATGAAAGTTGAAGAGTGCAATCTCTAAGCTTTGCGATTCCTCTGGATTCCAAGTTTACATAGAAACTTAAAAGTTGTCTTCAACAATCGGTGCTTTGCAGGTAAGTAATTAAGCATTAAACTTCTCACATTTCTCTGCCAGTGTCTCGGATCACATTTGCTAATTATCAAATCTCGGAATTTATGTTACTGGTTGCTAAGAGCTTGCACTGGTGATCTGAAGACTCAAGTTTTCAACTATTTTGTTATACACACAATTACGAATACAAGTCCAGAATCGGTATTCAAAGGTAGACTATCATGTTATGAAAGCATTTTGATACAAGCCGAAAACATTTATTTGCCGGGGGATAGCAGACTAACCTTGAACACCAAGAGAGCAGCTAACTTTCCTCCTTGACTGGGACCTCCCCTTCTTTCCACTCCCATCATTGCTCAAGCTAGTAACACTCCTCAGCTTTTCCTTTAAATTCTCCACCTCAACCTCCCTCGCCTTCACTTCCTTCTTCAGATCTTCCACTGCAGCCTCATAAGGCGCCACAACTTCCCTCAACATCCCCACTCCATCACCAACAACACCTCTCCTCCTCCCTCCATCACTACCAACACTAACACACCTCCTAAACCTCTCTCTCAAAAAAGCCAACCTCCTCAACTCCCCTACCACCCCCACATCAGCCACCCTTAACCTCTCCGGGTCCCACGGGCTATGCGCCTCTTGTAAACTCCCATAAGCCCTCTTCATCACCGACACCGAATCAAACACCTCATTCATCAGCATCTCCATCTCCATCACTCTCTCCATAGGCACCACCATTCCGTTATTAACATTATAATCCCAATTACCCTTAGCTTTCCATCCCTTCTCTCTCATTTCCTCCTCCTCTTCGGACAGCTCCTCGCATTCATCCGTTTCATATTCACACACTTCTTCAACATTTCCTGCAACATTATTTCCAGATTCCTGTCGACCAGCGGCAAGTGGATGGAGCAAACAGGAAGCTGCTACTCGTTGGATTAGATCGGAGAAATTGGATGAGATTTTGTTTGCCATTTCTCCCTTCTTCTTTGGCTTCACCTCACAGTTCCTACCCCAAAAAAAAAATCAATCAAAAGAGAGCAAGGGTAGTTATTAACGCTAAAGAGGATGAGTCTGTTAAAAGTTATCTGTCATTTGCTGAGGATAACAACAGCCTTCAGCCTGCAGGGGCACCACACCTTTTTAACATAACATCACACCTACTTAATAATAATAATCATAAATGGATACGGGCATGCATTCCATTCAATAAGCAACGACCCAAATCAACCATGTAATTATGAAAAGAAGATTTGAAATCACTGACCTGGGGTTATGGCAATGCCCAGATCGCGAAGTAGTCAGCTTTGTTGTCTTCACATTAACTACTGGATCTCTGTCTAATGGAAACGAATATAAGAACTTAAGGTTGTTGCTGGTGGTGCTGCTGCTAATGTTGTCCTCTGCTTCCAGCTGGCCGCTCTTCTTCTTCCTCCTACGAACCCAGAATTTGTTACGGTTAGTGATACTGCCTCACCTGACCTCGAGTGGCATCTTGAACATACTTGCTAAGTTAGAGCTTGTGAGTGTAAAAGGGGAATGAACATCTAGGATGCTGGAACTGGTTACGTGTGTCATGCACGTGTGAGATAATCAAGAATCTAGGGTTCAGATTGATAGATAAGATATAGTGTCTTTTTTACATTTTTTGAAGTGGGGACACTTGATTCTCGGGAATGCTGTAGCTAGTGGTTGCACATGGTGTCTTGGCCTGCGTGGCTCTTGACAGTGGACTCAAGAACATGTTATAATACCTTGTGTTGACTCCGAGTTGCAAATTCACTTGCTGTCCAAGTCAACTTGTAATAAAGTTTGCAATTACAAAATATATAAAAAATACAATAAAGAGAGGATCTATTGTTCTTCTTTCTTTGAACTTTTAAGTATGGCAAACACGGCGTATCAAAGGCTAGTGGACTCCAGATATAGGCCCTGACCACGTGACCATGTCCAGCAAAATTTATTACATCACCAAAAAGGATGCTCAGAACTGCAGAAATTAGTAATTGGCTAATTGCTCAAGCAAGGACAAAAGGACGGGATTAAAACAAAAGGAAATAAAATGATATATTCTTTAAGTACGATCAAAACCCTATATGTTATAAGAACATGATATTTGTCTAAATTCCAATACACCGAGCTTTCATGGCTTATCATCAAATCTTTATCAAATAAATTGGTTTTATCAAGTGATAAATTCTATCCATTGAGGTTTTTACGAAACTCGGTAGTGCCCGTTACAGGACAGAATAGCTAGTGTTGGTGGGTTAAGAATGGAGGACATGGCAGAAGTTGAGGCCAGGTTGATCAGGAAAACAACTTCATATAGAACCTATGGAAGTTGCCAGCTCAAATTGGGATACCAAAAATAACTGCAATTTGAAAAGCATAAGCTTCAGGAAGTCATGCAGCTGATTTAAGTACTAAGCCATAGATTTAATCTTCAAGATGATAGATTTGGCTACCTTAAACCTCGTAATGAAACACTCTCCTAGAATAATAAGACCAAAGAAACTTCAGATTGGTAAAAAAGGGAAATCAGAAGCTGATTCATTTGATGGGACACAGAAGTTTCAAAGCTAAAATATACGGCCACGAAATCAAAAGTTTTAGAGATTTCCCTCAGAAAACGAGGCAAAGAAAAAGAGTCTTAAACTTCCCTCTGGAAGCTCTAGCACTGCATTTTTCTGTTGCGACTGGCAACTTTCAAATCAAATGTATACTGCCTTCTATCTAAAGGGATTCAATCTTCACGGAAATCCACCATAGAATGCTGACAGAAATACAATACATAGAAAGTAACCACCGAATCATTGCTTCTGCTACTAAACACCGGAACACAGGATGTTTATTTGCACACACACAGAATAAATTAGTCACGAACAGAAGTTATGGAGGTTACCTCGTGCTGTCAGAACCCATGGAACAAAGGAGGATACCGGAGAACATGGTCTCTAATATTGATGGGATCGATCGAGTCGGATAAAACTAGCTAGCTAGATTTGACTCGACGAGCACTGCAGAGAACTCAAACGAACATATGAGTATATATAGAAAGTTTCCAGGGCTAACGCCTAACGGACTCATAAAAGATGCAAAAGGAAGCTGTTCGACTCGATAAGAATCTACATTATGACCGTGACTTCTGTTTAGATCGGTTTGATTTTGACTGGAGCCTAATAGTCGGTCAATAAATATTATCGAAGAAAAACTCATCGTCAAGATATTTTATCACCAATCATAGCTAGTGCTCGTCAAAGTTTAATTTGTGGCCTTCCTGAGAGCTTCGCTGTAATTTGGTGTCTTTCTCCTGTAAGTATATATTCCAGCAAGAGGCGAACAAAGACTAGAAAATGATTTAGCCCTTCTCCACTATCCTTCAAATCAAGATGCATGGAAATCATCTTGGATAATCCTGTATATTGTAAAGACAGGGAGGGAGCTAGGGATCTTTCCATCAATTTCTCTTAGTGAGGGGCTGAGACTTTGTTTGCCATTAACATCGTCAGGCCACTCCATTTTGGAGGAGGGTGTTTGGAGTGTAACCCTCCCGACACAGGGCGTGTCTCAAGTGAAAAGCATTGCTAGGCCGATCGACACTGTGTTTACAGCTAGCCTGATTCGTGATTGATTGCTTGGCCATACATTTTTAGTTCTAAATGGGAAATTCTTATCAATAATTCAAAAACTGGTAGGTATTTTATAAAGAACACATCATATATATTCAATGAGAAAGGTCAAGCAAGATTAGATGAATCAAGCACAAGTTGCTGACAAGTGCGCAGCCTTTGAAGGGGGCAAAGCCTTGATACGAATTTGGTTAAAGAAAACATATTTATATTTATCTAAATACTTAAAACTATTTTAAGTTATCTTGGATCCTTGTTTTCACCAATATTAACATTCAATCCTCTTTAAAAAAAGCTCAACAAGGTGGTGGTGAGATATCGAGTTATGGAGATTACCTTACCACCAAAAGAGCTACAAAAAAAAGAAGGCAACAAGTAATAATCACTGGATATTCAAATTCGAAGTGAAAGAGAACTTCAGGTGTTCGGTTTATTCGCATTCTTCCCGTTGTTTGGATCCTTAATTTTCATCATCTTTACTCATGGCGGGTTTGTTTATGCAATTTAACTTGTTTTTTTTAATTGTTTTCACTTGAAAAGGCTTTAATTAAATTTATGTATTTTTAGGTATTTTTCAATGATTTTGATGTTTTGATATGAATAATATATATATATATATATATATATATATATATATATATATATATATAATTAAACAAAAGTGCAATTGCCTCTTGGGCTATAGTAGTTTTAATTGTTATCTAATTTGTAAATAAATAAACTATGTGATTTGGTAATTATAATTGATGTAATATGTATGTGCTAGTGAGTATGATTATTTTTGTTTGTTCATCGTAAGATTAGATACTCCAAGCTTTGATAATATACTAAATTAACGAGACACCAAAAAAATAGAGTTCAGAAGAAAATATTGCCCGGGGGGAATCTAAGAGAAAAAAGAAAACAAATATCAACTCTATTAACATGGAATTTTTTAATTATAAAAATCAATTCTTGGGAAATTAAAAGGTTAAGGATTGAATAAAAAAATACACAAAAAATAAGGAATAAAAAAATGAAATTAAAACAATGAGGGTTAATATTAAAAAAAAAGTAAAGGGAAAAAAAAGAAGAGAGAGTTAGATTGAAAATAAAAAATATTATATACTTGGATTAAAGAATGAAATAAAAATTAATAAAATCTTTATAAAAGGATCAAGAAAAAAAATCTAAAGAATCAGGATCAAGTTGAAAACATCAATACATGATAAAAAAAAATATAGACACATGGAATTTTTCAACACTTTTTTTAACACAATAAATTCTTATTTGTAAATTAAAATTTTTATGCCCACATCATATTAAACAAATCAAGAGCCATTGTGTAGAGAAATTAAAAAAAAAGACATTGATGATAAATAAAATTAAACAATATATATTGTGCAAGGCAATGCATATTAAAAATATTATAAAAATAAACATAGAATAAATCTAATACATAAAAAATATATATACATGAATAGTACTAACCTTTTTAAAAATTAAACACTTTCGATATAATTAGAAAATAATCGTTATTTAAAAATTTAAAAATAAAAAATAAAATAAAAAAAAATATATATTTTCTTAAAAAGCATTAAAAACATTTAAAATTAAAAATTAAAAAAATAAGATTAGATATTGTCGAGTCTATTAAATCAGGCTAAGTGCTCGGCCCATTAGTATATGGCCCAAATACGGGTATGCAAAGTCAGGCCCATGTACCCTTTTTTTTATATATAAGTTAATGATACGGGTGATATGACAAGACAAACATCCCATTTAATTTTAAAAAATAGATAATAAATTATCTAGATTTCCCAAGATGATGGTTGTAAGAATAGGGTTTCTTTAAACACTTCGATTAGAAAGGATCCCATTTCAGTTAATTGGAGAAGAGAACATTAATAAAATAATAAAACAGAAATATATTTGTGAAATGTGTCCAGCTGAGAATTTTCGAGAAGAAGCAATTGTACAAATTAAGGAACACGGTTCCTCTTGTTTTGTTGGTGGGAACATTCTGCATCATTAATTTAACTGTTTGAGTTAGTTAGTTAGTTAGTTAGTTAGTTGACATCGATGGATGAAGCAAAGCTAAAAAAATTGTTGGCTAGGCATGAGCATCCATCATGATTAACGAATTTGTAGTTTAGATTAATTCAGGTTTATTTGAGTTTTTTATTTTTTATCTTTTTTACTCTTATTCTTCAACATTAAACTAATTAGGACTTGAGATTTATATTTTGTTTTTCATGATGTTATTTTTATTATATGACCGGGTTATGGGTTTAACGAGTTAACTCGGGTTCACTCATGTTTATTTTTTTCCTTTTTTCAATATTTTTTTTAATTTCATCATTCAACATTAAATTGATTAGAAAATAAACTTTATAGTTTGTTTGATTTTTTTAAAATGATCTATTAAGTATTTTTTAGGCAATTAAGTTTTGATGTATCTAATAGGGTGTGAACTTTTAATGTGTAGAGATTACGAGGTTATTTCTATTTTAGTGATGGGTTAAAATATAAATACCACAAAGGCACTTGGTTGCCTATAAATATGGGTCATGGTCCCTAGATTACAAGGTTCACATAATTTTCACTTTTACACCCATTGTAGAGAGAATACTAAGGCTAAGGTTGAGAGATCAAAGGGCTCTCAAAAGGAAGAACTTGTTAATCTAGAAGGCCATCCATACGATTTCCGGTTATGGATTCAGGTACGCTTCCGTTTTATCGTTTATGCATTCTTGATAATTCGACATGAATACAATTTCTATATGCTATGAAATTCAAGATCTAACAAGTGGTATCAGAGCCACTTCATGTTGAATTATTGAGAAAATATGCAAGTGAGATTTCATTCTTATATGTATATATCAGAGTGAAGCAAAGTTTATATATGTATATTAACAAGTATGATGGATTTTAACAAGTGGTAGTTAGAATTTATCAAAATGAATTGGCAGCAATGTTATGCTTGAAGTAAGTTTATATAGATATATAATATATATGTGTTTATATATATATATTAAGGAAATATGGCAGCCCGTAGGTTGCCATATAAAGAGGAATATATATATAGATGAAGCAAAGTTCATGTTGAACTTTGCTTCAAGTAAATATGGCAGCCCGTAGGCTGCCAAATGAATGAAACTTTGTTGGCAGCCCGTAGGCTGCCAACAAAGGTGGAAAGGTAAAGAACTGGCAGCCTACGGGCTGCCAGTGTAGAAATCAAGAACTTAAAACTGGCAGCCCGTAGGCTGCCAGTATAAATGAAAGAAACCAGTACTGGTGCAAAAAAATCAATCAGGCAGCGTAGTAGTCGCCAGGTGAAGATGGAGCAACCAGCGCTGGGAAGGTCAGCGCTGGTGAAGGCTAATAATAATAATTAATAAATAAATAAATAATGGATGAATTAGTGCACTAATAATGATGCAAGCATTAAAATTAGTTAGTGCTCAAGGATGAATTAGTGCACTAATAATGGTGTAAGCACTTAAATTAATTAGTGCTCAAGAATGAATTAGTGCATAATAATGGTGCAAGCACTTAAATTTGTTTATTAGAATTAATCCATTATTGTGCCAAATAGATTAAGGGATATATATATATATATATTATGGGCCAAAGCAAATAACTTATGGGCTTTAGACCCATATAATTTTTATGGTCTTTGGGCTTCAGCCCATAGCAAATAACTTATGGGCTTTAGACCCATATAATTTTATGGTCTTTGGGCTTCAGCCCATAGCAAATAAATTATGGGTTTTAGACCCATATAATTTTATGGTCTTTGGGCTTCAACTCATAGCAAGTAAGTTATGGGCTTTAGACCCATATAAAATATTTTAAATTATGGGCTTTAGCCCGTAGAAAATTTTAGCCCATAATAAAATATGTATTAAGTAGGCTAGTTTAGGATCCGAGTTGGCTCAACCCGGACCAGCCGCAAGGTCAAAGTCAACAGTTGACTTTGTAAAAAAATGCAAATTTATTTATATTGGTATGGTGATATATATATTTTACAATGAATTAATTAAAATAATATGTCACCAAAGTGACCTCTTTTGTGGAGATTAATTTCATTTTGAAATATAAATGGTTTTGTGTATGCGATTTATGTTCTTATTGATCGGCCCAAAGGAAGGTCAATATTTAAGGTAAATGCATATACACATGTAGTAATTAACATGTGATGATTATTTGGTTATACATGTGACTAATTAATTGACCCAAAGGCTGATTTTTTTTGACATGTTCTTATTATCAATGTTTGATTACTACATTAAGATATCACTTACAAATTAATCTTTTATCCAAAGATAAAATATTAATGGAGTGCTCGATATCTTAAGATGAGTTTTACCTTTATTTGAATTAATTTATTTTGCTTTTAAGATAAGTTTTGTTTATGAGCATGTTTCAATTGTTGTTGTTCTTTTTCAGCGATTAATCCTGCAAATATAACTGCCAGTATAAACTCAATTCCTATGCTTAATGGCTCTAACTTCAAGTCTTGGAAAGACAATCTTTTGATTGTTCTTGGAGTTATGGATCTTGACCTTGCGTTAAGGACTGATTCTCCCTTACCACTTACGAATGAGAGTACCTCTGATGAAAAGAGGGATATGGAAAGGTGGGAGAAATCAAATCGCATGTGTATGATGATCATGAAGAGGGCCATTCCAGAAGCATTCAGGGGCACAATGTCTGATCAAATCACAACAGCTAAGGAATTCCTTGCCAATATTGAAAAGAGATTCGTCAAGAATGAAAAGGCTGAAATCGGTACACTCTTGACAAGTCTCATTTCAATGAAGTATAAAGGCAAAGGCAATGTAAGGGAGTACATTTTGGAGATGTCGCATCTTACTTCCAAGCTCAAAGCACTTCAGCTTGAACTCTCTGAGGACTTGCTAGTGCATCTGGTTTTAATATCTCTTCCTGCACAATTTAACCAGTTTAAGGTGAGCTACAATTGTCAGAAAGAGACTTGGTCTCTGAATGAGCTCATCTCACACTGTGTTCAGGAAGAGGAAAGGCTTAAGCAAGATAGGACAGAGAGTGCTCACTTAGCCACTGCCTTTAAAGGTAAGGGAAAGAAAAGAAAGAATGTTAAGAAAGCTGCAGGTATAGTACCTCAAAAGAAACAATTAACGAAATCAAATGATTCGATGAGTGCTGGTTGTTTCTTTTGTGGTGTTGAAGGGCATAAAAAGAAGCAATGCACCAACTATCACGCTTGGCGTGCTAAGAAAGGTATGCTTCTTGCTTTGGTTTGTTCTGAAATTAATTTAACTTCGGTACCTAGACACACGTGGTGGTTAGATTCTGGTGCAACAACTCACATCAGTGTGTCTATGCAGGGTTGCTTGAGTTGCCGAAAGCCAAATGATGTTGAAAGATATATCTATGTAAGCGATGGCAAGACGGTTGAAGTTGCGGCAATTGGAAAATTTAGATTATTGTTAAAGACTGGACTTTATTTGGATCTTAATGAAACTTTTGTTGTATCGTCTTTTAGATGGAATTTGATTTCTATTTCTGCTTTGGACAAATCTGGTTATTCTTGTTCATTCTGAAATGGAAAATTTAGTTTGTTTTATGATTCCAAATTATCTGGTTCAGGTTCTTTATCTGGTTATGATAATCTATATTCGATTGATACAATTGCTTCATTTAATGAATCCCTGCAATTAAGTACACAAGGTACCAAGAGAAAATTAACTATTGATAATTCAGGTATATTATGGCACAAACGATTAGGTCATATCTCTAAAAAGAGAATAGAGAGACTTGTGTCAGATGAAATTCTCGATCCCTTAGATTTTACAAATTTTGATATTTGTGTTAATTGTATTAAGGGAAAACAAACCAATACAAGGAGATTTGTAGCCAACAAGACTATGGACATCTTAGAACTAATACATACATATATTTGTGGGCCATTTCCTACGGCCGCTTGGAATGGTCAACAATATTTTAGAACGTTCATAGATGATTTTTCTAGATATGGCTATGTATATCTCATAAGTGAAAAATCACAGTCACTGGATGTGTTCAGAAGTTATAAAGCTGAAGTTGAAAATCAACTCAGTAAAAAGATCAAAAACGTCAGATTTGACCGTGGTGGTGAGTACTATGGTAGATATGATGGTTCAGGAGAACAACGTCCAGGACCATTAGCTAAATTCCTAGATGAATGCGGTATCGTCCCACAGTACACTATGCCGTGTTCGCCCACTATGAATGGTGTTGCTAAAAGACAAAACAGAACGCTTAAGGACATGGTAAGGAGTATGATTAGTCATTCTACCTTACCAGAATCACTCTAGGGAGAAGTACTTAAGACTGCAGCATATATCCTTAATCGAGTACCCACTAAAGCAACTACCAAAACCCCTTATGAGCTTTGGACAAGTAAGAAACCTAGTCTAAAACATTTGCATGTTTGGGGATGTCCAGCTGAAGCAAGGCCTAATGAAAAGAAACTGGACTCTAGGACGGTAAGTTGTTATTTTATTGGATACTCGGAAAGATCCAGGGGGTATAAATTTTATGATCCCACAACTAGGTCGATTTTCGAGACGGGAAATGCCCGATTCTTTGAGGATGTCGAGTTTGCGGGAGGTGATAAAGATAAAAACTTTGTCTTTGAAGAGGAATATATTGATATTCTCACAGGTGTCATTAGCATTGGTCAAGATTCTAATTTTGACCATGTTGAAGACACAACGAATCAAGACAATGTCGAAGCACCTCCTATTCAGGAAATTGTTCCAGAAGAACAACCTCGAGCACCTCTAGAATCTATGCCATTAAGAAGATCCACTAGAGAGAAGAGAAGTGCAATATCAGACGATTATATTGTATTTCTCCAAGAACATGAGGTAGATATTGGAGTGATGGAAGATGATCCTATCAACTTTCATCAAGCCATTAAAAGTTCTAACTCTCAAAAATGGATTTATGCCATGAATGAGGAGATTAAGTCAATGAGAGACAACAACGTGTGGGATCTTGTCCCATTACCTGAAGGTGTGAAACCCATTGGTTGCAAATGGATATTTAAGACCAAAAGGGATTCAAAAGGTGATGTGGAGAAGTACAAGGCACGTCTTGTTGCAAAGGGCTTTACACAGAAAGAAGGTATCGATTATAAAGAGACTTTCTCTACGGTATCTTCGAAAGACTCTTTCAGGATTATAATGGCATTGGTGGCACATTTCAATCTTGAGTTACATCAGATGGATGTAAAGACAGCGTTTCTCAATGGTAACATTGATGAGATGATCTATATGTTGCAACCTGAAAACTTTGTGTCTCGAGACCCAAAGAATATGGTTTGCAAACTTAAGAAATCCAGCTATGGACTCAAACAAGCATCTCGACAATGGTATTTCAAGTTTCATCAAGTGATCATCTCATTTGGTTTTGAGATGAATTTGGTCGATGATTGTATATACCATAAGTTCTGTGGGAGTAAATATATTTTCCAAGTTTTGTATGTCGATGACATCTTGCTTGCCAGTAGCGATATAGGCTTATTGCACGAAACCAAGAAATTTCTAGCTAAGAATTTTGAGATGAAAGATCTTGGTGAAGCCTCTTTTGTATTAGGTATTCAGATACATCGAGATCGCTCTCGAGGTATTCTTGGATTATCACAAAAGAGCTATATCGAAAAGGTTCTTAAAAGATATGGCATGCAAGACTGTAAACCAGGAGATACCCTTGTGGCTAAGGGAGACAAATTTAGTCTCAATCAGTGCCCTAAGAATGATTTTGAGAAAAGGGAAATACAGAAGATTCCTTATGCTTCAGTAGTAGGGAGTCTAATGTATGCTCAAGTTTGTACGCGTCCGGATATTGCGTACATTACTGGGCTACTGGGCAGATTTTTAAGCAATCCAGGAATAGACCATTGGAAAGCAGCTAAACGGGTCTTACGGTACTTACAGAGAACGAAAGACTACATGCTCACATATCGGAGTTTAGCTAATCTGGAGATCATTGGGTATAGCGACTCTGATTTTGCTGGATGTCGAGATACCATGAAATCTACATCAGGGTATATTTACATGCTAGCTGGAGGTGCTATTTCCTGGAAGAGCGCTAAACAGTCACTTATAGCCTCTTCCACGATGGCAGCTGAGTTCATAGCATGTTATGAGGCATCCAATCATGGAGTATGGTCGTGAATTTTGTCACGGGGCTGCGTATAGTGGACGATATTAAAAGACCACTAAAATTATTTTGTGACAATAAATCGGCAGTTTTATATTCCAATAACAATAGGAGTTCATCGAAGTCAAAACACATCGACATCAAGTTCCTAGTTGTTAAAGAAAGAGTTCAGAGTGGACAATTGTCTATAGAGCATATCGGTACAAACTCCATGGTTGCGGATCCGCTTACTAAGGGATTGCCACCCAAAATGTTTCATGAGCATACTGCTCGTATGGGTGTTTTGGCAATTGATAGTATTCAGTTTTAAAGGGAGTTTGTAATTTTACATGCTTATGTAATATAGACAAATTTTCAGTTTATGGATATTTATGAGTTATTTTCTACATAAATAAAGTCTTTGGTTTAATTTACACTCTGATTTTAGTATAGTTTGATCTCACTAAGGTTTAAGGGTGGACCAGTTGGAAATAGGCATGTTAAGATCATATTGCATGAAATTTCCATGCTACACATCCACATCATGATCCATGTCATTTAATTGTATTGGCATACGTGACCTTTGATAGGTTGAGTTACGAAAATTGTAACGAAAACCGCTTAGATCCTATGTTGGTATGATTACTGGACCGGATTGGTTATAGATACATCTGTTAACGACAACAAAGATTGAGGTCAATTGGTTATTTTTGCAAAACATAATTATAAGGTTATACATATAACCCAAGTGGGAGATTGTTGGATCATTAATCCAACGTTGGGCTTATATGAAAATAATTATGTGTTTGTGGACTGTCAAATAAGGTAAAGCCTAATTAAAATGATCTATTAAGTATTTTTTAGGCAATTAAGTTTTGATGTATCTAATAGGGTGTGAACTTTTAATGTGTAGAGATTACGGGGTTATTTCTATTTTAGTGATGGGTTAAAATATAAATACCACAAAGGCACTTGGTTGCCTATAAATATGGGTCATGGTCCCTAGATTACAAGTTCATAATTTTCACTCTTACACCCATTGTAGAGAGAATACTAAGGCTAAGGTTGAGAGATCAAAGGGCTCTCAAAAGGAAGAACTTGTTAATCTAGAAGGTCATCCATACGATTTTCGATTATGGATTCAGGTACGCTTCCGTTTTATCGTTTATGCATTCTTGATAATTCGACATGAATACAATTTCTATATGCTATGAAATTCAAGATCTAACAGGTGGCTCTAAACTCCAAAGTCCAAACCACAAGCCATGTAAAAAAAGCAATGTTAAAATTTCTGTTTATTAATTAAAATATTCCTGTTTTGTTTTGTAAATTCCGTTTAAGTTAAATAATAAATAATTTTATAATATCAATTATATCTCTTAATTCTACAGTTAGATTAAGATGAAATTGAAATTTTACGATAAGCAATCATAGAATATTATGACCTTGCAAGATTGATGATGATATTCGTGTAATATTAATATTATGCATGTTCATAATTTTGGTCAGAAAAATTATTTTATTGGTTTTTTAGATTAAATTACACAATTCTAAATAATTTTATTTTTTGAATTTGAACTAATTTTTTTAAAAATTAATATATTTAATTATATATATATAAATAAATAGTATAACCTAGTTCCAAAACCTAAACATTTTCATTTTAATTAAAAAAAGGAAAAACAAAACGAAATTAACAAACTTGATATCAATAACTAAAATATTTTTTTCTATTGAGAAGCTATTTCTACACATTTCTATTGAAAAAACAAAAATAGAAAAAGTAGATCTGTAGGCTCTTCTCAGATAGCAGGAAGTTAAGAATATGGGCGGGGTTGATTTTTTTCCAGTTCAATTAGTGCTCCCTTTCAGCACTGTTACCATTGACGGATATCACTTGAAAAAGTGACTGATAAAAGCTAAAAAAGTAGTATTTTCAGATGAATTGCGAACAAGAACCTGACAATCTGGGGTTAGTTTCAAGCCCGGTCTGCTAAAAGCTGTCGCATTCCGACCTACCAGTCCCATTTAAAACAGTCAGATAAGAGATAAGGTTTCTGAGATATTTTTGCAAGAGGTTGTGAGATATCTATTTGGCTGGTCCCAATTCCCCGTACGAAGTCAGGAAAATGGTTAGCATTGCACAAAATATCTTTCTATCATCCACCCACCGGCGTTCTTTCCTTATAACAGTCAACTAAAAAGTGTTAGAAGTCAGAGAAGAAGTAGGCTGCTTGATAGGTTTTGAAGAGAAGAAAAAAAAAATAGATCGAGAAGAGAAGGGGAAGAGAGAAATGGAGTTCTCCCAGAGGCCTAGCAGGAGTGATGCACACCTGTCATTGGAGGAAGAGGCAAAGCAAGAGGAGGAAACAAGAGAGTATTTCGAGGAGATAGCTCCCAAGCGTCACTCCAAGCCTCAACGCAGTGAGTATTCCGTTCAGTACGTCGATGCACTCGCCACTAATGACAATCAAAGTTTCATCCCAGAACATGTTGAGTTTCAACGTCTCGAAACTGATCCTCAGGTTCGTTTCTTGAGCTTTCATTTACCATGCTAGCCTGCAACAGTTATTGATTAGCATCTGAGAAATTCTTGAATGTGGATTTGTAGATTGATTCTTCTTCTTCTTCTTCTTCTTCTTTTCATAATTTGAATGCAGAAAATAGTTTCCAAGGGAAGCAGCAAAGCGGCTGATGAATTTGTAGAGACAGAGTATTACCAGGATCTCAACTGTGCTGACAAGCAACACCACACGGTACCACCATTGCTATGCCTAGCTACATATTCTAGTCCAAAGGACTTGGAAATGATTTGCTCATTTACGTTAGGGATATCATGGGAGTTTTCTTCATTTTGCAGACAGGAACAGGGTTCATCACAGTGGAGAACGCAAGTGGCAAGTGCTTCAGCCTAGCACCAGATTCGACAACCAGTTGCCATGCCTCTTGCAAAGGAAATCCAGCAACTAACGACTGGATTCCAGATGATGCTGATATGGTACACCTCCATGCCCATTCCATTACTTACACTTTACAGTAATCTCTCTGTTTTATTTTTCTGGGTTTTGTTCCGCGAGAGTTTTTAGGTTGAGCCAACTCGACTGTGTGACTACATTTTCAGGTGACTTCCGCTTCAGACAAACCCAGTAGGAGTGAAAATTGAGAAGAAGGGTGGCCGGAGATGTTATCTTCAAATAAAGTGCTAGATTATGCATGTTTCTTTGCTCATTGTCAGTCTGTACCAAGTGTTGATTGTTGCAAATAAAGTCCTAGGACAACAATTGTCGGTTCAGTAAACGAAAACCTTGAATTTGTTCTGGGGGAAAAAACTGCAGCTTCTGTGCTTGTGATATTTGAATTGAAACTCTAGTGTCTGAAGAATATATTGTTTTCATTATTGTTATTTTAAGTTGAGCTCCAGAGGAAGCCCTGCCATAATCCAAAAACTGAACAACACCAAGTCCGTCATATATTCAAACACCACTAGCCAAGCATGGCAACAGTTCCTACTTCACGAACCTGAGAATGCCATGCTTCCAGTGAAGCCGCTTTTCTGACTGAAGTAAAATTGACATTGGGGAAAAACACCTGCCATGTTCTGCATCACCTACTTTGTTCATAGGCTGAATTAACTGGGGAATATAGTGCAGACCACATGATAAAGCTGTCAAATTTCTATAGAGAACTAACTACTGCAGCATACGCTAATGGTTGAATTTACAGCAAAACATACAACACCCCACCCACGCTCAGGGCAGGGGGTGTATTTCTCGAGCATCAACACAATTACACTCCCGTAACATACAAACTAGCTGCAAAAACTATGTCACGCTTTATCGCATTCGAAGCAGCTTCCATTTTCTTGTAGACTGCAGAATTGCCCATGATAGCTGCAGCATTCTTAAATTCACGACATGTCTCGTCCAATCTGACAATTGTGCGTACTATCAGGCCTTCAGGAACATCAGTAAGTTCACATATATCAACAAATGGAGTGCCCTGCAAATGGTGAAACTGACGAGGTCACAAATCATCCAAAACTAATGAAAGGATAAATTGAGTTGTTTTCGTAAAAGAAACCTTTGCCCACTCGTACACAACTTCGACTAAACCGAACTTGAGATTCTCATTGGCATACTCCTCAGGGTTTATTGGTAGATTGTAATTTGATTGAAGCTCTCCAAGTCTTATTGCTGTGCTGTACAATCTGAAGTGAACAACCGTCTAGGATTAGATTGAAAACCAAAAAATGAAAAGAAAAGTAATGGGAAGACTAATAACAAAGTTAATTTCCAGAGTTATAATTAGGATCTGATAGACAACTGTATGTGAATGGGGAAGCCGTGATCTATTTTCACTAACTGCAATCAATTCATCCGTATCATATGAAAATTGAAAGCTAAGATATTAATTTGAATTCCTAATAGGATCCTGACAACCTGCGGTTCACCATTCTATGTAACATTACTGCAAAGCATCAGGCATGGTGCCCAAGTACCATGATTCCAGTTTTGAAAATCAGAATAACAGAACCATCCTAGATGGAAACCACAATTTTACATCTAGAAAATTTAGAGAAAAATCTACCATGTAATAAGGAATCTAACCATTAGATCTTGCAGACCTAAGGCAAGGCATTGACACAAGGATGGACAATCACCTATTTTTAGCTTGAGACAGCCTGGGAGTAAGTGAAGGCTCGGAAGTTTTCCTCTGCTGAAACACAAAAGCAGACATTATTGCCACTGCTTCTTCAGGTTCCAGGTCATCAAGTTGATTCTCGAATAAACACTCGGTGCATATCAACTCCTCCCCTGAATTCATCTCACATGCAACACGGCCTTTAATTTGAACTACTAGGTCACCATCTATACAGCCAATTTCCTTCAGAACATATATCTGCAAATGCAGTGCTTAAAGTTTTGAGGGTGGTGTGAAACCAATATGGCAGATAATTAACACAAGAACATCTAGCTACTACATAGCACATCAGGGTAAAAAAGAGAGTGAGACATACCCGGCCCTGAAAATCTGGCATCTGTTTGAGTGCTTCATCTGACATTTGGAATTGCAGGTTACTAACTTCCTCTTTATGCTTCTTTATCTCTTTTGCCAAACTAATGTGCTCCTCCAATTTTATACACCCATTACACTTATTTGATGCCATCTTTTGTAGCAGGCTTGTCCGTTTGTGGTAGGCTTCCACAATATTCACATCTTTCAACTTCAGCTCTAAACAGTATCAGTAATGGAAACGTAATATTTAGCCAAGTTATGAAGTAAAACTTAAGAACATTGAAAAGGAGAAAGTGCAAGAGGTAAATTTTTTGCATAGCATGTAAGACTAAGAATAATGTTAGAAAGAGAACATCAAGATGACTATAACCACATATCAACATATATAACAAAGGCTTGCACTGTCAGCACAGGAACTGAAATCAACCAGCATGATTCATTTATCATGATGTATAATTAAGGACCGGAGTCATTAAGGGCAAGAAGATAAACCACGGGCCACAAATCTCACTTAAAATACAGAGTTAGATCTACAGGCAACAGATCAACACCCACCAGCAGCACCACACACAAAAACCTTGATTTTTCCCAAACAATTAAAAAGGATAGGAATTTGGGACTTGCAGACTACGGGAAGAAGGATCACTAAAGAAAGCTACCAGCATGCCAATCTGCCAGATGAGAAAGCTTCACCATAGGAGATGATCTTAAAGAATCTACAGCTCACTGTTTTCTGATGCACAGAAGGTTAAGCCCAATTTTGAGATACAGATAATGCAATTGCAAGCCATATTTTACAGTATCCAAAAAGGGGCCTGGCTCATCATAATGTCAACTTATATGGATTAATTGTCAAATTTCCCAGTATCTAATAAGGGGCTTGGCTCATCACAATGTCATCTTATTTGGAGTATTGTCATATTATTATAAATTCTATAACTGATAAGAATGTTAATGTTTGTTCTTTCATGTTTTTTCTTTCCTAATCATCAATGATAGTGTGTAAAGAAATAAATAAGATGTTACAAACAGTTCATCTTCACAAAAAATGTCTTACCTTTCAGCGGATCTAGTGCAGGAGGATATTTATTTCCATCAATTTTTGTTCCCAACAGCTGCTGAACTGTCTTGGAGAAAGCAGCATTGCTACCATCTTCAAGAAGCCGAACTTGGTCTATTGTTATTTTACAATTGCATATGCATAATAATTCTTTACTTTCAATTCCTCTAACTTCATAATTGATCCCGGCAGCAGCACCATGGTATGGTAGTTCTATCTTGACGGTGCCTGATCCCTTGCGATTAGTGAGAGAAGAGAAGTACTCATCGTCATTTCCACGCTTTGATTTTGGCATCAGCACATAACCTTGGAAATCAGCACTTTTGTTATCTTGCAAGTTACTGCTTATTGATGGAGCATCAGGTTTCAGCACCAAAACTATGTATTGCTTCGTACTGGCTGATGTCACTTTCACAACAACTCCAAGTAAGTGATCCTGTGCATGAAAGTGATCGTGAGAAGGCCACAAATTAGCAACTGCAGCTACTCTACTGGAAACCATATAAGCCCTCTCAATTTTTAAAATTTCATCCATTATGGAGTCCAGCAAGGCTAGGCACTAGAAAGTACAACTCTCATGAGAGAAACTTCATATTTGACAGTACTCATAATCAGCACAAGTCAAACACCTGTGCACGGGAAGCACCTCTGCATTTCATTTTCATCATCTGAAGTTTAAAACTTAATTTTCTGTCATGTAAAATTATATTAAAAGACAACAGGTAACTGCACTAGAAAATTCAAGTCATTCTGATTCATCTTAAACAAGAAACCCTTATGGAAAGAACCAAATTTACCAATAGCAGAAGAATAATGACGCTTCAAAAGACAAGAAATAGGAAAGCACTAGAGCACCAAGAAAATAATAATAATAACTTACCGATAGTGATCTCACAATAACAACTCTTCCAGGTGTAAGAAATGTTTGGGCATGACGGGACTGCATGACAGTCTCTGCTACCTCGTTGTCATATTTTTCTGCTTCTAAGTACAGGTCATAGTATTCTTCAATTGTTGGCTCACCTTTTATACATCTGTATTAAAATAGCCACGCATGATGAACTAAAGGGAAAAGATGTCACCATAATAAAATCAAAAGCAGAGTAGCTTTCACTTTCTCACATTTATGAGATTATTGAAAGACCTTAGGACAAAAATATATACATTTATAATGGGATGCCAAGAGGCTCTTGTTGCAACAACAATGATATCCAATGCAGTTGAATGCTACCTAAATACCCTATGTTGATTTATTAAGAGTGGCATCCCATTATAAAATATATATATATATATATAATCGCTCATCTAGAATGTATATCTGTGCTAAAATAAGTACATTGCTTAAGTGTTTTACCAAATTTTGCATTTATCTATACTTGGTCTTCCATATACTGCTATTTAAGGATTCTGAAAAGCTGGTAACATGATTCAGCAGGTCCTCTTTCGTAGCTTAGTTGTATTGGTATTATAATACCAATATAACCAAGCTATAAAAGCAGTGTTAGCGAGTAATATGAAACCATATCAGGGGCCTTGTCTAAAATTTTAATCTTAGGTGAGACTTGAAGACATGGTTTTATTACTTTCTAGCAGAAAGCTAGCACGACCACATTATCATTCATATATATATGATTGGTTAATCATATCTTAAAGTAAAGCCAAAATCATCACATTTTCATATAAGAACTAGCCATTAGTTAACATTGGTAGGCAATCACATAATCCATCAAAACAACAGTACCCAACACAGAACTAACACAAAATCCAAAAGGAACAAGGTGTTAATAAACTGAAATAAAAAGTATGGTGTACAAATGTTTTATAATAATAAAAAAATGAATTAATAACTGATGCAAGGACATTTCTTATCTAGAAATTTAGATACTATGAGGTCTGATAGACAAGTTGGCCATCAAGATTCTGCATTGATATACATACTCAACAGTTTTGGCAGGCTGAGCAAGCTTTCGCATCAGAACTTTTTGCTGTTCTGGAAGTTGTTTCTGTGAACCGAACTCTGCAAAACTTCTTTTTAGCATATCTTCCACCTGCAGTTATGTCCCCCAATCAACATTGAAAAAATGAACTCACTAGATGGATGAAAACACCAAAATAAATAAAACAAAAGAATTTTTTTCAAATTGGAAATTGTAAAACCATGATGTACTAGCTTAATATGTAGAAATATGAAGATTAATCCTATTACAAGAAGAAACTGACTAAACATAGCAGCAGTTTGCTAGGACTGACCCTGATGGCCTGACCACCATTCTAAACCTCAAGAGAAAATTAACCACACAGTGACTAAATAACCAACATTTTTAGATTTAATGAAGCATAGAACTCAAGACATTGAATCTACTAAGACTACAATGTCTTATGATTCAGAGATATTTATGGGTTGGTGAGAAGTATTTGCTTAGAGATCCCAAATCCCATAAGGAAAACCATGGGTGCCTTTTGTTTGTCATCATTCACTCCCTTTGTACGGATTTTATGCATTTCTACTTTTTGTACATTGCAACAAGGATTGTGGCAGTTTAACTGTATTCCTTGCACAGTGTGCATGCAAATACAGAAAGACATACACACATAAAAAGACAAGTGTGAGCAGACAGAATCTGCAAGATGAACAGTGTGATGGGTAAGCTACGATTAGTTGTTCCTGAGCCAGGTTTCCAGACATGCATAAAGTGTGCGTGAATGGTTGCATGCAAGTGTGAGATTCTACTTGTGCATAAGGTGTAACTTTTCAATTAGAATATTAGAGCAAGTATGACCTGGATAAGAAGATTTGACATCCATGAAAAATGCAAATTAAAATATCTGCGAGTTTCACAACTCCAATGGAAAGGAATCTGAATATGGATAGTATTACTTGTTACACGACCACAAATATTATGAAAAATCTAATCCACAAGATACCTTCAATTCTTCAACACGCAGGAGATGCAAAATCATAATATAAGTCAATCGAAACTGGGACTCAAGCTTGGTAGCACTTCCAACTATAACATTTCTCAAATCAGTCTCATGTGGAATTTCATCGCGGCACATTACTACAACAGTACCAATTTTGTCAATTCCTCTTCTGCCAGCACGACCAGCCATTTGAGTGTACTCCCCTGGTAATAACTGTCTAAATTCCTTGCCATCAAACTTTCTCAACATATCAAATACAACCTGAGAAAGATCTTGAATCAAGTCAGTATTAGAAGAAGGTATCTAAGAGTTGCTGAAGTTTATTATTATTATTATAAAATAAACTAAAAGAGGTCAGTGTTCCACTATTCATTGTGAGTGAAAACACTGTGGATTGTAATAATGTGTTTTTGGGTCGGTTCATTGGTTCATTGACTTTTTTATACTTATTTGCACAGTGAAATAACCATTTTATCCCTTGAAAAAGACAAAAAACTGTTGCTGCCGGGAGGGGTTCCACGTGAATTTCACATTTTTTTAAAAATGGCTAAATACTAATTTGCCCCCCAATAAGACAAAAAACAATTATGACCAGTTTATTGATTTTTTTATACTTATTTGCACAGTGAAATAATCATTTTATCCCTGAAAAAGACAAAAAACCGTTGCTGGCGGGATAGGTTCCATGGGAATTTCACATTTTTTGAAAATGGCTAAATACTAATCTGCCCCCAATAAGACTAAAAACAATTATGATCGGGGGTGCCACATGAATTTCATATTTAAATAGCTAAATACTAATCTACCCCTTACTAAGACAATTGAAGATTTGATTGTAGAGGTGTTTCGGTAATTGACCAATTTTTTTTATTATTATCTGCAAAATACCGTGCATGTATTACACGCAACCGACAGTATTCGGCCTCACACCTACTTCGGGCGGCAGCGGCCGGTGGCGGAAAATGTTCATCCGGCATCTCATCCAATGTGCCGCCGTGTCCTCTTCCTCATGGTGTGGCGTGTCATGGCCCCCGATAGCCGGTTTCAGGACGGTGGTCGGTTGAAAGTTTCTTTCCCTTTTTCTCTCTCCTGCATGCTAAAGTACAGGGCAGACCCCTGGTTTTATGGTGTTTTCATTTCAGTTCCTTATCTTTTAATTGTTTTGCATGGTCCTGATTTATGTTATATAAGTTTTAATTTGTTTCAATTGGGTCATTCGATTGAAATTGATTATATATTTAGGTTTCAATTCGGTACTCATTCTTTTAATTTCCGGATTGGATTTAATCCCTTAATATATTTGGCACAGAGTTTTTGATTTTTTCAATTTTGTCCTTTGATTGAAATTGATAATATATTTAGTTTTCATTTTGGCCCTTATACTTTTATTTTTTTATTTTAGTTCCTTTATTTTTTTTATATTTCTGAAATAGTCTTTATTTTTTTTCATGTTTATATATATGTGCTCTTAGCTTTAGTTTTTAATTTTTATTGTTTTCTTATTTATTGAGGTGATATTTTTTTTGAAAGATTTTGTTCTTAAATGTTAGTTTGTGCTTGTGATAATTTGAAAATTGATATTTCTATTATTTTCTCTTTGTTCTTTCTTTTAGTTTTTTTACTAGCTGTATTGCTCGAACTACGTTGCGGGCCAACAAATAATTTTTATAATTGGTAGTATTAAAATATATAATGAGTCCTAGTTTTAAAAAGAAATATAACATTTACACATGTAAAATTTGATATGTAAAATTTGATATAATGAAGAACATAATATTATCCACCAAAAGGCATACAAAACAATGAAAAAAAATATTGTCAAATGCAAAAATAGAATAAAAATATAATAGATTAATCAAACACAAAAACAGAACTCATGTAATAATCTTCAATCATTTTCAAGCGAAATCAATTTCACTAACCATCAGCGCTAACTTTTAAAGCCAACAAAACTAAAAACTATCCACATTGTACATCATCAACAAATGGATAAAAAACTGACAATAAAAGTATTGCATGATGGATCAAAAAAAAAATGGATAAAAAACAACAAAAAAACCAACATTGGCAAAAAAAATTAACACCCACAACATTAACCACACAACCATCAAAGCATTAATCCTCTAATTTCAGAAGTAATTGCAGCGCAAAATCATTAACCAAAGGCATACGAAATAGAAACTCATTACAGCATAAAATCATTCAGCAAAAGCACATGAAACAGAAATCAACACTTGATCAACCAAACATTACCAATACCCTCAACTAAATGGTAGGTTTGAATTGCGAAATATAAACAAATAATCATATAAAATGATGAACACAAAACTTATCCTTTTCCATGCCAACTGTCTCCAAAACAAATGTGCATATAATTCCATCCACTATGATAATTAAAAATTCTCTCATTTCAAATCTCACATCATCGAGCAAAGATAGCCAGAAAACAACAAAGTATTTTTTAAAAAAAATCTTGCTTTAATATAAAACTGGAAAATTTTTAAACATTGCCAAAAAAACCCTTATCCACAAAACTAATTATTTATCTCTAATGGTAACCAAACTAAAAAAATAGTGTTAAATTTGCCTCTAAGTTTCTCCAAAGTTTTTCCGAAGCAACACCATCCATTTATGGCACATAAATAGCTAAGAAGTCGTTACATTGCAAAGATAGCGCAAACTGTATTTTTAAATCAGTGCCAAAAAAATTGTCTCAAGAAGCATTCAACATTCATCATCATTTACGGCTGCCTTCGCTATAATCAATAATGAAAATTAATAACTCATGTCTCAGTGATTTTGAGTAAAACCCCCTATAAAATTAACAACAAACCAGTATAAAAATCAACAATAAATCAAACCCACAAAAAATGACAAAACATATAGACATAAAAATCAATAATAAACTTAAAAAATAAAAATAAAAATGAACAATAAAGCAAACCCATACAATAATTGCAGCACCCCGCATATAACTCAACCCAACAATTGTGTCAAACCAAAAACCAACTCTTTCACTCAAAGCAACTCACCACTGCCAATAGACCCAAGTACCACACCCATCAAACTAAGATCAACAACCACATAATTCATGCCTCAGTAATGCCAAATGAAACCCCCACAGTCAAGACACCCAAGAAACAAATTGGGCTCCTCTTCAACAATTAATCAAGCTGAAAAAACAAATGATACAAAAACCCCACCACCACAAACCCAAGAAACGAATCGGCCTCCTTTCCAGCAATCAAGCCGACGCCTTTCTTTAATATAGCAGAAGGTTCAAGAAAGCAAGGATGCAAGAAATATATAGTTCAAAAAAGCAAGAGAGGCATAAAACTAAAAAAAAAAGGCAAAAGATGCAAAGTTGAAAAAAAGAAGCAAAAGCTGCAGGAAACTTAAAAAAAAAGCAAAAGCAAGTTCGTGAGATGAAAAAAGTAGGTGTGAATTAATTAGCAAAGCATTTGACGCACGTGGCAGCCAAGATAGAAAAAACAAAATTGAAAAATTGAAACCACCGAGACACGTGGCGACGAATTAATTGACAAAAATAGATTACAGCGTAAAAAAAGTCAATACAGATAATTAATAATCTGACAACTAATAAATGCGAAAACAGACAGTACAGACCGGATCGAAATGACTCAAAACCCAAAAACCGAACCGAAAAAACAAACCGACCCAAAAATACTCTATTGAAATCCACGGTGAAAACACTCACAAGCTACAGTGTTTTCCTAACCTCTTTTAGTTTATTGTATAATCAGTTTTTTATTATTATTTTCAAGTAAGGTGATTTTTTCTCAGCTAATAATTTTTATTTTTGCTTGCATTTATTAAAGTTTTTAGGCTTTTTTTGTCTTTGATTTAATTTTTTTTCATTATTAACGCAATAATGATAATAATAATTTTAGTTTTTTTCTTGTTTACTCTTTTGTTAATGTTGTTGATTTTTTTTTTCTCGGGGTAATTTAATAATTTTTAATATTTCTCTTGTTGAGGTAGTATTTTTTTGGAAAAATTTTGTTCTTCAATTTTAGTTTGTGTTCATGATTATTTGAAAATTTATATTTTTTTTCCCCCTTTGTTCCTTCGTTTTTTATTAGTTTTTTTTTATTTTCACGTCAAGTGATATTTTTTTTATTTTATGTTTTTGCTTGCTCTTTTGTTAAAGTTTTAGGCTTTTTTTATTCTTTAATTTTTTCATTATTAACACAATAATAATAATAATAATAATAATAATAATAATAATAATAATTGTAGTTTTTTTTCTTGCTTCCACTTTTGTTATTGTTTTTGAGTTTTTTTTATCCTCGGGTTGTTTAATGAATTTTATTGATTAAACAGTGACAGTAATGATATTTTTAGATATTAAGGCTTCGATGTTGCTGTTGTTATAATAGGATGTGTTGATGTATTTCATTATGTCAACTTTTACATGTATAGATGTTATATTTTATTTTTTCACTAGCAAAACCTATTAATTATTTCAATATCAACAGTTATAAAAATTGTTTGCTTAGCCCGCAACGTAGTGCGAGCTATTTAACTAGTCTAGAACTAGATGGAGTCAAGTAAACAAGGTTTGTGATAATGAGCTGTGTGAAGGTGTTAACATGTTTTATCTTGTGGCTTCTATTTACTAAGATGAAATTCAATGCACTATCCATATTTTCCATTAATATCATCGCTCCAACAATGAATGAAAGGATTAGCAAATGTAATGTTACAATGTGATCTAGAACTTGATGAGGTCAAGTGAACAAGGTTTGTGGCATTAAGCTAAGTGATGATGTTTTACATGTTTTATCTGGTGGTTGCTAGTTACTAAGATGAAATTCGATGCATTATCCAAGATTTCCATTATAACATCACTCCAACAATGAGCAAAAGGATTAGCAAACTTAATGCTACAATGTGATCAAAATACATCATAATAACAATTACCTCTTATTTAACAATGAAAATATATTATCATCAACTTAAAATTAATAGCAAAGGGTAACATCTCATTCTAAACTGGCTAGAAATGTGACGTGTAACCTAATGCCAGATATTTACAAGCACCTGAGATATGACTATTTCGGAGTGTTTTGGTTTTAAATTTGGTGGCTTGGTCCTTAGTATATTGTTCTTGCCCGGTTTCTTCCTAGTCGATATGAGAACACTTCTTAGTCCACTCTGCAATCTTGGTTCTAAACTACACGAGTTATAATTTTGACAGGTAGAGATGTTGTCTTGTTTTCTTAAAAAAATGAGTTATGGAATAAAATTGAGAGAGTTGACATTTTGTTTTAGGCCCAATTCACAGGACTTCTTTTTTCCTGGTATTTCCTAGTTTCTTTTTCTTACTCACTGTTCATGTTGCTACAGTGTCTTAGTTACAGTCCACAGAATCACAACAATTCAAATTGCATCCTCAAATCAACTTCTAATTTCAAAGCCTAAACCTTTCTTAAACAAACTCCTAATTGGTCCCAGTTTTTCATATACATCAAACCAAACCCTATTCTCAACCAACACAAAAAAAAACTCAGTATTCTCAAAGCTATCCCTCTTTGCGAGTTCACTTTTCTTTTAAAGATTAGGTTCAAAATAATTGGAACACCTAACCCATAATCTCAACCACCCAATAGCCTAGCTGAGCACATTTTTCAAACATTTAATTGATAATTAAACAACACTAACCGTTCTAGCTGGGGCATTCACACCCATCGCAAAAGTCTCCGTTGAAAATAATACCTACAACAAGAATAGAGATTAGCATAACAAATAAAGCGCCTAAATATTACCATAGCCATACAATTTGACAGCATTAATGAAATTTTTAACTCTAGTATTTTGCTAAAATGTTATAAAGGAAATTTAACTAGGGCCATAAGCTTGTTATAATGGCAAAAGGCTGGGTTTTGCAACGATTACAGGATCAAGTCTTTGGAGCAGCCACTTCATGCACAATGCTTCCCAAAAAAAAATCCTGAGGGATCATAACTGGACAATACTTTCCTTTACATGAAAGAATGTCAATTGCATAACTCTTTTAACCTCATGAGGGAATCGCTAGTAACAGCAAGGCACCCCAAAGAACCATGCATAAATTAAAACACCAAGCCAATCCAATAATTAGAAAAAAAAATTACCTTAATCACACCACGACAGAAAAGCATTTCAACGACTTCCTTAACAATGGGAAGCAGCCCTGCATGATGCACAGCAATCCCTCTGCTAAGAAGGCTCCGAACTCTGACAATCTGTGAATAAAATTAGGTAAAAACCCAACTGTGATCATATGAATAGAGGGTAAATGCAAATGCCACCAGACCTGTGGTAAATTGCGGTCTGATCCCTTTAGTCGTGAAAATGCCTTGTCACAGAAAACATGAATTACGCTTTTCTCAGATCTACTAGTGAGATCAGTCCCATACATACTGTCAGCTGATTTATCACATCGATTCTTTGAGAAACAAAATATAACTACCTGAACATGCAGCAGAAAAACTGTTCAGAATATACAGCCGGCAAAATCCAGTGCTAGATTTTGAGCTGCAGAAAACTCTAGAGGAAGAATAGTGATCTTTTATATTTATGACTCCACAGTGGAAGGTAGCAGAGGACTATAATCAATTCCATGTCTAGAAAAAGTTGCAGAGGACAATGATTGATATTACATCTTTCAAGAATTAAATTTGGAAAAAAAGATGTTGTTTGTCTGTCACTAAAAGCCAAAATTCTGAAAGTTTATTTTTCAAAAAACTCTTATAAAAGGTCCTATCTGTATATTAAGGCGACAAATTCTGGTGTCATTTTCATAAAAAATCTTATTTTTCAAGAAATTTCTGGTGTCATTTTCATTAAAAAGTCCTACTTGGTGAGACAAACTTAAGAGGACATTATCTGACTTACAGGCAAAAGATAATTCTTCAAAAGCTTGTTCACAAGCTGCAACCACAAAGAGGCCTCTGATCTCCATGACCTCCAGTTATTTTGGCCACTTCCATTATTCTGGTTTCCCTGGACAGTCCCAGAGAATGTCCCCAAATTCTGGGAACCATGCTTGTTTTGTTTGCTAAGACTATGGTTGTCACGTTTCTGACCCCGAACCCCATCGTGTGTTACAGAAGACCCTGTATATGCTCCAATACTGCCACCCACTGCAGTAGAATTATTTTTCTTGAATGCGTATTTAGCAGTTTTCAAACCTTGAGGCATAAAATCCTCGCCTTCACATATTTTGTATAGTTCTCCAGAATAAAATAGGCAATGCTCCAAAGGGACCGGCCTTTTTGTAGTTCTGATGACAGACCCAGAAAAATAAAAACTTATGTCAATAGCCAACAAAGAAATGCAGTGTATCCCCTTTATGTTGCACTAATACACTTGAAAAAATATTTGAAAGTAAGAAACGATGAGCTAAAAAAATTAACAAACTTATGAACAAACTCTTAGAAATTAAAAAAAAAATCAATATTAATTACAATAAGAATTTAATTATTACCCAGTAACACGGATTGTCTTCTGCTTTGTCCGACTGATCCAGTCAGCAAATTCAACTGTGTTTGGCACCTGCAATATAACAATGAACATGAACATTTAAATGCATACATCAGTCAAGACAAGGGGGGCAGGGGCAAAATTTACTACGTAAACCTGTCTCCATGCAAAGAAGCAAACAAAATCATAGTAAATTGTAACAGCCCCCTTTATGAACCCCCCAAAAAAACATAAACTATCATCTTCTATCATATAGGTTATGGAAAAGAGGGCTGCAAAAAATTTTAAAAAATTAAAACATAATTTTAAATCAGCTGATTCCTTCCATTGCTTCTGATTTTGTAAGGCAAAGTAATGGAGACTACATTTGTTTCATAAGCCTTGACTTTCCTTTATTTTATTTTATTTTTAACCTCCAAATTGACTATCTGATGTAGCAAAATTGAAATTCCCAAGTTATTTATCTACAAAGCCTTTCAGAAATTGAAAAGCTAACAACATTTGGCATAACTCAAACAGTTCATAATTAAATAAGCTTCCAGGACATTATAGCTCCAGAGAAGCAATTCAATGCATGCTGGATATTGCTCTGAAAGTAAAAAATACGCAGCACTAGCTCATAGTGGCATCCTAAGCTTACAATACATATGAGACATAACCAAATTGGTGTTAACATTACTAACAGTGAATAATCTTGATTGTAACGTGCAGCAAGTATTTTACACGAAGAAAGAGCACATACTGTGGCAGAAAGGAGGACAATATTTACGTGCCTCGGAAGCATGATTATAACTTCTTCCCACACAACTCCTCTTTCAACATCATTGACATAGTGGACTTCATCAAATATAACCTATCTCAAAGACACAGCAATAAAGAAAAAAAATTCAATAGTTGATCATAAAAGTGGAAAATGATAAGTAAATTGACAAAAGAACTCAATACAGCAATGCAGAAGGGAGATTATATTGAAAAAAGCATGGCAGGAAACAGGCCCCTTTACCCATTCAATATCTCGTATAATATCAGCACCCCGGTAAAGCATTGACCTTAATATTTCAGTGGTCATGATAAGACAAGAAGCCTCTGGTCTCACACTAACATCACCAGTGAGAAGACCAACATCAAACTTTCCACAGAAGTCCCGATACTTTTGGTTGCTAATTGTTTTAATTGGAGCAGTATAGACAGCTCTGGTGCAGTGCTGCATGACATGAAAGATCGTGAAACTCATTGCACAAAAACACTGCATTAAACTACTTGATATATAGATTTTACAACACTAGAAGAGTTCTATAAGATCTGCAGTTCAGAAAAGATGGAGAACCAATCGAAGTCCTAATAAATGTACCAGATTCAGAAAACCATACTTTTGATGCCAAAGCAAATGCATATTCTGCAACAACCGTCTTCCCAGCTGATGTATGAGCTGCCACAAAAACAGAGTCTCCCTTTTCCAGATAGTATATAGCCTGTATTATCAATTTAAAAAATAAAAAGAAATGGTAGCTCAGGCAAGCAGCAATGCAAACTTTTTAAACTTGCCTTCAGGACAAAACATTGGTTGTTTGTTGTCACAAAAGATTTGCTCATGGATAAAACTATGGACAAGTGATATCCTACATGCTTATCACAGCATATGCATTATAACAACATGAAAGTGTGGTGAAATGCAAAGACAAAGTTTCTACTTAAGCCCTCTGGACATATGATGCAAAACTGACTGATTGTCTGATGAAGTTATAATTTAAACCAAAGTACTGTGTGCCCAAAGTACTCTGTGCTCTTGTGCTTTTAAGCATCCAAAAATCAAAATGATACAAATAAGAAGAGAACCAATCAGATGACTTGTAGATGAATAAAATGGAAGTATGATATTTTGCACTTGCAGAGCAGTTGGCCTCAAGCATATGCACAAAAATAAAATAAAAATAAGAGTGCAATGGAATAAGTTGAAGAAAAAAAGTTAAAAAAAGCAGAAGAAAATAAATAGCCCATGCCTTAGAATATCCTGGACCACTTCTCGTAATTAAAAATATTCAACATGCACAATTAAGGAAACAGATCAAGCTGCTGCCTTCATTCATATGATATGGATCAACATGTCACCTTTTCCTATTGCAAAAAGATTACATGCAAACTTCAATCGTGGGAATAGATCCACAGCCACATTTAAATATAAAAATGAACAGCACCTAGAGCTTCAAGACAAACTTGTTAAATCAGGAATTGCAGACCACAAGTTCAAAGAACAACACCTAGAGCTTTACGCCAAACTTAAGTTAAATCAGGAACTACAGAACCACGAGTTCAAAGATGAATGCTTGGAATTTACAATGAAGGTTGTTTATATCTTTAAGGGAAATGAAGATGAGAGTAAAAGTCAATCACCGAAAAATCTCCCAGTAATACATAAATAAATAGGAATCACCTCTGAAAACATAATCATAATTCCAAGTTTAACCAAATGCTTTGCACTTTCCATGATAAGACTGCTTTCTGAATGTAGCAGGAAAAGGATTGGAATTGATCATTACCTCCTTTTGGAATGCATCCAGTTCAAAAGGAAAACTAAGTGCCATGTCAGGAACTAGTTGATTAAAGTGTTCTGCAATCCCTTCACTACTACCAGTGAAAGCTGAGGCTTGCTATTAAATAGAGACATTAAACCAAAAAGGTTACCAGAATCGCAGAGAAAGGGAGGTGGTAAGTCAGAGACCAGAAAGTGTTCAAATGTGAGAAATGCAATTATCCACGAACCTCTTTCTGCTGGTGTCCACCACTGTCACTAGTTCCACCTGATGTTGGCATCAATGCACCTGATTCGATAAATAAAATCTCATCTAATGCATCTAATTCAGACCTAGCCGCGCTGCTGGATAAATCAACCTGGCTCACTTCAGCATCTGACTTTGTTGAATCCTCTTCTGATAAATGAGCTACACAAGCAGAACAAGTGAAAAGTAAAAACCAAATAAATGTAAATGTTAAGGGGCAAAATAACAAACTACGTGGCATTCTCAGGAGAGAGAAAATTGACAAAAGTCCAGTTTGCAAACATATGAACCATTTGCAGAGAAAGGATAAATAAGGGGCTAACTTTTGCAGTAATAAGCACAAGCTCAAGGAAATAAATACAAATATATGCTTTCCCAAGCCCCAATTACAAAACGCACCATGTACAGGTTTAGAAAAGGATATCAAGGATGAAAATTCCAGAGATAGAAAAACAAGTGATGATAGTACTTTGTGCTTTAAATTATAAATCCTTGCTTCTATGAGTTCTTTTCTGGAACAGAATTTTACAAATCCTGTGAGAACAAAACTTTCAAGAAATGACTTTGTAGGATGCCAGATTGCAGCCTCCTCACTGATTGTACTTGATCCAAAGTTATTGCATGGACATAATTGACTGATAAATATCCACATTGCTTTTAAGTATGCGAGCAATCTCTAAACCACTCCAAGTACTTGCATGGCAACTGTAAACAATGTAGCCTATTCTACTGTTTCTTATTGGATTTTGTGACATTCAGCATCAAATGATATATCCCAATTCTAAATTGTTCTCAAATCTCAATGACATGTAATTCATAAAGCTCAAACTTGTCCTGCAGAGCTTTTAACAGAGTCTGGCTGTTCAGCCCTTCAACCACATGATGCTGAAATCTAGTGCAAACCACAGATCCCAGAATGCCCCCACTTTCTTGCAGAAATCCTATCTATCAACATGGGTCTGACCAGTTTGATAACTTGTTCTCTAAGAAGGATCATGCTGGGCATTTGAGAGCAGACTTGATCCATCACTAAGTACACTCAGAAGATGAATATCCTTGAGCTCCATAAAGTACAATATTATTCTCAACACAACCATCATTTTCATTGGAGCCAAAGCAAAGGAAAACCTGTTGAGCTACTTCACAGTTATTTGCTTATATGATTGCATCTTTCAAAAGATGCACCAATCAAGAACACAAACATGCATATGATACATACCATCTCCCTCATATTCTGCCACATCATCCTCTTCCCAGGCTTTCTTGAACAAGTCATCAAACTGTACAGATAACTCACTCTGCAAAACACGATGCATCAACACAAAGTATAACAACAAGTATGACTTAAATAGGCAAATGAACAGGAACTGACCAATTTTTCATCTGATGTGTTGTTGAGCGAACCTTTGTCCTTGTAAACATTCCACGTGCAGGGATACGCCTACAAAGAATTAAAACGATGTGATGTAAACGAAATTCTACCAAATAAATTATAAAGATAGGTGAATTTTAAAATGTTATTCTCTTTGGGTTTTCCCAATTTGAATGTTTCATCAAATTGTTACCTTAAGGTCCCCGAGGTCTAATCCTTCCTTAAGGCTGGGAGCAACTGCCTGAGCTGGACCACCATTCAACACCTCCCGTACCCATTCACCATTAGTAGCACCATCAGGAAGAATTCTGTCCACATTTTGAGATTCCTCCAAACCTCCAGGACGAAAAGGGCGGTTGTTTATGCTTCCTCTTAAAAAATCTTTTGCAGGCCCAGCCACACGAGGCAAACGAACAGATTCTTGAGCTCCATGTGACAATTCTGACACGTCCACCTAAAAAAATATAACAAACTAGTTCTCTGGCAGATGAAAACAGGAATATAGCAATTGATAGCATTCAGGAACCACCCCGACAACTTCAATTTCTCATGGCATCTTATTCAATGTAATTCATAAACACTCAAATAAATTATCATGCTAAGCTGAAATTCCTATGCAATGTTGACTGGAATTCTCAGTAGAGGAACACATATTTATGAACACCACATACCTGTACAGATTTGGGTTCCCACATTCCTTCAACCAATCCCTTCTTTTTCCGTCGGAATGGTACCTCCCAAGTTGGAACAACCACAGATCGTGGCAATGAAGGCTCTAGTGGCAGCTTTGCCATCTCAAACCAGTCAAAATCCCACTGCCTGCCAGCTTTTTCTGCTGAAAATTCATCGGGATCTAATCTCGGCAAGAGATATTTCTCCTCTATATGTTCCTTTATCGATTGTTGTGTTTCCCTGGGAAATGCAGGGGGCTGTATGCATGTGATTATAGCTATCAACGTTCAGCATGGCAATAACTTTAAGCAACTGATTTACCATTTCAGAAATGGAAACAAAATTTAAAAGAAAATTGATTGATGTCCAGATATCATAGTATGGCACGGAAAAGGTAAAACTTTCGATAACAAAATTTGTACTGAGATCGCATAACCTGTTGACAAAAAGTTAATTAACAAAATCAATTTGTACTAAAATCAACCAAAAAAGAAAAAAAAAAACATGAAACTCCAAACCCTGGACAGCAACAGACAGAATTTAAATTTAACAGTGAAAACAAAAGAAGCAACTGGGAAATAAGGGAGGAAGTTAATTGCGTGCAGGTAATTACAGAAATAACTTACAAGGATGAAGTCAGGAAGAGATTTCACGGGATTGGTGCGCTCCACGGTGGAGAGTGGCTCAACCCTGAGGTGGCCACTGTGGCCAGAAAAAGCGACACGGAAGGCTAGCTCGTTTGTTGCCTGGATGCGGTCCATTAGCTATGGATTGGTTTTGATTTTGGTTTTTGCTGCTGGTTTTGATTTTTTTAATTATGGAATGTGGACATACGAGGTTTGTCGCAGGTTTTGAGTGCGAAGTGGGGAAAAGAACAGCTTCCAGGTTTTCTAATCGTTCTTTTGAGTCTCTGCGTCTTTCACTTGGACTTCGATTTTTTGGCCGTTTGAAATTGTTTGTTGGAAGTGTTTTTTTATTTAAAAATATATTAAATTAATATTTAAAAGAAAACAAATAACATAAATATTTAAAAAATTAAATCAAAATAACTTGAAATTATTTTTTTTCATAAACTTTTTTTCTCAAACACCTCAAACCTCAAAGTGTTGTCAATACATTTTAAAATTACTTTAAAAAAATAAAAAAAAATATGTTTTTATTTTAAATTAATTTTTATATTTTTAAATATTTTAATATATTATATAAAAATCATTCTTAAAAAAATTAAAAATATATTTTTAAACAAGAATATTTTTAAAAACAATTGTAACCATATTTTAAAATAATACCTTAAACCGTCAATTGTAGTAGATGTTATGGCACATTGAAGCTTTGTGATCAAACTTTCAATTAAGATAAAGATTTAAATAAGATTAATTAAATAAATAATACTCATTTCGCTAAAACACGTATTACTAATGTTTCTTAGTACAGAGATGATTGGTTTGCTCTTCTTGACGGCAAATTTGGTACTGCCAACCCAGGTGTTTTTTTCCCTTCTAAAATTATTGTTTTTCTAGTTCGTTCTTAAATGTTTGCTAACTGAATTTATATTTCTTATAAGTTTATTTTGTTCTGATTTTATTTTATTTTATTACCAAATAAGATTATTAAACTATTTTAAAAATCTTTAGAGGGTATTTTTTTCATAGCACTGACAACCGTTAATTCTTTTTAATAATCTTTGGTTTTTTTTGTTTTTTTTCTTATTATTGTTAGTTTTTTTAATTATATTATTAAATTAATAAAAATCATTCAAATCATTTAAATTAATAACTCGAGTTTCAGGTTTTTTATATTTCTTTATAAATTATATCATTATTTAAATATATTTTTATTAATTAAAAATAATTTGACCCAAATTACCTAACAACTAAAAAGAAGTGGCTATTTTACTGTTCAAAACACAGTGGATCGTGTCTAAATTACTTGTGGATTGCGGCAGTGTGCGCTCGTTTTTGCCCTTTATATTCTCGGCTCTTTGTGGGGGTGGCATAGCTAAAACTAAAATGTTTCATCCACTGACACTACCTCACATCAACGTTTAATGCCCTCACTTCAAACACCCAACCTACAACCTTGATGAATGATAATGAAAATATGAAAATCTTGAATCGGGTTATTTTTCTTATACATTTGTATTTTTATTTTATTATTAATTAATTAAATTATTTTCAATCTAACTGTTCTATTTTTTTTTGTAGAATTTGGTGGAAATTTAAATCTAGCAACAGATGATAATTAATTCAAAACCGGTGTATTTCTTGAAGTTTTGATGTTACTGTTGCTTGTTTATATTTTGAATCCCTTGAAGGCATTTTTTGTAATTTAAATTTAAATTTGTTCACTTGTGTAATTTAATTATTTCATCTCATGCTAAATTAAACAAAACAAAAGTATTAGAAAGTTAAAAAACCCGGATAAACACTATATTAACAATTTAATACATTAATATTTGTATTGGTAATAGTTGCAAAAAAAATATAAAATACTTTGGGGTTTTATGAGAAAATCAGGTTTTTTATATATTAATCAAAAGCCCATTAGATGGCCCAAAAACTAATTTCGGTTTTTTTAATTTTTTAATCCTACCAAACCGAACCGAAAGTGGTTGGTTTTTAATAGGTTAGGTTTGGTTCGGTTTTTTTTAAAAAACAATTTTCGGCTTCAGTTTTTTTTTTAAAAAAAAAATATTCGTTTTGATTATTTTTTTTATAAAAACCGAACCGAACGAAAATGCTCCTCCTAATAAATATCCCGCCTTCTTCGCAACGCATCACTCAGCCCCTCAAAATTAAATCCCTAGAAAAAATCCCCGGTTCTCACCCTCGATAAAACCCCCCAGCTAAACCCTGAATCCCCAATATCTACCCCTCCCTCTCTCCGGATCTCACTCCCATCTGCGATTCTCTCCAGGTATTCACCCTCTCATTCTATTTCGGTGGTGTTCTTAGGGTTCGGATTTTATAGGGATGTTGACTTGTGATTGTTGGCTATTGTATTGAGTTCAGAGGCTCTGTTTGTTTGTATTTTTAGGGATTTGAAACTGGGTTTTTTTGTTTTGTTTTTTGTTTTAAAAATATTAGATTCGTAGTAGCAGCAGCAATTGAGGATTATTTTGTCGCCTCATGCATGATTTGGATCTAATATTCTTGATGAGGAATCTTCGTGTATTGACGAGAAATTGAACTGAACAATAAAAAAATATCAAAATTTAAGGTTTTTTTGTTGTTCTTGAATGGTCAACGTGTTAGTCTGAGTGTTCGAACTTCTGAAATTACATTTTATAACTATTTGAAGTTGTTTCTTGATGTTTTTTTTGTTGTAAAGCTATTTTTTTCTAGCTCCTTTCCGACTAGAATTAGGAGTTTCAGAATGCTAGTTGTCCTTTTATATTCACCACTATAATGTAATAATCATTTTACCCTTCCTAACAAAAATTGTTTTCCTTTGAATTAAGGGTTTTTTGGTATCTGTACATAGCAAATTGATCATTATTGATTTGCTTTGCGGTATTTTTGCATGTTCACCATTTTAATAGATAGTAAAATAACCAAAATATCTTAATGATAAAAAAAAATCTAGTAAGGGTATTCAAGTATTTTGGTTTTTTAATGATAGTATAGTGACATGTGCACTATTGAATCCAACAAAATTAATTCATCATAATTAGGGGTATTATCATCTTTCAATCTCTTTTTTGTTGTTGTTGATTGTTAGTTTAGTTGAGAGTAGTAATGTAATTTAGAAATTAAATAATATTTTTTTTTTATTTAGAGAAGTTGACGCATGTTGTGCATATGCTAACTGCGCATTTTGAGTGGCGCATGTGGTGACTCCTATTGGTAAAAAATAGATTTTCATCATGTTTTGGTCTTCATTGTCATCTCATTTTCTATTAGGAATGGCATGTTCATTAGGCATATATTAACTTGAGTTTCGTTAATTGTCAAACACAAGTATTTTTTCTTAATTTAATATTATATATATAATAAAATATATTGAGAAATATTTGATCTTCAATATTACCTCATTGAGAAGATTCAAATCTTTAAAATGGCTCTTTGAATAATGTATATATGGTTTTTTTGTTGATATGTACTCCAATGGTAAAAGACATTTTGAAGAGCCATTTTTTTTATATTATTTAAAATATAGTGCAATTATTTTGAATTTAGTTTAATTATGCAATTAATAGGAGTAAATTATACAATTAAATAATTGCTTTTGAAAAACCCTCCAACAATAAAATTATTTTTTTAATCATGTTTAAATTAAAAAATAAATAAATTTAAATATAATTAAAAGATCCGCAATATTTGAAATTTAAGCTACTTATTGTATGTTTTTAAAGTAATTTGTATGTTTTTTATGGTCGTTGTATTTGAAGTTAATTAATGTTACTTATTGTCTTTGAGTGCTAGAAAAACTTAAGGAAATAAAATGAACACATTAATAAATAACCAATAAGTTCAAACATAATTAATTAAAATATATTCCATTACAAATAGTTTAATCAAATTAATTACCAAATTAAAACCCTATTTTTTTATTTTAACTATTATTATAATAATAATTATTATAATATAATAATTATTAATCTTCGACTCTTTCACTTCCTTTTAATCTCTCAATTAAGTATCTTTGATACCCAGATCGAAATACCCCATCTTTCACGTCCTTACATCTCACATTTCTAGAAATATCTCCTTCTCAAAGAAAGTAGTGGAAAAAGGTGAAACTTTTTACGGGCTTGTATTTTGTTCAAAGTCTGGGTTTGGAGTATTTATTTTTTGAGACTATTATAATGGGTTTCTGATTGAGAGTTTGTTATGCAGGGAATACAAAGTTTGTATCTTGAAGGTTTCTGCCTCCCGTCTCATTTTTCTTACAAAACAAACAGAAAAAGAAAAGAGAGTTGAATAAATTTTAGAAAATCACTACGAAACAAATAGAAAAAGAAAAGAGAGTTGAATAAATTTTAGAAAATCACAAAAACCAGGACCAAACCGCTGAATTGACCCGACCCAAAAACCACTATTACAATCCACTGTGAAAACACTCATAATGCACAGTGAATGTTTGAGCTCTTTTAGTATATATTATTTTAGTATATGTTATAATTTCCAATTGAGTGTTGGATTCACGAAGAAGATAAATAACTGTTGGTT
Source organism: Salix exigua (assembly GCA_032356905.1). Lineage (NCBI taxonomy): Eukaryota > Viridiplantae > Streptophyta > Magnoliopsida > Malpighiales > Salicaceae > Salix > Salix exigua. The sequence goes on from CM063596.1 coordinate 4,639,811, forward strand.
TATTCATCGCAGGAAAACCTGAACACGCCGGATTCCATTTATTTAGGGTAAGATTTCATCTCCTTTTATAGCAACGTTGTTTTTAATGCTTCTAAAGGGGTTTTGTAATTGCTTTTGAGTTTATGTAATTAGGTTAAGCCTGAATTAAATACTTTTGTGTTTTGTTTTGTTATATTTTGAGAATTGAATTTTCAATATTTTGATTTGTGTGAACAGAAGTATATCAACAATTTTTGGTATCCATCGCGGGGATTAGGGAAGTGAAGTGCGTGTTTGAGCTAGAAAAAAAAGGGAATGGCGCACAGATTGTTAAAAGACCCGGAGGCTGATGGATGGGAGCGGTCTGACTTTCCTATCATTTGCGAGTCTTGCTTAGGCGACAACCCCTATGTCAGAATGGTATGCAATTTTAATCCTTGTTCTAAATTTTTTTTTTTGGGAGGGGGTTTGGCTGTGTGTGGATATTTATACGATCTGTTCTTTTGCGGTTGTATGAACTTGTTGGGATGCAGACCAGAGCTGAATTCGACAAGGAATGCAAGATATGCACACGACCATTTACAGTGTTTAGGTGGAGGCCTGGCAGGGATGCGAGATTTAAAAAGACTGAAGTTTGCCAGACGTGCAGCAAGGTTAAAAATGTTTGTCAAGTCTGTCTTTTGGATCTAGAGTACGGTCTGCCTGTTCAAGTTCGCGACACTGCTCTCAGTATAAACTCCAATGATGCTATTCCAAAGAGTGACGTGAATAGAGAGTATTTTGCCGAGGAGCATGACCGAAGGGTATGTTTATTTCATGTTTTAACTAGTTTGTTTTAGTTGCTTTTTTGTCTGTTTGTGATGCGAAGCTATTTACTGTTTTGTGCATGTTAAAACTCTCTGATTGTTAGGGTATCACCTTTACTAGGTAACGGATGATTCCTAGTAAATGTTTACCTTCTAGTGGCTGTTTGATGTACTTTTGAGAAGTAATTCTTAGAATAAATTGATAATGCTGCTACTTATATGAAACTCGCATTTGTTATTTGCAGCATGCTTGCCATGGGACGTCGTTTTTTCTTATGAATGAATCATATTGCATATACCATATAATAGTAGTGAAAGAAATCAATTCCCCATTTGTATTTGTACTGGTATTTTTCATTTAAGAGTCGTAAACCATAAACTACTGAGCGTGTTTTATATTAACTAGAAGCCAATATTCACATTAGACTAATATGTTTCAGATGAAGCTTGGCAGGTCTTTTATTCTTAAATAAAATGATAATGTAAACATAATACTTGATGGTCCACTTGCAGATACTTAACAGTGGGAGTTATTGTACAATGAAAATTATGTATCTAAATTATTTTATCTAACTACAATGAATGCAAGTTATTTGATTCACGTAAAGTATGAATGCTAAAATTATAGCCACATCCCAAAACCTTTATCTGTACCTTGGATCCTTCATTTAATAACCAGGGAGGTTCTTTGCTCCTGTCTCCCTCTTGTTGTAGTTATGAATTTCAAACTAGCTAATAGCCTAATCAATGTGCAGTCCAGTTAGCTATGCATTCAAGGTTGTTCCACTGAGTTGGTGATTGTTACACTGATTCTGCTCTGTTGCTCTCTTAAGCGAAGCTGATATGATTTTGCTTGATGCAGGCTAGGGCGGGTATTGATTATGAGTCTTCATTTGGAAAGGCTCAAGCAAATGATACTATTTTGAAGCTTCAAAGAACAACACCATACTACAAAAGAAACCGAGCTCATGTTTGTAGTTTCTATGCACGTGGTGAATGCACACGAGGTGCCGAGTGCCCCTATAGGCATGAGATGCCCGTAACCGGGGAGTTGTCACAGCAAAATATTAAAGATCGTTACTATGGGTATGTAGAATGTTGTAATTTCATCCTCCAGGCATGAATGACACTCAGTTTAGCTGATGACGTTGTAATGCTTCTCACGATGGAACTGGAAACCCCGCCTCTACTTGAGAAATGCAGCTTTTGACTAATCTTGAACTGGATTGCCTATGAACTTCAAACTTGCAAGTGTCAAAAACAATTTTTGTAGTGTGAAAGACCACACTCAGGGTGATTCTGCTTGCATGTACTCATCCCCACTTAAACTAAGCACAAAGACATGATGCCTGAATTTTTAGAAGTTTGACCTCATCTGATTTTTTTTTTGTTTTTCTAAATGCGTGCAGAGTGAATGATCCTGTGGCAATGAAGCTACTCAACAAGGCTGGAGACATGCCCTCATTAGAACCACCGGAGGATGTAAGCATTAAAACACTCTATGTTGGTGGGCTTGATGCGAGGATCAGCGAGCAGGACCTAAGGGATCAGTTTTATGCCCATGGTGAAATTGAATCCGTAAAAATGGTGCCTCAAAGAGCAATTGCTTTTGTAACCTACGCAACCAGAGAAGGAGCAGAAAAGGCCGCAGAGGAGCTATCTAACAAGCTAGTCATCAAGGGTCTGCGACTGAAATTGATGTGGGGTAGACCGCAGGCACCAAAACCTGAGCTAGAAAGTTCTGATGAAGCAAGGCAGCAGGCAACGATGGCCCATGGGGGGATGTTGCCGCGGGCAGTTGTATCTCAGCAACACAACCATTTTCATCCTCCAGGCACCCAGGACCAACATCCTCAAATGCACTACTTCAATATCCCCCCACCACCTCAGCAAGAACGAGCATATTACCCGTCAATGGATCCTCAAAGAATGGGTGCCCTTGTTGGATCCCAAGACGGCAATCCTAATGGGCCCACCGGATCAGGCGAGGATAAATCTGGACTGGAGAAGCAGCAAGGGCAGCACTATCCATATCAAAGCATGCCACCACCTCACCTGCAATACCAGCAACAGCATTATCCACCATTTGGTTATATGCCACCAGTGCCACCGTATCAGCAGTATCCTCCATATCACACTCCAGTGCCCCCACCACAGGTGGTGCAGTCCACACAGCAGTATCAGCATCGTGTGGCATCACCAATGGCTGCACCTGCAGGGTCCATGAACGCTGCGGCATCACCTCAGGGATCCCGAGCACCAGCAGGGTCCATGCCCTCTGGGCCTCTACCTCAGGTATCTGAAGCAGCTTCAGGGTCCAAACCTTCCGGTCCACCATCTCCGAGACCTGAAGAACCTGAAGAGTCTAAACCCACAGGGCCCCTACCTTAAATGTTGTTTAGATGATGATATACTTTATGGTCACGCGGTTTGGATTTAAATTTTCTCGTGCTTGTATTGCTGGCCTCAGTAATTTATCTAACATGCTTTTTGATTAAGAAGGCAGGAACTTGCATCAGAATCTATGTCCATGAGATGTTATGTTGCAATTTATAGGGAGCGTTTGTCCTTTGTTTAGGTGGCTTCATGTGCAAGTTTGATCTGGATCAGTGATCAAGGTCCCATGAACGTCTAGCCAAGATTTAATAGTAATTGGAATTTGAAAATAGCTAGGTTATCACTTATTGATCCGCAGGCATTAAAAAAAATGATGTTTTAACTTTTATAAAATAAATGTTATTTTTGTTAGTGCTATTGTATGGAAATTATGTTTGATCATCTGTTATATATTGAAATTATTCTTGATCATTGGTGATTAACACAATTATAATGAAATTAGTTGAATTAAAAAAATGATAATATAAATGTTCACAATACAGCAAGCAAAGAAGCTTCACCCGTTATGATCTTACAATTTGAACAATATTCTTTTTATTTTCACGATAATACCACTTGTTGAAACATACCTTAGGGCTTGTTTTGATATCATCACCAGAAAACACTATTTTTTTTTAATTTTAAAATAAAAATAAAAAATTTTAATTTTTTTCAAAAACAACTCCTAAACACTCCTTTAGACTCAAATCTACTTTATTTTCACGAATCGAGATTGCTTCGAAAGGTATTTTTCTTTTCAATTTACCATCAACTAAAAGCCCACGTATAATTCTCAAGACCAGATCCCAACAAATGCTTAACAAATAGCAAGAATACACAAAACCCAAGCAAAATGATCCATTTTATCTTTTTACCTACGGGATACACAATCCTCAAACCTATTATAACCAATATGAGTTGATTGAAAATTATTGAATGAAGTCGATTTTTCATCTTCTTTCTCTTCAACAACAAGTAATCCATGTTCCATGTCTTTGCCAATCAATGTTAGATCTTGCATTTCATAACATATAAAGAAATTGTATTATTCATGTCGAATTATCAAGAACACATAAATGATAAAGCGAAAATGTACTTGAATCTATATCCGGAAGTCGCTATCTAGAATTGTATGGATGACCTTCCAGATTAACACGTTCACCTTAGAAAGTCCTTTGATTCTCTCTTTATCTTAACCTTATGTTCTCTCTGATAATGAGATGTCAGTGTGAGAATGTAGAACATGTAATCTGGGGAGCATGCCCATATATATAGGTAACCAAGTGGCTTTTGATATCCATGCTTTTTAGCATTCCTACCCTTTGGTATTCCTATATTGCCCATCACTAAAATAGGAATAACCCCGTAATCTCTACACATTAAAGGTCACACTCTATTAGATACATCAAAACCCAATTGCCTAAAAAATACTTAGCAGATCATTTTTAATTAGGCTTCACCTTATTTGACAGTCCACAAACACATAATTATTCTCATATAAGCCCAACATTGGATTAATGATCCAACAATCAAAATTAAAATTGTTTTTCATTTATGTATGAATACACATAGAATAAGACTCATATTCTATCATGTTTGTATTGACATTTTATCAAACACCATATAGCCATTCAGAGCAGTAAGAAAATAGAAGCTCAATGAAGAAACAAAATTGCAAAGGCAATCTTAGAACAAATCAATGAACCAGGACCTTCTTCTTTTTAGTAAGGAACCTGGAAAGCACATGTGAACATTTTCAGCCTCTGGACATATGTTGTCATATTTCCATTTCTCCAAAGCTTTAACCAAAGCCAGAGTCCATGCCTCGTTCGTATGAACTCCCACCACGCTGAACACCCCTGATAAAATTAGTGGAACTTCTTTTGAAATCTTTGGATGTTAAGTTTGTCTTGTCATAAGCAGCGAAGGCCATGATAGATGTTAATATGATATACATCGACAACCAGCAACCTTATATCTAGGGTTTTTACCTTTTATATAATAGGGGGGAGTATTTAATTAGTATTTAATTAAGGGGGTAGTTTGCAATTAAGTTATTTAAGTGGTCTGTTGTGTAAGTAAAACTTCCTTTAGTATTTATTTCAATTATTCGGGAATGGGTATTAGTGGGTTAGTGGGGAGTTAATTAATTAGCGGGTAGTTAATCTTTTATTGTTGTAATTGCCTATTTATGGCTGAAAGATTTGTCGTGGTGCATGTAAACTAAACTGTACATCATGATTATCAAAAAATAATAATAATGATGGTGACAACGATAATACTGTTGAAATTCACGGATTAAAGCAACTATGCACCTAAAAGCGGAATTGGTGCAAATACAATAATTATAGCAATTCTAAAATCAATTACTTGAAAGTAAAGAGATAAGGGAAAGAGATTGCTAACTCGGGTTTTTAACGTGGTTCGGCAAGCCTACGTCCACGACTCAAGTACCAACTCGTACTTGAGTATTGTACTCTCTTACTAAACCAAGTAACAAGATTATAATTTCCGCTTGATGAATCCACACCAAGACTTTACACCACTTGAAGATATGCCCTCTTCAAGATTTTCCCTTTCCACTTGAAGATGTCACCTCTTCAAGATTTTTCCTTGGTGATGTTCCCTCACCAATACCAAGAGTTTTATACTCAACTCTCAAGAGTTTCACAATGGTTGTTTTAGTAAAACAACAATACACTCTTAATAGTGTGGATATTACAAATGAAGATCTAAAATCTCTTTCTCTCACTTAATAGCACTTAGGATATTTGAAGGTGTTTAAGTGTAGTGAGAATGAGAAATACTCTTTGTGTTAGGATATGAAGATTTAAACACAAATATGAGTATTAATGAGGATTGATGATATGAAGGTGTTTATGCACTTCTAATTGCCTCAATATAAGATATGAAAGTTATGTGTAATTTGTTTTGCAATTAAGAGGCCTATTTATAAGTTTCTAAAAGAAACTAGCCGTTTCTAGCCGTTTTAGTGCAACTGCCATATCAAGCGGTCGACCGGTTCATAACGGACAAAACCAAGCGGTCGACCGATTCACAACGGATAAAAATAATGTCTTCCAAGCGGTCGACCGGTTCACAACGGATACCTCAAGCGGTCGACCGGTTCATGCAGAAATCTATTTTGACAAATTATCTTTTCTGAATTTCTTGAACCGATTGATTATGACTTAAACCTTTTAATCATCAAATCCTTTTAATGCATGCACTGTGAAGTGTGTGAGTTCATTTTAATTTGTGCTATCAAGATAGAAATTGAGATTTACACAAAGCACTAAAATGAACACTTATTCTAAGTCTTCACTTGCTTGCATCTTGGACACAAATCATCAAATCTTGCATCTTCCTTTTAATGCATGCACTGTGAAGTGTGTGAGTTCATTTTAATTTGTGCTATCAAGATAGAAATTGAGATTTACACAAAGCACTAAAATGAACACTTATTCTAAGTCTTCACTTGCTTGCATCTTGGACTTCTTGGAGTGATTTCTTCTTGAACTCCATTATGCTTGTTGATGTATTCTTTGAATAAAACCTGTTTATAGCTTAATCTCATCCAAGCATATTATTAGCTCATTTTCTTTTTATTGTTATCATCAAAATATATAAAGCATACAAAGTATGACATTATATGTCAACAAATACTGCTAATAATAATCAGAATAATAGTCAATGTTGTTTTTGTTAAAAATTATATTTTGCAGTTTTTTTATGTATGATATTTCATATCTATTATAAAAGTAAACACAAAATACACGAAGCCACACGTGGACAAAATGGGTGGAAAAATTAGGCCAAATTATTTACAGTCAAAAAATACACGAGCTACTTGTATTACACTTCACCATAGTTAGAATCAAAATTTTAGTATGTAAACAAATGTTAATGGTCCTAGATTGTTTTTATGATGTTATACATCTGAGGTGAAATAATCAACCTACAAACCTTTTGATTATTTAGTTTTTTAATGATAATGATTATTTTAAAGGTATTTTTTCTTAAAAATATATGAGGCTAATAATATATTTTGATATTTGTTTAAAATTAACGTCTTAGAATATATATAAAGAATAAACTAAGTTTTTTTGAAAAAATATCAAAGTAGTTTAATCTTAGTTTTCTGAAATACTTTTAATATAATAATATGAAGAAAAAATCTTAAAAAAATAAAAAATTCTTTTTATTTCTTTTTATAACATGAATGATGATGATAACAATAGTATTGCCAATGGTAATTAGAATATTAATTATTTACAATAATAGTTATAATAATAGCTATGATAATTGTGACAATGTAACAATCATGGTAATAATAATGAGAATAATAATTGCAATAATTCATTAGTCGATAATATTTTTGTTAAAAATTGATTTTTTGAGCTTTTTTATGTATGATATTTTAGATTTAATAAATAAAAAATATACAAAGCCACACGTAGACAAAGTATGTGGAAAAATTAGGCCAAATTATATATAGTGAAAAAATATACGAGCCACTTGCGATGCGCTTCGCCGCAGCCAGAACCAACTTTTTTAACATGTAAAAAAAAATATTTGTGGTCATAGTTTTTTTATGATGCTACATATCTAAGCGAAATAATCAACCTACAAAACTTTTGATTATTTAGTTTTTTTACATATTCATTTTGTTATAGATAAGACGTTTAAAATAATGATAACAATTATTTTTAAGGTTTTTTTCTTAAAAATATGTGAGACTAATTATATATTTTGATATTTTTTAATATTAACACTTTCAAATATATATATAAAAAATTAAATCATGTTAATATATTTTTGAATGAAAAACACTATAAAAACAATTCTTATCACAATATCAACAAAGGATCAAAAACTCAAAATTGCTTTCTTGTGTTATATTGATGTTTTTATGTTGGAGAATATTATTAAGTATAAAACTATAAGGTGTTGGGAAAACATTGTTCTTTTATACCTCTTAACTCAATGGATTACAACAATAATCCATATTTTTATTTTATTTTACACATTTTGAGCCTTTTTTTACTTTAGTTGTTGGATTTTTTTCAAAGCTAAAAAATGTTTCAGTAGCATAAAAAACTATTTGATTTGATGAATAAATAAAAATAATTAAAGGACAAAAACAAAATTAGTATTATTATCATTATGAATATAATTATTATAATCATTTGGATTATAATAAAATTTGTTACTATATTGTTGTTATTATTTTATGAGGTATTGTTACCATTAGTACAATAATCATACTTATTAATACCATAAGCATTATAATTATTATTGTTATCTTCATTACCATTACTAGTATTGTTTAAAAAACTAAAAATATTAAATTATCTAAAAAAAAAGTTGTAACAAAAAAGCAAGTAAGAAAACAGTTATAAAAAAATAATCACTAAAATTATTATTATTATTATTATTATTATTATTATTATTATTATTGTGTAAACATTGAAAATCATAAAATTATATTGAAGAATAAAAAAAAACAAATAAAAACAATTAAAATAAATGTAGTCAGAATCATATTTTTTAACGCAAAAAATCATTTTTAAGATTGTGAGATTTTTTTTTACAAATGCTATAAATTTGGGCAAAATAATAAATTTTTTCATATTGTGAAATGCAAGTTTCTAATAACATATATGAATTTTTAATTTATATAAATTTATTTATTTAATAGGTTTCAATGAAATCACCAACATAAAATTATCACAACAATTAAAAAAGTAAGAAGATTTGAATACCTCAATCATTGAATTTTTTGTATTAGGATTAACTTATTTAATAATTTAATTTAAATTAAACAAAATTATAAAATATAAATTATGTAAACGCCTATAACAACTAAAAAACAAAAATAAGTTGTTGATTTTCCACATATAAAGAGAAGAAAACTGTTGACATGTAATGTCACACTTATATGTTTTATATATTTTGATGATAACAATAAAAAGAAAATGGACTAATAATATACTTGGATGAGATTAAGTTATAAACAAGTATTATACAAAGAATACATCAACAAGCATAATGGAGTACACGAAGAAATCACTCCAGGAAGTCCAAGATGCAAGCAAGTGAAGACTTAGAATAAGTTTTCATTTTAGTGCTTTATGTAAATCTCAATTTCTAACTTGATAGCACAAATTAAAATGAACTCACACACTTCACATTGCATGCATTAAAAGGGTTTTATGATTATAGGTTTAAGTCATAATCAATCGGTTCAAGAAATTCAGAAAAGATTATTTGTCAAAATAGAGTTTCTACATGAATCGGGCAACCGCTTGAGTTATCCGTTGTGAACCGGTCGACCGTTTGAGATGTATGCATGAACTGGTCGACCACTTGGGTTACCAAGTGAACCGGTCGACCGCTTGGAGACAAATTGCCTTTCGAACTGAACCGGTCGACCGCTTGATTTATCCGTTGTGAACCGGTCGACCGTTTGAGATGACAGTTGCACTAAAATGGCTAGTTTCTCTTTGAAACTTATAAATAGGCCTCTTAATTGCAAAATTAAGAACACACAACTTTTATATATGATATTGAGGCAATTAGTAGTGCATAAACACTTTCATATCATCAATCCTCATTAATACTCAAATTTGTGTTTAAATCTTCATATCCTAACACAAAGAGTATTAAATCTCATTCTCACTACACTTAAATACCTTCAAATATTCTAAGTGCTATTAAGTGAGATAAAGAGATCATAAATCTTGATTTGTAATATCCACACTATTGAGAGTGTATTGTTGTATTACAAAAACAATCCTTGTAAAACTCTTGAGAGTTGAGTATAAAACTCTTGATATTGGTGAGGGAACATCACCAAGGAAAAATCTTGAAGAGGGTACATCTTCAAGTGGGAAAAAAGAAAATCTTGAAGAGGACATATCTTCAAGTGGTGTAAAAGTCTTGGTGTGGATTCATCAAGCGGGAATTGTAATCTTGTTACTTGGACTAGTAAGAGAATACAATACTCAAGTACGGGTTGATACTTGAGCTGTGGATGTAGGCTTGCCGAACCACATTAAAAACCGAGTTAGCAATCTCTCTCTCTTATCTCTTTACTTTAAAGTAATTAATTTTGAAATTGCATTAATTATTGTATTTACACCTAATCCCCTCCTTAGGTTGCCTTAATCCTTAAATAACAAAAATATTATTGAAAATCCATTACTAAATTATTATTATTATTATTATTATCATGACTATAATAATTAAAATTACCATCATCATTACTGCCAAAATATTTTTTTTATTTTTCCAAAGATAAAAAAAGCAAAACACTTTTACAAAAGAGTAAGGAATAAAACAATTAAAAAAATCATTAAACTGATCATTTTTATTGTATAAAAAATAAAATTCATGAAATTATCTTGAGAATATTAAACAAAAAACTTTAACAAAAGAGAGAGAAAAACCCACAAAAATATTACTAGAATAAAAAAATCATTTGATCTCAAGAAAAAATAAAAATAATAATAAAAAAGAACAAAGGAAAAAGAAGAAGAAATATGAATTTTAAAATTATCACCAACATAAATTAAAATTTAAAGGCTAAATTAAATAAAAAATGATAAAAATAAAAAATAAAAAATAAAAATAAAAATTAAAAGAATAGAGACATAAGTAAAGACAAAAAACAAAGATTGTCAAGGAAGGATTACAAAAATAAAAGAAATTAAAAATTTAATAAATAAGGACTGCAATGAAAAACAAAATATATAATCAATTTTAATCGAAGAACAAAACTGCAACAAATCAACTCTTTGAGACCGAAAAATTAAATGCATTTAAAATAAAAATAAAAACAATCAAAAGAATAAATGCCAAAATAAAAAATAGCATATATGATTAATTTCAATTGGAAGATAAAATTAAAAGAAATCAAAACCTACAGACCGAAAAAATTAAATGAACCAAACACAAACAAAACATCAAAAGAATAAAGCCTCAAATGAAAATCAACATATATGATTAATTGCAATTAAGCAGTACAATTGAAAAAAATCAAAATTTCTATAGAAAAAATCAATAAAAAAAATGAAATAAAAAGATCAACGTCTGAAATCAACAACTCGTCAACAAAGAGGGCTAACATATATATCTTGTTGTTGCAAGAGAGGGAAAAAGGGTGAAAAAAGAAAATTGACCACCATCCACCCTCTTTACATCGACACACGCGCCACCATATGGAAGAGGAGATGAAAGCACATCCGAGGACATGACAAATGTGATTTTTCACTAGTCATAGGATACCGAATGCACTACATAAGAGGTGTGGAAGGCAAATAACAGTCAACCTTCAAGAAGACGTGCCTGCAGTTAAACCAAAAAAATATTAAAAAATACATAATTACCTCGACACTCCCGGGACAACGATAATAACAAAAAAACCTGGAATCAAAATACTATTATGCCCCCATCTATAGCCTTATGTGTTTGTTGTTTTAGAGGGCATTTCTGTAGTTTGACGGTTCACCAAACCGTGAAAAACTGAAAATGCCCTCACCGTCAGGTAATTGTTTTTAAGTTATACGAGGGTAAAAATGTTAATTTATTATTTACGATCAGTTTAAAAAACCGAAAATACTCTTAACATTTTTTTTTTGCATTCAGGGGTAAATATATAGTTTAACTGTTCAAAAAAATACAAAAAAGACAAGAATACCCCCAAACAATCAAGCAGTGCCAACTAGTCCTATGAAAAAGTCTTAAATACCCCCGAGTCTAAAAATTAAATTTTGTGCAAAAAGATAATTACATTATTACAATCATAATAATCTATGTCTACTGCTATAGTAATTATCTCGCGCGTTATAGCTTTTTCTTTAATTTAGAAAGTGTTTATAAAAAAAGTAAAAGTTTTTTATTTTTATTGTTTTGATATTATTTTTAAAAAAATATTATTTTAATATATTTTAAAATAAAAAAGACTTAAAATAAATCATCTATCAAAAAAAATACCTAAGAATTAACCGACTTAACTTGCAGTATCACCATAAAAGGTGACGGATTAGTTTCCCGTCGGCATAGACATTCAAAATCCGATAAAACGACTGATTGATCGAGATCCTCTACGGAAGACCTCAAGATGCGTGGTTTAGTTATCTCCTACCCACTTGGTTTCTGGCTTGTCAGGCTAAGATTTTCGACTTCATTTTCCTGTCTCCTCTTCTATTTTTATGGATGGATTAGAAGTTGGTAGTCTTTTTTTTTTTTTTTAATTTCTCAAGTTAGATAGTAGTGTATGGTAGGTGTTTTATGAAACTAAATTGAAGAAATTAACGGAAACTTAACTCCCGTTGACACTAGCCCATCCATAGATTGATGCATTGATCTGTCTACTGATGGTGCATGCTATTTTAGATTATTTTATTTTGTTAATCCAAGGTTTTGTAATTTATGGGAAGTTAAGCACTTGGCTTAATCCCAATTTGTTTAAGAGAATATTACTGAAGTTCATTTATTTTTTATTTTTGTTAGATTAGTTGTTGTATTTTGATTGATTTGTTGTTACTGGCCGAATGTTTGGGTAAAAGTAAATAACTTGTGAATTTGAACATTATACCATTAGTCCATCAATATTTTATTATGTGCCGAAACACAAAGCACATAATATTTTTATTTGAAATTTGTTCTAATAAAAATTCATTCTCAAATATAACATCATTATTTACATATAACCTCATATTTAACTCAAGTTACTTCTTTGCTTATTCTATGTTCATAATTCCTCCATCAAATAATTCTTGTATTCTTTATACCCTCACATCATAGTATTTATTTTATCTAAACACTATATTCAAACACAAGCTAGACATCTTGTCTTCATATTTTCTTTTAATTAGGTTATTTCTCTTTCAATTTGAATTTACTTATTATTATTATTATTATTTTCTCAATTTAAATGCTATCTCTTTATTTAGTCTTTCTTACATTTTCAATTATCATGCTTAAACATGGGTTGTTTCTAAACATTAACATCAACTCATTCTCCGACTTTTTCCTTCATTTGGCCAAATGTGGTGTTTCTTTTTCCTCCTCCAATTTTTCTTCATTTACTTGTTATTTCAACTTATTTTCATTCCATTCCACTTCAATTTCATCATTTTTCCTTCCCCTCCCATTTCCCCCAAATTCACATAAGAACCCTAAGTTCAAAAATCTAGGATTTAAGGGAAACTAATGAAAAATTCCATGAAATTACTTCCCAACTAAATCAAATAAGCTTAAGAACACATTTAAATCAAACATGAAATCTAAACTTCTCATCCTTACCTATTGTTTTTCTTCCAATTCCTCTTCTCTTCCAAGGCTAGATGAATTCCTCTTCTCAAATGCTTCTTCCTTCACTTGCTTTAATGTTTTATAAGTTGAACTTGCATGGGTATTTTCTCAGTTTCTTGTATTTTCCCTCACTTTTCTCTCTCTCTTTCCCTCTTTCCCTCTTTCTCTCACGTTATGCCCTGCTCTCCTCACTTCTTCTTTTTTTTTTTCTTTGTGTTTTCGTTTTTTGACCATCGGCAGCTAAGAGGAGGGTTTTATATGTGTTTTCAATGGTCAATTTCCATTTTACCCTTAATGAAGTTTTTTTTTCTACATAAAACTAGTCAATTTATGATTTTTTTGCCGGAGGTTTTACATGAACACCTGCTTAAATTTTGTTTTATGAATTTTTCTTTTCGCAATGGATACCAGAGCTCAATTCAATTAGGAATGCAAGATATGCAGTCGACTGCTTACAATTTTCGTTGGAAGCCAGGTAGAATGCAAGATTTAAAGAGACTGAGGTTTGCCAGACATGCTATAAGTTGAGAAATGCTTGTGAAGTTTGTTTTCTGGATGTCGAGTATGGGTTACCAGTTCAAGTTCGATATACCACTCTCAATTTAAATTCTAACCAGGCTGTTCCGAAGAGTGACGTTAACATAAAATACTTTGTTGCGCGGTATGATAATAGGTATGTGTATATTATATCCTTAATCTAGTCTGTTTTATTAGCTTTTGTGATGCACACCATGTGAAGCTCTTTATAATGTTACACATTTTAGAAACATGTGGCTGTGAGGGATCAACATTAGCTTAAAATAGTTTAGTAAATTGCTTATTGTATGGTATGTTATGTACTTTATTTTACATGGAATTATTAGAACATTTATGCAGGGTTGATGCAGTTTAGAGCTTGTTAAACTCATATTTCTTACCTGCAACATGCCTGTTGCCATTAATTGCATTACGTGCCATTATGATAGTTGAAACCTTTTGTGTTTTCACTCTTTGCATTTATACTTGAATTGCCATTTTGTTGCATTCTATACAAACCTACAAGTGTTTTTTCTGGAGGCTTAATAGTGGTGTAACCACGCTCAGAATTTATGAAGGATAATGTTAGATGCCTAACCCTGCAACCATACCCCCATCCTTTTTTTACCTTCAAGCCTCTGTTAATATCTGAGAAGGTTTTCTGGTTCATCTCCTCATTATCATTATAAATTTCTATTCAGTAGACAATCGTGTGTAGTCCACTTAGCTACACATTCAAGGCCTGTTTCATGGATTTGACTACTCTCGCCCGAATCCTATCGTGCTAATCTCAAATACCAACCTAATAAAACTAATATGATTTTTCTTAATGCAGGCTGGAGTTGGTATAGGTTACGAGTCTTCTTACGGAAAGGCACGACCGAATGGCACCATTTTAAAGCTTCAAAGAATGACACCAGACTACAAAGGTACAGCCACATGTTTGCAGTTTCTATTTATGTGGTGAATGCATACTAGGCACCAAGTGTTCTTGCATGCACGAGACGCCCATAACCGAGGAGTTGTCACAGCAAAATAGAGAACTGCACCGAGCGTAACTAGCTAGCTATTTTTATAACTTTTCACATCCTCTTTCTCTCACACATCCATGCTTGCCTGCTCTTGTTTTAAAACCTTGCTTTATTCTATCCTAAATTGAGAATTAAGATTATCAAATGGTAATAATGCTTATCGGTTTCAATCAATTGAATCTTCATGAAATACTTTACAGAAGGCATTAAGTTAATTATTACTCGTGGATTATATTTTTTGTTTCAATAATCAAATTGAATTTCTTTGTTGGCTTTTTTTAGGCTGGTTGCAGTATCATAGGCAACAAATTGTATTTATACCAGAGCATGTGAGTTAGAATATAATGCTTGGAATTCTCACTTAGTTTAAATGATGACTATATAATGCTCCTATCATCTTTCATCTTCTATAGCCCGAATCTTTCCTCTTGTTTTAGAAATATTGCCTGTGATGATGTAACTCACAGATTGCCTAAGATTTTTTTTTTTTGTGGTAACCAAGATGTTTGAAAAAGCTTGAGCGCACCTCATTTAAATTCCCTGTTTCTTATGTTTATGTCCATATAAACATGGTAAGCTACAAGTTTTTTTACCAGGTGTATGACTTTCAAAAAAATACAGGCATTAACAAGGCACTGAAGCTGCTCAACAGGGCTGATGCAACGCCTTCGCTAGAACAACCTGAGGATGGAAAGCATTAAAACGCTCCATGTTGGAGGGCTCGATGCGAGGATCAGCGAGCAACATCTAAGGCATTTGCTTTTGTAAAGCAGAGAAGGCTGGCGAGCAGCATGCTAACAGGCTAGTGATTAAGGGTTTGAGACTGAAGCTGAGGTGCTCATGGCACCAAAAACGACTATAAGCAACCTGAAATCGCAATGAAAAAAATAAAATAAAAAATATATAGCGAGAAAGTAATAAAAAATAATTAATTAAGAATCATACTTCCGCGTCAATGTAAACCAATGATCAGAGGATTTTTTATATATATAGAAGAGGTTTGGATCCGAGACCGTTAAAGTTGAATAGATAATTTTTATAGGTTGGAAAATTGTTTTTTTATTTTAAAAGTGTTTTTAAAATATATCTTTATTTTTAAGTATTTGCTTTAGTGTTTTCAAATTGTTCTGATATCAAAAATATATTTTTTTTATTTCAATATATTACAAGCAAAAAATATATATATTTTTTAAAATTGCCACTAAATATCAAACAGATTTTAAAAACACCAATCTGATGTGTCTATTGATTTAAAATTCTTTATTTTATTTTTCCATAATTTAAAGGATCGATTGAATTTTTTTCAAGTACTATCTAAATTGATTAGCTACTACCATAGACAACATATATATATTTTTTCCATAAACAAAACCCTAGCCACCCCCCTCAGGCTCTCTCCCCCTCTCGCCTCTCGGCCTCTCCCGGTCTCCTTCCCTCCCTCTCGCCTCTCGCCTCCTTTTTTTTATTGTTTTAGTTGAACTGACTTGGGTCTCAGAAGTTCTCACATCTGTTTCAGCTTTCAAGTCGGCTCACTTGTCCAGAGAAAATCGATCAACTACTTGGTATGTAATTTATGCTACTTTTTTAATGATTTGGGATTCTATTTATTCAGTATTAGTTGATAATTTGTTAGTGCATCTTACTTACAGTTGAACTTGAAGTCTAGCCTCAAAAAAATAATGGGGTATATTTCAAATAATTCCAGAAAAAAATGATTTTTACATGACAGGGGAAAGACATGTGATTGTGTTTAATCTAAGTTCTTCTCGAGGGCAGAGAATCTGCTCTTATTGTGTTTTTCCTTTGGACAATAGTTTTGGGTAAATAATATTTGCTAGCACAAGCATACAAGGAATGTGATTTGCTGCTTTATATTTAGAACACCACGAGCCGATTTGCCCGCTCTGCTGGTTTTTTTTATCTATGTAGAAAATTGATTGAGTTTATAAATGTTGTATTTTGTTATTTTAATATTCAATTGGTAAAATTATAATTGATAAAATCTGTTAGAAACAGGTGTTTTTTCAACTAAAAAATGATTGAATATTGCTACAACTAAAACTTTTTTGATAAAATCCGTTAGAAATGATTTTTTTTATATGAAGGAAATTGATTGTAAAATTTATTGCTCATATTATTATATTAAAAATATTTTAGAATAATAATAAATAGGTCTCACATATTTATAAGAAAAATATAATCATTATCATTATTTTGAATGTCTTATCTATAATAATAAGAAATTTCAACACCTAATAGTATTAAAAAAAACTAAATAAATGGAAAAATATTAATAAATATTAAGAGATTTTAAAAAAAATTGAAATGAAGAATAAAAAAAAGAGAAAATAGCAAATATCATTTTTGAAATGACTACCAACAAAAAATAAAATGTAAACATAAAAGAAAATAACTTTAATAACAGTAGAAATAATAAAAATTGTTGAGACCATAATTATTGTTAGAGAAAAAAATTCCATAAAATTTTTTATTTTTATAATATTATATTAAAAGTATTTCAGAACAATGATATTTTTTTTCAAAAAAAGCAATATATATATATATATATATATAATTAGTCTAACATATTTAAAAGAAAATAAAACTTACAAATAAAACAAGTGGATCTCGAGATTAGTTGTGGTGTGTGTAAGCTCACATGGATACTCCAATTTTTTTTAAAAAAAGAAGCGCAGCTAAAAAAAATTCAAACAGTAATGAAAAGTGAAAATCATTGTTCATCAGTGTTTAAAAACATCAGCAGCTAGAGAGATTCAAACTCTCGCTCTTGTGGTGCGGCAGCAAACGTGTTAACCTCTCGACTTAGTTGTTCATCCTAGCATACATATAATACTTATCTTACATTTTTGTGTTTTTTTGCATTTATTTTATATATATGTGACATGATATTTTTTTACTTTACAATGATTTTTATTTTATTTTTATTTTTTCAGATTTATTCTTTATATTATTATATTAAAAGTATTTCAAAACACTTAGATTAAATTAATCTGATATTTTAAAAAAACTCAGTTCATTTTTTTATATATATTTTCAGGCATTGATACCTAACAAATATCAGAATATAGTCGCGCGTTGCGCTAGGCTTTTTTGATGTAGCAAACAGATTAATTGTTTAGCCTGCAAAGAATTATTTAGTTGGTGGATAGCAAATTGTAATTGTTAAATTTTGTTGTATTTTTTTTGTCTGTATTGAATTAATTGGTTGTTGTTATCAGTTTAAGTGCTTGGATAA
Organism: Salix exigua; assembly: GCA_032356905.1. Lineage (NCBI taxonomy): Eukaryota > Viridiplantae > Streptophyta > Magnoliopsida > Malpighiales > Salicaceae > Salix > Salix exigua. The sequence continues at coordinate 4,658,095 of CM063596.1, forward strand.
TAATTTAGTTGACAACTCTCAAAATTATAATCGATAAAATCTATTAAAGATGAGTGGATTGTATTTTATAGTCAATTCATTAATGGGTGAACTTGCTTAAATATTTTATCGATTTATGTAATTTGCATATTGAAATACTATAATTGATTAATTGGTAGGCGTGTTTTGATTGTTCTGACAGTTATTTAATTGGTGGACGTAAATTTGCAATTAATAAAATAAATAAAATATGAATTATTTTTTTTCTTGTATAGAACTTGTTGATGATTGGGTTTATTTTAACAGCAATGAACAATTTAACCAGTTAATAGCAAAATTGCAACCGCTAAAATCTATCAGAGATAGATTATTTCTGGTTGATTGCTATTTAGGGTCGATTTATTTAATTCATAGATTGCAAAACTGCAATTGATTGATTATTTGGTGTGTCTTAATTGTTTTGACAATTATATAATCGATTGATGAAAATAATACAATCGATGATATCAATTAGAGATGAATAACTTTATTTTTTATAGTCAATTGGGTATTCGTTGGTGGTTGGGTGTTTCGTAATGGTTGGGCTTATAATTGTTTTTCTTTTTTATTTATTTTTCAAGTCAAATAAAATTTTAAAATCTAATAATATTTATTGTTGTTTTTTTCATTCATTTTAAATTTTTTAAAATATTATTAGGTGTTGAAATTTTTAATTATTGTAGATAAGACATTGAAAATAATGACAATAATTATTCGTAAGTTTTTTTCTTTATAAATATGTTAGACTAATTATAGATTTTGCTATTTATTTCATATTAGTGCAGTGAAAATAATGATAACAACTATTTGTGATTTTTTCTCTGATAAATATGTTAGACTAATTATATATTTTGCTATTTATTTTATATCAACACCTTAAAATATATATATTCATCACATCTTGGAATTGCGATCTCCTTTAGGTATTCTAGAAAATAATAATAATTATCGTGGTGCACGTAAACTGACATGGACACCTCGGTTAAGAAAAAAAATATATAAGTGGCAACACAAAATATGAATAAAAAAATAAAAAAAAAGTGAATCCAGAGATTAGTCGTGGTGTACGTAAGTTGGCCTGTACATCTCAGTTATTAAAAAAAATTTCTTGTTTTTTGTAAAAAAAACAAACAACCAGCTAGTAAAAAAAAATCATTTTTTAACATAAAAACCCATTTTTGAAAAAAATCTTAAAAAAAAACAGATTTGTAAAAAAAACAAAAAACAATCAGTTATTAAAAAAAACCTTTTTAAAAAAAAATAGTTATTAAAAACAGAAAATATTGTTTTTTGTAAAAAAATAAAAAAAACAATCTGTTATAAAAAAATCATTTGTTTTTAATATTTTTTTTAAAAAAATAGTTCTTAAAAAAAATCAGATTTGTAAAAAGAACAACAACTCACCATAAAAAATACATAAAGAAAACCCGTGTAAAAAAAAAGGTGGACGAACTCGCGCGATGCACAGACTACAAAAGTCTAACCCACAGTGCCGAGCCCGAGCTGTTTTAGCTATATAGTAATAAAATAATAATAGTCATAGTGCGTGTAAGCTAATCCGGACACTCTGATTACATATAAAAAATGTATATGTGGAAAATCAAGCCATTACCTGCATTCCATATTTAGCATCCTACTGATCTTCCAAATCAGTGCAAGGATTATATATAACTGGAGCCTCGACATCACCAGAATCAACAGCATCAACCTACAAAAGGTGGATAACAGAAAATAACATGGTCATGTCTTGGTTAGTCAATTTTATGACCACAGACATTGGGGAAAATTTTCTGTCATTCGACACTACCAAAGAAATCTGGGATGTGGCAAAGGAAACATTCTCAGACAAAGAAAACACATCAGAAATCATCCAAATTGAAAGCACACTCCATGATCTGTGTCAAGACAATCTTACGGTAACTGAATACTTCAATACCCTCACTCGTCTATGGCGTCAACTTGATACTTTTGAAATATATAACTGGAGTTGTGGTACTGATGGTATGTTATATAAAAAGATTGTGGAAGGAAAACGTGTGTTCAAATTTTTGCTAGGGTTAAACAGAAATCTTGATGAAATCAGAGGGAGAATCATGGGAACAAAACCCATACCCAGTCTCAGAGAAGCCTTCTCTGAGGTCCGTCGTGAAGAAAGCAGGAAAAATCTCATGATGGGAACTCACCAACAAGTGAACATGACAGAAAGCTCAGCTCTTAAGACCCAATTCACGTCAATTGAAAATCACCAAAGAGCAAAAGGAGGAAGATCTTGGTGTGATCACTGCAGAAAGATAGGTCACTTGAAGGAAACACGATGGAAGATCCATGGAAAACCAGTAGACTGGAAGCCACGCCAACCATATGAAGGACGAGGTAACCATGTAATTGCTAGTGGGCAACCACCTCAAACTCAAATTGAAACTCCGTTCAACAAGGAGAAGATGGAGATGCTCCAGAAATTGCTATCTCCCCTTCTGTCGGCACAATCACAAAATGACCAGTCATCCAACCAGGTTATTGGTTCGGGTTTTTTGACTCACAAAGGTAAATTTTTATGTGCTTTTATTGTCGGGGAAAACCACAAATATACTTGGATTGTGGACTCGGGAGCCTCTGACCATATGACGGGAGATATAACTATATTTGATACACTCAAACCCTACCCAGATAACTTATCAGTTCGTATAGCATATGGGTCTTTAACTAAAGTTGCTGGTATAGGTTCAGTTGAGTTATCAAAAGACCTTGTTCTTCACTCTATTCTTCTTGTACCTAAACTGGATTGCAACCTATTGTCAATTAGTAAACTTACTAAAGATAATAGGTGTATTTCTAAATTTTCCTCCACTCGTTGTATATTTCAGGATCTGGATTCGGGGAAGATGATTGACAATGCTGAGGAATGTTCTGGACTTTATCTTCTAAGCAAGAATCATGATCCCAAAAAGCTACCTAAATTCGGTGGTAATTGTTTTTCAGCTCCATACCAAAATAAAGATAGTGCAATCCTATTATGGCACTATCGGTTAGGGCATCCCAGTGCCACGTATCTTAAACATTTATTTCCTTCTTTATTTAATAAAAATCCAAAAACTCTTGAGTGTGAAATCTGTCAAATTTCAAAACAAGTTCGATCCAATTTTCCAATTCAACCCTATAAAGCATCCAGTCCATTCTTTATGATTCATAGTGATATCTGGGGGCCATCAAAAATAAAAAATGTGACTGGAACTAGATGGTTTATCTCATTCATAGATGACCATACTAGATTAACCTGGGTATTTCTCATGAAAGATAAATCTGAAACGGGTCAAATTTTCAAAAAAAATTCAAAAATGATTCAAACCCAATTTCAATCAAAAATACAAATTCTAAAGTCGGATAATGCTAAGGATTACTTCAACCTCATTTTAGGGGAATTTCTAGCAAAAGAGGGGATAGTTCATATAAGTTCATGTGTTGATACCCCTCAACAAAACGGCATCGCCGAAAGGAAAAAAAGACATTTGTTAGAGGTGGCAAGATCTATAATGTTCTCCACAAATGTTCCTAAATTTTTCTGGGGAGAAGCTGTTCTTACGGTAACCTACCTCATCAATAGGATGCCATCTAGAGTGCTAAAATTTCAAACACCTTGCCAATTACTCCTAAAATCATTTCCATCCACTCGTCTCATCTCCACCATCCCTCCCAAAAAATTTGGGTGCACAGTATTTGTTCATATCAGTCAATAACATAGAAGCAAACTTGATCCCCGATCAATTAAGTGCATTCTTCTCGGCTATTCTTCAAATCAAAAGGGATACAAGTGTTACTCTCCAGTCACAAGGAAAGTCTACAATTTAATGAATGTCACATTCTTTGAAAGACAACCTTACTATCCCAAAACCGATATTCAGGGGGAGACTCTAGCTGAGAAATATCAATTTTGGAATCCCGATGAATCCACTTCCATTTCGCCGATCACAGACGATCAGCCAAACACACCTGAACCCATAACACCTGAAGCCATACCACCAGAATTAATTGATCAGCCCGAATCAATGGTTGACTCAAGGGAAACGGCGCGCTACCGAGAAGATCCAGAAGATGGAACATTCCCTCAACAGACCCATGAGACTGAACCGAATGATGATTCAAGCCCAGGTAACAACACCTCTATTTCAGATAATATTATTTCCACTGTTGATTCTGAGTTTGAAAGAGAAATTCTTAATATGCCCATAGCTTGGAGGAAAGGAGTAAGAACATGTACTCAACATCCTATTGGAAATTTTATTTCTTATGAAAAGTTATCATCCACTTTCTGTGCTTTTACTTCTAGCATCACAGATATACAAGTTCCTCAAAATATTCAGGAAGCCTTAAAAATTCCAAAATGGAAGGCTGCAGTCGATGAGGAAATTCAAGCACTGGAAAAGAACCATACTTGGGAGATTACTGACCTTCCAAGAGGTAAGAAACCGGTTGGGTGTAAGTGGATTTTTACAGTTAAATACAAGGCAGATGGAAATGTGGACAGGTATAAGACGAGATTAATTGCCAAAGGATTCACTCAGTCATATGGTATTGATTACCAAGAAACGTTCGCTCCAGTTGCCAAACTCAACACTGTCCGTGTATTGTTATCGTTGGCAGCTAACCTTGACTGGCCACTTCACCAACTCGACGTAAAAAATGCCTTCCTCAATGGTAACTTAAAGGAAGAGGTATACATGGACATACCCACTGGATTGAAGATGACATGGAATTCCAACCAGGTATGCAGGCTTCGAAAATCTTTGTATGGTCTTAAGCAATCACTGAGGGCCTGGTTTGATCGATTTACTAAGGCAGTCAAAGGGTATGGATTCATCCAATGTCAATTCGATCACACATTGTTTGTGAAACACTCTTCAGAAGGTAAGTTGGCTATTATCATTGTATATGTTGACGATATAATTCTAACAGGGAATCATGAAGAAGAAATTGACTCACTGAAAACTTCATTGACGAAGGAGTTTGAGATCAAGGATCTGGGAAACCTCAAGTACTTTCTCGGGATGGAAATTGCCAGGTCAAAGAAAGGTATAGTAGTTTCTCAACGTAAATATATTCTAGACTTACTCAATGAAACAGGAATGCTAGGATGTCGACCTGCGGAAACTCCTATGGATACAACCGTCAAATTGGAGGGGGGGAAGATGGAAGTGCTCCAGTTGATAAAGAAAGATATCAACGTCTTGTTGGAAAACTCATCTATCTTTCCCACACAAGACCAGACATCAGCTTTCCTGTAAGCATGGTAAGTCAATTCATGAATGATCCTACAGAGCAACACATGACCGCTGTCACCAGAATATTGAGATATCTCAAGATGACACCATGAAAAGGACTCTTCTTCCAAAGAACTACAAACAGAGAAATTGATATATATTCAGACGCAGATTGGGCAGGCTCAGTAACTGACCGGAGATCAACTTCTGGTTACTGCTCTTTTGTTTGGGGAAACTTGGTTACATGGCGAAGCAAAAAACAACCAGTTGTAGCCCGTAGCAGCGCAGAGGCAGAATTTCGGGCTATGGCACAAGGTATTTGCGAGGGAATTTGGCTGAAAAGACTGTTAGAAGAATTACGGGTTCCAGTTAAATATCCCATGACACTTCACTGCGACAATCAAGCTGCCATCAGTATTGCTAAAAACCCAGTCCATCATGATCGAACCAAGCATGTGGAGATAGATCATCACTTTATCAAAGAAAAGATTGAACAAGGAATATTTGAAGTCAGCTACACTCCAACACATTTCTAAACTGTCGATATTCTCACGAAAGCTCTTGCCCGAAGTAAATATGAAGACCTGATAAAGAAACTTGGAATGATCAATATCTACAATACGGCTTGAGGGGGAGTGTGGAAAATCAAGCCGTTACCTGCATTCCATATTTAGCATCCTACTGATCTACCAAATCAGTGCAAGGATTATATCAAATATGCAGATCTCTCTAATTCAACATTGTATTTTTTTTCTTTCCATGTACATACATCTTTGTAGCCTATTTAAGCTCATCTCTGTCATTGATTCAAAACAGAGCACAATAATAAAACATTGTTCAATATATTGTGTATTTCTTCAGTATAAGTAGGAAAAAAAGGAAAAAATATTATGAAAAAATGAGCTAAGAGATTATTCGTCGCGCGTTCAGTTGGTCAGGAAAAAAAATATATACTTGGGAAGAAACAATCGTGGTGCGCGTAAGCTGAACCAGACACCTCGATTAAGAGAAACAAATATATAAGTGGCAAAACAAAATAGAGAAAACAAACAACCAATTATTTTGAAAAAAAACCTTTTTTTAAAAAAAAAGAAAATGTTCCTTAAAAAACCAAATCAGATTTGTTAAAAAAGCAACATTTTTTTTGGTTAAAAAACGTTTTTTTTAAAAAAAAACATTTATTTTTTTTTAAAATCGGATTTGAAAAAAAAAAGGTTTGGTGGCTGGGCGGTTTGAACTCGCGCGCGACTATGTTGGCAGCGCGCGGGCTACCGCTCGGCCAAAGGTTTTAATTTCTCGTTTTCACCATAAAAAAATAAATAAAGAAGAGATTTGTATAGAAAAAAAAATCAAAGATTTGGTGTCTGGGCACAACCACTCGGGCAAAGGTTTTAATTTGTCAATTTTACCATAAAAAATACATAAAGAAGATCTTAGAAAAAAAAAAGATGAACAAACTCGCGCGACGAAGCGGACGACAGAAGTTTAGTCCATAGTAGACACGCCCGAGCTGTTTTAGTAAATAGGTAATTGATTGCTTTGTTGTTATTCGGCCCCATATGACATTACCTAAAGAGCTAAAACAGCTCGGGCACCCACTGTTCACCAAGACTATAATCACTGTGGATTCGCAATTTATTTCAATACTTCGCATGTGTATGTGTGTCTTTTTTCTTTATACCTGTCGCCACCTCTTTCAGCTAAATGCAATTTCAACTTTTCTGTTTCTGCTAAAACTGCCCACCGCCCCCCTTTTCCCTCAACTAAAAGCTTCCCTTCAACCTTCCGAATTCGAAAGATAAGAAAGAAGAGTTCAATAGACGCCCTTCAACTACTGAACTCACGCTCAGTAACACCAGGTGCAACAGCTCATTTGGGTCCTAGGTTCCCTGTGCCGCCCTTTCATGTGCCTCTCATCCCAGCTCCTGATCCATCCAGAGTCCAACCAACCAACCAGGTAGATCCTATGCTAGGCTCACCAGGTCAACAAAATCCAAACCAGCCACGAGTCCCAAATTTTGTTGATCCATATCAGCACTATCTTTGCCTCCACCAGATGCCTTTTAAGGTTCTCATTTGAAGCTTTTATGTGTTCATATCTTTGCTCACCTTTCCATTGCCACTTTTTGAAAAGAAATCGCCATGCTTTTAGTTTTTCATGTTAATTTGGGCAAGGGCGGTATTTATTGCAGACAAAATGCAAATAAATACCATACTCTCTGTTTCTTTTCTCTACAGGTAGGAGCTTTGGCATTTTACATACTCTCTGCTCTGTTTTTTAATAGCGTGATTGTGCTTCTTGCTGCTCTTGATTTTTGGTTTCAAGAATGTGAGTGGTCGGGTTTTAGTTGGCCTTAGGTGGTGGAATGAGATAAATGATATGGGTGAGAGCGTGTGGAAATTTCAATCCCTTGACCAAGAGGTTAGTTTCAAAACTCTTGCTTGATCGTATGTGTACTCTCAATTTCATGAGGATGTTTGATATTGAAATTGAATCTCATCCATTTTACAAATCCTAGATCAACAAAACCCAGAGGTAACCCCTAGGTAGAATCTGCAAAGCTCACCAAAGGTGGAAGACATTCATCCGCATGTCGTCTAAGAACTGAAAATCCACCGTGAGTACTGGTATCGAAAGCAGTCAGGGTTTTACAAAATGAATGTACATGAAATCGTGGCGGTAGAGAAGGAGGAAGAGGCTCCTTCTCCAGCTTATTCTCATCTTGCTAACATTATTTTTTTTAAAAAAAATAAGAAATTTTATTCCAATTTCATCCAAACTGTCCAATTACTGCATAACCACAAATCATGAGTGAATATTCTATATTATATTAGTAAGGCCTTTACTTGAATACTATGTTTACTGCTTATGGCTCAAGATCCCTTATCTCAGCCCTTTCCAGTCTCCTTGCTTTCAATGCCCGAGATGCCCCCTATTTGAGTAAGGTGGTCTATCGCGATAGGGTAGCCTTATTGAAAACGAAAGTCAAGCAAAAGAAAGGGTTAGTATACAGAATATTTATCAATAACTCAAGAAATGCAATTTAGTTCACAGTTAATGTTAAGTGAACTACTCATTTATATTTTATAAGATTCTGATTAAAGACTGTCTATAGACGGGGAATGGTTTTTTTTTCGGTTGTTGTTTGCACTTCTTCTTATGTTCAAATTCAAATATAAACTCATCTTATGTTTTCCTTACTTTTCTACATTTGAGTGGTATTTATTTATTCAATTATTTTCCTTTAACTTTGCAAGCGGTTCCCTGGATTGTGCTTGGGATTTTCTCTCTTATAAGGTTGCATGCAGATTAGTGCCTCATTATTGGAGCATGTTCGACTCTTAGCACAACAAACATTGTTGGCTTCACCAAATGTTGCAAAGGTGAGCAAACAACAATTTCTTTGGTTTTATGAGATTATATAATTTGCTTAAATGTCATCCCGGAGACTATCCATTAGATAGGGGATTCTTCTTATCCATATATTTCCAATGGTGGGAAGTAGACATGGATAATGGAAACTTAAGGTTTCAATTTATGTCAAATAAATCAGACTCGGCCTTAAAGGACCATGTTGAGCCTGTGATATATCACACTATAGTTTGTTTGATTAATCAGTGACTTATTCTATATAAAACGCCATGATAGAGGGCAACGCACTCATGGGTTTCCCACCAAGAAACACAGCTCCGCCGCTAAATACACTATTAGATGAACCTATCAATTTTCCAATAACTGCACGGTAACTGCACTTGGTCCTTTTAAGATTCTCATTTTAAGCTTTTACGTGTTCATATCTTTGCTCACCTTTCCATTACCACTTTTTGAAAAGAAATCGCCATGCTTTCAGTTTTTCATGTTAATCTGGTCAAGGGTGATATTTATTGCAAACAAAATGCAAATAAATACCATACATGTCCGAGCTCTTTTAACTCTTTTACTAACACGAGGAAATATTGGATTTTCATTCTTTTTTGTTGTTGTTTTTGGGGTTGTAGGTGTGTTTTGGCAGAGCTGAAAAGACTCGGAAAATCTTATTTTTAATCTCTTCTTGCAGTTAATAAACTTATGCTTGCAAGGTGTGTTTTTATGGTATAAAAAGGCTTTATCTTTTGGGGTTTTGATACTGAATTTGATGGGTTTGTGGATTTATAAAATTGGGTTGTAGAGATTTTATTCTTTTCTGGGTTTGGTGTGATTTTGAAGTTCAATTTCAATGGCAGTTGTGATCATGAACAAATGAAGAATGCAGATGGTTGCATTTTGGAGATTATTGGAGAAAAATACCTGGACCACTTATTTGTTGGTACTCAGAATACAGACATGCGGAAAAAGTTTCAGGAGGTTAGTTTATTTTTATTTTATTTATCTTAAATAATTTTACATGATTTTTGGTGATTAATGGATTGTTTATCCCTTAATTGTTTATCAAGCCTTTTCAATTCTCTCTCATCTTGAAAGTATTTGACCACAGGTTATTTTATTTTTATTTTATTTCACCTTAATTCACTCTCTTTCTCTTTAATATCTCTGTCTTCGTCCAAAGTTTTTTTTTTCTATTTTTTAATGGAACATAGTCCTATTTGGGACATAACTATTAGCAAAATTAAATGAGGTCACAGATTTAAACAGTAATGAAATGATTTTTATTGTTCATATATACTCAGAGCCACTGTGATTTTTAGCCTTTTATTTGGGTATATTAGTAAAATAATCACAATATCTATACAACACAGTAATCCCTGAGAGCATTACCGTTAATGCATATATTTTTTAAATGGTTAAATATAAAATACCTCTATAAAAAATAAAATTGCATAGTAAATGTCGTGGTCAGTAAGGTCATTACACTTTTTTTTTTAAAAAAAAATTGCCAAATACACATATGCCTTCATATAAGATATAATCCAAGAGTTATTGTTTCATGTGTAGTGGTAATTTATCATTGTTTGATTATATTTTTTTGGTTAAATACTATTTGCACGTTGTTGTACGTGACATTCGTTTCGCGTCACGCAGATTTTGGACAGCGCGTGTAGTGTTATCTGACATATAAAAACCACATTGGAGTCTAGAACTATTCTCCTTCATGCTCTTTTTCTTCTGGTACAACGCGTGTGGTTCCAAGGTCGCTGGAGACGTATCGGTGGTCACTTGAAATTTTCCCCCTCTTTTCTTTCCCTTGCATGCGAAAATACATGTAAGATAATGTTTATTGGGTTTTCATTGTAAATCATGATTTTTTGATTATTTTTTATGGTTCTTATTTTTGTTATATAAATTTTGAATGATTTCAATTTTGTTATTAAATGGAAATTGACTATATATTGTAGTTTCATATCAATCTTCAGTCTTTTAATTTTTCGATTGGTTTTGAATCCTGAATATTTTTGATATCTAAGTTTTGATTTGTTTCAATTTTATCCTTCAATTCAAAGTGATTATATATTTTAGTTTTGTTCCATTCTCAACCTTTTTATTTTCATTTGTGTTAAATTCTCTAAAAAAATTTTACTAAAAATTAAATTTATTTCAATTTTGTCCTTTAAATTAAATTCATTAAGGTGATAAAATTTTACTAATTAAATATTAAGCAACCAATTACAACACTTACAAAATCAATAAGTTTTCTATATAAAAAAACTCAGTGCAATAGTATGTATACAATTATTCAGATCAATGTGAATTAATTGCAAATATAACTCATGTCATTACAAATATAACTCCTTATATTAAAGTGTCAAATGATGATTAGTCAGTATTTAAAAATTTCAAGACCTAATAATATTTTAAAAAAATCAATTAAAAGATAAAATAAATAAAAATTGAAAATAAATATTATTAGATTTTAAAAAATTATTTGACATGAATAAATAAAAATAAAAAAGATAATAATAAGCCGAACAATTACGACACACCCAACCGCCAAAGAATGCCCAATTGACTACAAAAATAAGAGTAAGTAATCTCTAATTGATTTCATCGATTGTATTTTTTTCATCAACTAATTATATAATTATCAAAACAATTAAGACACCAAACAATCAATCAATTGCAGTTTTGTAATCTATGAATTAAATAAATCGACGCACAATAGCACTCAACCACAAATAATCCATCTTTGATAGATTTTAGTGGTTGTAATTTTACTATCTGCCGGTTAAATCATTCGTTGTCGTCAAATTAAACTCAACCATCAACAAGTTTGATAAAACAATTTTTCTAATTAAACATTAAAATAATCAATTATAGCACATATAAAATTAATTATTTTTTCACATAAATAAAAGTCAGCGCAACGCGTGTATGTAAAATCAGTAAGACCATGGGCCTGCTTGTAAAATCAGTCCAACAGAGGCGAGCCTAAACGCGGCCACTCTGGACCGAAACCGTGTATCCACAAATATAAAACCGTGGAGCTGATCCTCTTTTCATCTTTACAAAAATTTAGACGCCCTGCCCTAGATTCTAAAATCCCTGTAGAAGATAAATAACAGTTGGCTTATTTATCACATGAAATTCCGAGCACGCCTGAATCTGGCTTCGTAGGGTAATATTTCTTCTCCCTTTTTAGCAACGATATATTCAATGCTTCAAAAGGTTTTTTTTTCTTAATTGCTTTTTAGTTTATGTAATTTGGTCAAGTCTGAATCAATTATCTGTTTTTTCTTTTAGAATTGAATTTTCAACCCTTTGATTTGTGTGAACAGAAGTATATCAACAATTTCTGGCATCCATCGCGGAGATTAGGGCAGTGAAGGGCGTGTTTGAGCTAGAAAAAAAAGGGAATGGCGCACAGATTGTTAAAAGACCCGGAGGCTGACGGATGGGAACGGTCTGACTTTCCTATCATTTGCGAGTCTTGCTTAGGCGACAATCCCTATGTCAGAATGGTATGCAATTTTAATCCTTGTTCTAAATGGCTTCGTTTTTTTTTTTTTTTGGGGGGGTGGGGGGGGGGGGGGGTGGGTTTGGCTATGCTGTGTGGATATTTATATGATCTGTTCTTTTGCGGTTGTATGAACTTGTTGGGATGCAGACCAGAGCTGAATTCGACAAGGAATGCAAGATATGCACGCGGCCATTTACAGTGTTTAGGTGGAGGCCTGGCAGGGATGCGAGATTTAAAAAGACTGAAGTTTGCCAGACTTGCAGCAAGGTTAAAAACGTTTGTCAAGTCTGTCTTTTGGATCTAGAGTACGGTCTGCCTGTTCAAGTTCGTGACACTGCTCTCAGTATAAACTCCAATGATGCTATTCCAAAGAGTGACGTGAATAGAGAGTATTTTGCCGAGGAGCATGACCGAAGGGTATGTTTATTTCATGTTTTAACTAGTTTGTTTTAGTTGCTTTTTTGTCTGTTTGTGATGCGAAGCTATTTACTGTTTTGTGCATGCTAAAACTGTCTGATTGTTAGGGTATCACCTTTACAAGGTAACGGATGATTCCTAGTAAATGTTTACCTTCTAGTGGCTGTTTGATATACTTTTGAGAAGTAATTGTTAGAACGAATTGATAATGCTGCTACTTATATGAAACTCACATTTGTTATTTGCAGCATGCTTGCCATGGGACGTCGTTTTTTCTTATGAATGAATCATATTGCATATACCATATAATAGTAGTGAAAGAAATAGATTTCCCATTTTTATTTGTACTGGTATTTTTAATTTAAGAGTTATACCATAAACTACTGAGCGTGTTTTATATTAACTAGAAGCCAAGATTCGCATTAGACTAATATGTTTCAGATGAAGCTTGGCAGGTCTTTTATTCTTAAATCAAATGATAATTTAAACATAATACTTGATGGAATGTAAGTTATTTGATTCACATGAAGAATGAATGCTAAAATTATAGTCACATACCAAAACCTTTATCTGTACCTTTGATCCTTCATTTAATAACCATGGAGGTTCTTTGCTCCTGTCTCCTTCCTGTTGTAGTTATGAATTTCAAACTAGCTAATAGACTAATCAGTGTGCGGTCCAGTTAGCTATGCATTCAAGGTTGTTCCACTGATTCTGCTCTGTTGCTCTCTTAAGTGAAGCTGATATGGTTTTGCTTGATGCAGGCTAGGGCGGGTATTGATTATGAGTCTTCATTTGGAAAGGCTCAAGCAAATGATACTATTTTGAAGCTTCAAAGAACAACACCATACTACAAAAGAAACAGAGCACATGTTTGTAGTTTCTATGCACGTGGTGAATGCACACGAGGTGCCGAGTGCCCCTATAGGCATGAGATGCCCGTAACCGGGGAGTTGTCACAGCAAAATATTAAAGATCGTTACTACGGGTATGTAGAATGTTGTAATTTCATCCTCCAGGCATAATTAGATTTATTTATGTTTTTCCTCTCTCTATCTTCTGCATGCATGCAGGGGCATGCACTCTCACAATTGCTAGCTCTTGCCTTTTGGCTTTCCATTTCCCGAACTGTTATTTGAGTTTCAAATTTGATTTTTTGTTTGTGGTCCTTTTGGTTGATTATTGTATTTCAGCAAGTAAATGAGCATGAATGATATGACACTTAGTTTAGCTGATGACTTTGTAATGCTTCTCGCGATGGAATTGAAAACCCCACCTCTACCCGAGAAATGCAGCTTTTTACTAATCCTTAACTGGATTGCCTATGAACTTCAAACTGGCAAGTGTCAAAAACAATTTTTGTAGTGTGAAAGACCACACTCAAGGTGATTCAGCATGCATGTACTCATCCCCACTGAAACTAAGCACAAAGACATGATGCCTGAATTTTTAGAAGTTTGACCTCATCTGACTTTTTTTTTTTTTGTTTTTCTAAATGCGTGCAGAGTGAATGATCCTGTGGCAATGAAGCTACTCAACAAGGCTGGAGACATGCCCTCATTAGAACCACCGGAGGATGTAAGCATTAAAACACTCTATGTTGGTGGGCTTGATGCGAGGATCAGCGAGCAGGACCTAAGGGATCAGTTTTATGCCCATGGCGAAATTGAATCCGTAAAAATGGTGCCTCAAAGAGCAATTGCTTTTGTAACCTACACAACCAGAGAAGGCGCAGAGAAGGCCGCAGAGGAGCTATCTAACAAGCTAGTCATCAAGGGTCTGCGACTGAAATTGATGTGGGGTAGACCTCAAGCACCAAAACCTGAGCTGGAAAGTTCTGAGGAAGCAAGGCAGCAGGCAGCAATGGCCCATAGTGGGATGTTGCCACGGGCAGTTGTATCTCAGCAACACAACCATTTTAATCCACCTGGCACCCAGGACCAACATCCTCCTATGCACTACTTCAATATCCCCCCACCACCTCAGCAAGAACGAGCATATTACCCGTCAATGGATCCTCAAAGAATGGGTGCCCTTGTTGGATCCCAAGACGGCAATCCTAATGGGCCCACCGGATCAGGCGAGGATAAATCTGGACTGGAGAAGCAGCAAGGGCAGCGCTATCCATATCAAAGCATGCCACCACCTCACCTGCAATACCAACAACAGCATTATCCACCATATGGTTATATGCCTCCAATGCCACCTTATCAGCAGTATCCTCAGCCATATCACACTCCAGTGCCCCCACCACAGGTGGTGCAGTCCACACAGCAGTATCAGCATCTTGTGGCATCACCAATGGCTGCACCTGCAGGGTCCATGAACTCTATGCCATCACCTCAGGGATCCCGAGCACCAGCAGGGTCCATGGCCTCTGGTCCCCCACCTCAGGGCGCGGAAGCGGCCGCAGGGTCGAAACCCTCTGGCCCACCATCTCCGAAACCTGGAGAACCTGAAGAGTCTAAACCCTCAGGTCCCCCGCCTTAAATTTTGTTTAGATGATGATATATGGTCATGCGTTCTGGATTTAAATTTTCTTGTGCGTGTATTGTTTGTTGTTGTAATTTCAACATACTATCTGAAAGAAGGCAAGAACTTGCATTAGAATCTTTGATCTATGAGCATTTATGATGCAATTTATAAGGAGCGATTGTCCTTTTATAGTAGGCTTCATGTGCAATTTTGATATGGATCAGTGATCGTTGTCCTATTATTGGGCAAGACCATTTAATGTCTAGCCAAGATTTCATGGGAGTTGGGCCTTCGAGCCTAGATTTACTTTGAAAATGGTTAAGGTTCTCGTGTCGTCATGGCTTATAGTTAAGGTTCTTGTGACGTCGTGGCTTACATGCTTGCTTCAATTTTACGCAGAAATAAAAAGTACGATGTAGAATAAATTCCTCTGTTCATTCATAATCCTTTGCCATTTAAATTATTTTGACCTATTGATATAAAAAATAAATTATAATTTTATTTTAATAAAAAATATTTTAAATAGCAATCTTTACCAAAAATAAAAAACCTAAATGACAATTCAACACAAAAAATGCTTATGGCAGCATGAATAGTGTCACAGTCCTAGGCGCGGGGCACGCCAACAAGTCGCTGCGAAGTATTACGCAAGTGTAGGGGCAGCATGCGTAGGCAATGAGGATTGCGGCAACGAGTATAACAAGTACGTACGAACAACAGGTTCATGCTTCGCTTCATGCTGGACTTAGACGATGGACTGTCTACGTCAACTTGAGAATCAATTTGGACAGTTTGGTTTATTGGGTGGAAGACCAAGGAAGTTATTTGGGGGTAGTTACGGAGCAGTTACAAAGGAGTGAGTTGTCTTTAATGTGCTGTCCAGAATAGGGTAAACTGTCAAGGGACAGTTTTATTTGTAACTTCCATTGTATTGTGTAATATATAGGGCCTAAACAAGTGTAGCATGCAGAATTTGGATTGTGCATAGCACACATACATTGTTCTTGTGTATTTCCTTTGTTGATGGAATAATAAAGGTTGGGTGATTTCTTGTAATTGCTTGTGTTGTAATTGTGTTGTGCTAATCAATAACTTGTGTTCTTTGTTGCCGAAATTTGGAAGAGTTGTGGAGAAAACCTCTGGGTGTGGGAAACACTTAGACTCTAGGTAAACACGAGTGAATTGGGAGAAAGGCCGAGTCTAGTAACTGGATTAGACTGCCCCGCGGGGATTGGTGATGAACTTTTATCCCTGTGATAAGTGGTATCAAAGCTTTGCTTTGTTTTGTTCATAACGTTACTGTTGATGCCCAATGCCATCCAGCACGGAGGTGATTTGTGAGACTCGCCCATATCGAAAATATTCTTGGTCCCTTGGCAGAAAACAAAAATCAGACGGTGAATGATAGACTTGCGTATGCTGTTGAAATGGCTGAGAGCGCTGTGGGGCAGTATGCGGATCTCGCGGCCGAGGTAAGTCGCAAGATTCAAGTTTTGGAGGGGGAAATTGCGGTGTTGAAGAGGGTAGTAACGACTGTCCCCATAGGTGGTGGCACATCCAAACCCAGAGTCCCAAAACTGAAGCCATTCGGTGGTGCAAGGAGTTCTTAAGAGTTGGAAATTTTTCTATGGAACATGGAGCAGTATTTCGGGGTGGCTAGAATTGAGGATGATGAACAGGTAAACATCACAACGATGTATTTGTCTGGTGATGCGAAGCTGTGGTGGAGGACTCGGATCAAGGAGGATTTGAGTGCAGGGCGTCCTAAGATTGAAACTTGGGAGCGCCTAAAAAAAGAATTGAAAGAACAGTTCTTGCCGAACAACACGTCTTGGCTGGCTAGGGATGATTTGAAGAAATTGAAGCAAGACAAATCGGTGAGGGACTATGTCAAAGAGTTTAGTTCTTTAATCTTAGACATAGAGAACATGTCTGAGGAGGATAAACTATTCAACTTTATGTCGGGCTGACAACCTTGGGCACAAGCTGAGTTGTGGAGGCAAAATGTCAACGACTTGTCATCTGCCATTGCCGCCGCAGATAGTTTGGTCGACTTCAAGGCAGTGACGAGAGATGGTTCTGTTCCTGTCCCCTCGAGATTCAAGACTAAAGATAAAAGGGATGCAAGGGGGGAGGCAAAGAAATTCAGTGGGGGGAGGATACAAGCCTGGGCTAGAAAAGAAAAAGGGCAAACAGGCTGATATGCAACAAAGTAGGGACTCCAACAAGCCGAATGTAGGATGTTTCATTTGCAGTGGACCACACTATGCAAGGGAATGCCTGAAAAAGGAAAGATTGAATGCAATCCTCATGGGTGACAGTGAGCCAGAGGAGACAGTCACGCAAATCAACCCGATACGTGTACTGAATTGCTTGGTTGCAGAGATGCAAGATTCGGTGGCCGAATCCAGCCTTGTTGAGACTGACTTAGCACAGATTGATGTGCTATAACAAGGTAAGTCGGGTGTTGGTGATACTCTAATATATGTTAAGATTAGAGTTAATGATAGGGAGATAATTGTTATGTTTTCTGGTGCTACAAACACATTTGTTACTGATAGGTTGGTAACACAACTTGGGTTGCGCTTGAGTAACAGCCAAACGTCCATGAAGGCAGTGAATGCCAAGGTGGAACGGATACTGGGCATGGCCTATGGCGTGGCAGTGGTGCTGGATAAGTGGCAGGGAAAACAGGATTTGTTGGTAGTGAAACTTGACGATTTCGATATCATTCTTGGCCTAGACTTTATGAAGAAAGCCAAGATTGCGTTGATGCCTCATTTGAATGGAATTCTGCTTGCGAATGAATTGTGTCCCTGTTTTGTTCCCTGTCATAAGACAGGGATGGTTGAAAGTTGAAAGGAGGGAAGTAGCTTGATTTCAGCCATTGCGATCAACAAGGCCTTGAAGAAGGGTGGTAAAGTGTTATTAGCAGTAACGACAACTGAGGAGTCGGAACAAGCAGGGTCAGTGCTTGATGTTATTGCTGGGCTATTGGAGAGGTATAGGGATGTGATGCCTCTCGAGTTGCTGAAAAAGCTTCCACCAAGGCGGGCTGTTGATCACAAGATTGAACTTGTGCCTGGTGTGAAACCACCGTCATAGCCTCCGTATCGCATGGCCCTAAGGGAATTGGGCGAGTTGAGAAAGCAGTTGATGAAATTGATTGATGCAGGATTTGTTCGACCGTCAAAAGCTCCATACAGTGCTCCTGTTTTGTTTCAGAAGAAGGCAGATGGTAGCTTATGGATGTATGTGGATTATCGCGCATTGAACAAGGTCACGGTCAAGAACAAATATCATGTGTCGCTGATTCAAGACTTACTCGACAAATTGAGTGGGGCTTCTGTTTTCACAAAGCTGGACTTGAGGTCTAGATACTGGCAGGTTAGAGTTGCTGAGGGAGATGAGCACAAGACGACTTGTGTGACAAGGTATGGGTCATACGAGTTTATGGTTATGCCGTTTGGCTTAACCAACTCTCCAGCTACTTTCTGTAATTTGATGAATGATGTTCTTTACAAGTTTTTGGATGAGTTTGTGGTTGTCTATCTAGACGACATTGTTATCTTTAGCCGATGTATGGATGAGCATGTGGTGCACTTGGATAAGGTGCTGTGTAGACTAAAGGAACACAAATTGTTTGTGAAGAAGAAGTGTGAGTTTACAGGTTCAGATGGATCTGAAGAAGGTGCAGGCTATATGGGATTGAGCAACCCCGTCGACGGTGCCTGAGCTAAGGTCATTTTTGGGTTTGACAAATTATTATCATCTGTTCATAGAGGGATACAACAAGAAGGCAGCCCCTTTGTTGGATTTGTTGAAGAAAAATCGACGTTGGGACTGGTCTAGTGAATGCCAACTCGCATTCGACAAGCTGAGGAAGGCTGTAACGTCTACTCCAGTGCTGAAACTGCCGGATTTTAAGAAAGCTTTTGAGGTACACATCGATGCTTCGGACAAGGCAGTAGGGGGTGTTCTAGTGCAAGAGGTCATCCAGTAGCTTTCGAGAGTTGAAAGCTAAGCAAGGCAGAACAAAGGTATTCCACGCATGAGAAAGAAATGGCAGTCGTGGTGCATTGTCTTGGCGTGTGGAGGGTGTATTTGTTGGGGCCGCAGTTTGTAGTGAAGACAGACAATTTGGCTGATACATTCTTCAAAACTCAGAAGAAGTTGTCGCAGCGGCAGGCTAGGTGGCAAGAGTTCCTGACCGAGTATGATTTCATGTGAGAACATAAGCCAGGGTGACATAATTAGGTTGTGGATGCATTGAGAAGGCGTGAGGTGCTTGCTAGTTTGATTGCGAAGGATCATTTGGAATCTGATATGCTGGATCGGTTGAGGCAGGCTGCCGTGGAAGATGCAGCTTATGTCAAGATAGTTGATCTCGTACGGGAGGGGATTGTGTGAAGATATTGGCTGGATAATGACCTTCTCTATGCTAAAGGGGGTCGAGTTTATGTTCCAAGTGGAAAGCTTAGGAAACACTTGCTGGCTGAAACTCATGACCCGCAATGGGCAGGTCATCTAGGACGAGAGCGCATGCTGGCTCTCTTGGCCGAAAACTATTACTAGCCAAAGATGGAGTTTGACGTGGAACTTTACATCAAAACTTGCTTGGTTTGTCAGCAGGACAAGGTATTGAGGCAGAAGGAAGCAGGGTTATTGCAGCCTTTGCCGATACCAGAAAGGCCTTGGGTTTTAGTTTCGATGGACTTTGTTGTGGGGTTTCCGAAAGTCGATGGCATGGATGCTGTTATGGTGGTCGTCGACAGGTTTTTGAAGTATGTTGTTTTTGTGGCTACACCATCTGTATGCACGGCTGAAGTGGCTACTAGTTTGTTTTACAAATATGTAGTGAAATACTTTGAAGTTCCTTTAGATGCGGTGAGTGATCGTGATGTGTGATTCACTAGACGATTCTGGACAATATTGTTTGGGTTGATGGGAACAAGACTGAAGTTCTTGATAGCCAATCATCCGCAAACGGATGGACAAACAGAGAGGATTAATGCATTGTTGGAGGAGTATCTTCGATACTATGTACGACAACACAACGAAACTGGCTTGAGTTGTTTGATAGTGCACAGTTTAGCTACAATCTCCACAAATCGTTGGCGACTGAGCTGAGTCCATTTGAGTTAGTTTTGGAGAGGCAGCCCCAAACTCCAGCGGAGATAGCCGTCCAGAAGACTGGGGGAAAAAGTCCAGTCACGTACAAATTTGCGAAGGAGAGGCAGGAACTCTTCGAGCAAACGCAAGATAGTTTGCGAAGGGCAAGCAAGCGAAGACCTCTGGAGTTTGATGTTGGCGACAGGGTGCTGTTGAAGTTGACTCTGCAGATATAGAAGAAGATTGTTGGGAGTAATCGGCACCGCGGGTTAGTGCCAAGTTATGATGGGCCGTTTGAAGTGATGAGGAAAGTGGGCGTTGTTGCCTATAGGCTGAAGCTGCCTGAAAGGTTGAAGATTCATCCCACATTCCATGTTAGCTATCTAAAACCTTTCCATGAAGATGTTGAGGATACGAAAAGGAGCACATCACTAAGGGCTCCACCTACTATTTAGAAGCAATTTGAGAGGGGAATCGTAAAGATTTTGGACCATAGGAGACTTGGTCAGCACAAGAAAAATCGACGGAACGAATTTCTTGTGAAATGGGCAGATGGTCAGGAGGTTTTGTGGGAGAAAGACACTAACTTGTGGAAGTTTGAAGACTTGGTCCAGGACTACCTTCGGACAGATTCGACGAGGGCGTCGTATCCTTCTTGTGGGGGAGGTTTGTCACAGTCCTA
This sequence comes from Salix exigua, assembly GCA_032356905.1. Lineage (NCBI taxonomy): Eukaryota > Viridiplantae > Streptophyta > Magnoliopsida > Malpighiales > Salicaceae > Salix > Salix exigua. Next base: position 4,678,947 of record CM063596.1, read on the forward strand.
GGCGCGGGGCGCGCCAACAAGTCGCTGCGAAGTATTACGCAAGTGCAGGGGCAGCATGCGTAGGCAATGGGGATTGCGGCAGCGAGTATAACGGGTGCGTACGAACAACAGGTTCATGCTTCGCACCATGCTGGACTTAGACGATGGACTGTCTACGTCAACTTGAGAATCAGTTTGGGCAGTTTGGTTTGTTGGGTGGCAGACCAAGGAAGTTATTTGGGGGCAGTTATGGAGCAGTTACAAGGGAGTGAGCTGTCTTTAATGTGCTGTCCAGAATAGGGTAAACTGTCAAGGGACAGTTTTATTTGTAACTTCCATTGTATTGTGTAATATATAGGGCCTAAACAAGTGTAGCATGCAGAATTCGGATTGTGCATAGCACACACACACTGTTCTTGTGTATTTCTTTGTTGATGGAATAATAAAGGTTGAGTGATTTCCTGTAATTGTTTGTGTTGTAATTGTGTTGTGCTAATCAATAACTTGTGTTCTTTGTTGTCGAAATTGGGAAGAGTTGTGAAGAAAACCTCTAGGTATGGGAAACACTTAGACTCTAGGCAAACACGAGTGAATTGGGAGAAAGGCTGAGTCTAGTAACGGGATTAGACTGTCGCGCGGGGATTGAAAGGGTGACGAAATTTTATCCCTGTGACAAATAGACACCAGCGTGTACCTCATCTTTGTAAAATAACTATGAACCACAAGATTTTAAAAGATGACCCTAATAGTTAAAAAAATTAATAAAAATTTAAAGGGTCTTTCAGTAGTTTTCTATCATTATCTAACAAGCACTCTCATAACTAACAATCACTACCCAACACGTGTCCCAAGATTATAATTCATATTGTGGTCTCAATTCACGCTGATAATACCCTCCTAATTACACAGGATGGTACTGTGCTGACATGCCACGTCTCCAGAAAATTCTATTAACTTCTCGCGCCTCCACATTCTTTAAAAATGATTAGTGTTTTGTCTCTGCAATCTCTGTCTCGTTAAGCCATTTTAAAAAAATAACACAATCGAGAGTCCCATTCTCATTATTATTTTCAAGGTAAGTCTCTTCTATCATTTCAATCGTTTTGATTTTGTTTTACAATCCTGTGATTTTTTTTCCAATTTTATGAATCCTGATTAAGGATCGTGGATTGTAATTAATTGAGTTCATTATTGTTATTCATGATGAGGGTTATTTTCATGGATTTTCATCAGTTATGCTTTATCTGTGACAACTAAGTAATTGCTTGGAATTTTATGAGATGATCTCTTTAATTAGTAAAAAGACTAGTTAATTGCCCGCACTACGTTGCAGGCCGAACAAATATTTCTTATAATTGTTGGGATTGAAATAATTAATTGATTTTATTATTTAAAAAATAAAATATAATATTTATACACGTAAGGTTTGATAATGAAACACACAAATACATTCTATTATAACAACAACAACATCGAAGGCTTAACATCTAAAAATATCATTACTATTATTACTAAAATAATAAAAAAATATTAAATTATTCTGAAAAAAACTCAAAAACACTAATAAAAGAGGAAGAAATAAAAAAAACTAAAATTATTATTATTATTATTATTATTATTATTATTATTATTATTATTATTGCGTGAATAATGGGAAAATAAATTCAATTAAAGGATAAAAAAACCCAAACACTTCAATAAAAGAGGAAAAAAATAATAAAAAAAATTATTAGCTAAAAAAAATCATTTGACGTGAAAATAAAAAAGAACAAATAAAAAACCAAGAGAAAAAATAGCAACTTTCAAATGATCATAAACACAAACTAAAATTTAAGAGCAAAATTTTTAGTAAAAATATTATCTCAATAAAAGAGAAAATAATAAAAATTAAAAACCAAAACTAAATGCACGTAAATATAAACATAGATAAAAATATAAACTATTTAAGAACTATAAAAAATTAAAGGAATTAAAATCAAAAATCAAAAGTATAAGGGCCGAAAACAAAACCAAATATATTATCAATTTCAATCAATTGAAAAAATCAAGTAAAAAATAACATCTATACATGCAAGGTTTGATATAATAAAACACATCAACACACCTTATTATAACAACAAAAACATTAATCATAACATCTAAAAATATTATTACTATTACTACTAAAATAATAAAAATTATTAGATTATTCTGTAAAAAATAAAAAACATTTTTTTTAAAAAAAGAAAAAAAAACTAAAATTATTGTTTTTATTGTGTTAATAATGGGAAAAAAATCAATCAAAGAAATAAAATTCAATAACTTTAACAAAAAAACAAAAACAAATTATAAGCAAAAAAAAAAATTGACGTCAAAATAAATAAAAAATAAAATAAAAATTCAAAAGGAATAGAAATAAAAAAATCATTAGAGAAAAAAAAAACAAGAAAAAAAAACAAAACAAACTAACAAAATCCACGCTAGGCAGGGGTCGAACCCCTGCTCTTCGCACAAATATCTCACATACTACAGTAACTGAACCATGAGCTCTTTTAATATATTTTATAATTGCAGTGTTTGTGGATCAAATTCTATTCACGCTATTAAATTAAAATTCAATATTTTTTATATATGATACTTAATTCAATTATAAGATATATTTTAGAAATGGGGAAATTTACAATCTCAGTAATTAGTTGTTGATACCATGATCTTTGCAAAAAAAAATTTTATTTATGCGCGTTTTTCCTATTGAATTTGGTGCACATGTCGTACTCCAGAAGGTCAAGGTATTCCCTTTCACCTTCCCCATACAGGCGAGACAGCAGGCCTGACTCCAGGTCATTGTCGAGGTCAAGGTCCAGGTAATGTCTGGTTTTGTATATGCACATTAAGCTGCCTGCTTCGTGGCAATCTCTCCATCTACTGTTTACTGTGGTCTGTCTGACTAATGTTTTCATTTCTTCCATGTTCTGATTTGGCTTGTAGGAGCTCTTCGAGGGATGTGGAGAATCACTTATAGAGTGCTTCCCGGACACAGCCCCCGCCCGCTAGCTCTCCCCAAAAAGAGAGAACGCTAACCAGTCTAGCTGTACAGGAGCCAAGCATGTTCTCCTTTGATTACCTGCAAGGATCTGTTGTTGACTGTTGAGTTACAACTCCATTTTGCCGAGTCTGGTGGGTATCAAACTCATCTCTGTTCCTTCCCTTGGCACGAGAAAGTGTTTTCTTATTTGAATTACTTGTGATTTTCTTCCTTTCTTCCATCAAGCAACCAAGGAAAACCACATTATGTACATATACTGAAACCATTACTTGCTAGAAAAGTAAAACGCTGTGGCAAAATTGGGAAAACATAGTTCATAAATAAAAAAAAAAATCATCAAAGAAGCGTGGCATCTGGATTATTGATAGTTTTCTACAGATTCATGTTTTGATAGAAAGATAGGGTCCCTGTCTTGTTTACCTTCCCTTTATTGGCTCACTTGACCTGACTAACAACCCATATACATAATAAATTGGACAGCGACTGGTTGTGGTACCAATTATGGTACCCGGCACTCCTCTATGTTCCAGATTTCCTTGGCGTATTGGGAAATTGTCCGGTCACTGCTGAATTTGCCACTGCCAGCGGTGCTAAGGATAGACATCTTCAACCACCTCTTGCGATCCCTGCAAGCAATACATGTGTAAATTTTAGAGGTCAGGGCCATTCTGTAAGTTTTACAAGTCAGATAATCTCTCTTGCACAAGATGGTAGCATAAGCCACGTGTAGGCTGAGCTAGTTTTTTTAACATTTTCTTGCTATTTCTTTTCCATTTTAGTTCGTGCATTTGGTTTTGGCCAATGCTTTCTGTCTTCTTTTGTAGTCTGCAGTTCTCATAATAAATAGCTAAAAAATATTGGCAAAGGAGTTGGCTTTCTAGCTATGCTTGCGCTATTGAGGTGACATATTTGTCAACCAGCTTAAAGTTTCCAGCAATATTGGATATAGAGCCATGACTGAGAAAATAGCAATCATGTCAATTGAGTTACAGTAAGATTTTCTGTTTTGTTGGATGATTTATCGCGTTTAAGACATAGAAATAGTGGAATAAAAACCTTGAACATTAAAACTGATGAAATGTGAGGGAAAGCAATTCCTTACTTGTAAGCTTCATCTACTCTTTCCTGTGCATCCATGTAGCTTGGGAAATCATGGCCAACAAGAAAATAATCTCCACGACCATAACCGGAGTTCCCTTCTAGAGAGTCAAGGAGTGGGTTGTAGTCATAGCTTCCAAATGCTCCACTTCTTGTATACTCCTTGGCCTCTTCAAACCGAGGATCTGGTTTAAACTGTGCAATCAGCAAGGACTGGTGTTAGGCAAGAAAATAAGGTACTAGAAACACCTGTATACTAACACTTTCTGGTTAAGGTAGTAGAAGGATTAAAATAAAGCTAAGAAATGAAGTATGTTCAGCATTATATTCTTCATCCTATTTCACAAGGAATTCATCCAGATTGCTTCTTTTGAAGCAGTGCAGGCAGTCAAGCACCAGTCTGATGATTCAAACAATTTAAGGAAGCCGCTTGCAATAAACATAATTTGATTGAAATCCTGACTCCTTTTAGGAAGCAGCGTATCCAGTATTGTTTTATCATTTTCGACCTCCTACTAAAACCTACTGCTCTAGTCCAAGTTTTTGTCTCTAGCAAGTTACAGCTTCAAGACTAATGCTCTACCTACATTTCTCCGACTAGGATAAGGAGTAATTTTTCAATCAATAGATGCCCTTCATAGATTCTTCATCAAGTGTCAGGTAATTCATATTATACAGTTGAATGTCTGTTGATCTGAAATTGCTAGTTTCTTACCAATCCATTCTCTCTTTCCTTGCGCAGTCTGGGGACTTCATCTGCTGTTGCACCAAAGAGAAAGAAATTCTCCTCTCCTATTTCTTCCCTGATTTCAACATTAGCGCCGTCCAAGGTTCCTATTATAAGGCAGCCATTGAGTGCAAACTTCATGTTGCTGGTGCCACTTGCTTCCATGCCTGCTGTGCTGATATGCTGTGACAACTCACTTCCAGGAATAAGCATCTCTGCCACAGATACATTGTAATTTGGAACAAATACCACCTGCAAATTCAGTCATTCATGGTACACAGGTCTTAATATGCCACATGGATGGAAACAAATATTCAATAACGCACACACAATCCATAATCTCATTGAGCAAGCTGAAACACAAACACATCGGCTTGCAAAATCAAAATAGTAGAAGCACAAAAAGAAGTTAATCAAGGGATAAATGAAAGATGAGAAGGTTAATAACATCTGCAGATTTCAAAATGTCTCGATCCTTATGGGAAAGAAACTGTTGGGTTCATTATACACAGACTACAGAAAATTTGAATACCGGGGTGAGAAAAAAATGTGCTACCTTTCCTGGAAGAGAAAAATGGGGAAAGGATCCAACAATCCAAGTAAATTGCATTACACAACTTGTTTACAGAATCAACTAAGAATAAATAAAAAGATAAACAAGCTTTTGGAAAATCCAAAATTCAAATCTATTAGGAAACTCATTCCATTTAAGACTACTTGATTCAATATATTGTGCATCCACTATCAGTGGGGCATTTTTGAGTTGACACTTTTCTGATCTAAGGTCAACCGGTTCAACCAATCTGGAGGTCTTGACTTGTGTTCAAAGTTTTCACCCCCTAATAATGGCAAAAAAATATTTTTGTCAACAGTGTAGCTGCCTTGTTTTCCTACTGCTGAAGATATATTTCAGTGTTTGCAGGTGGTAAAATCTTATTTTCAGAGAGATAAAATGTATAAATAAATAAATCTACCTTTAAATAACTATTGACTTCAGGATCGCTATTGACAACAGCGCCAACATCATTTACCAGCTTTACTATTCTTTTAGCATTTGTATATGTTGCAAATGCTTTTCCTCCAAACATAATGGTACGTGGTGTTGTATTCTTCCGCTCTTCAGCGCTCATCTCCTGGCATAGTTCAGTTTAAGGGAAGTTCAGAGAAAGACGATGCGTATTCTATTTCCCAACCACACATTGGTATGAAAATAGAAGAATTTAAAGACCATGATCACATGTAATAAGAGAAGTTGTACAACAGAATTACAATGATAATAATACGTGATCTGTGTTGAAATAACCTTATTTTGGTCTACAAACTGTTTAATTTGAATGATAAGCACAAATCAGAAGGAAAAGGATGTTTTATATTCTGTACCTTTAGTTTCTTGTACCTATATATTGCACCCAAAATATTCAGCAACTGTCTCTTATATTCATGGATGCGCTTGACTTGTATGTCAAAAAGACTATTGGGATCAATGCTCACACCTGTTTCTCGCAATATGTACTGTGCCAAACGCTGCTTATTAGCCATCTTGGCAGATGACCATTCAGCTTGGAAGTCTGCATTTTCAGCAAACTTTTGGAGGAAGCATCAGTATTAAATCTGGATCCATTACAATTGAAAGAAACCATGCCTTGTACAGAATTCAAATGAATTGTAAGTACTCACCTTTCGAAGACCTACAAGTAGGTCAAGCTTGGTAACCCACTGGTCAGTTTTCAACCATTTTGTAATTATATCACTGAGCTCAGGACTGCAAAAGCGAAGCCACCGGCGAGGAGTGATGCCATTGGTTTTATTTTGGAACTTTTTTGGCCATATGGAGACATAGTCTGCAAATAGCTCAGCCTTTAATATATCACTGTGTAACTGAGCAACACCATTCACCTATATGTAAGAAACCACAGAAGAAATTATGAATTTGTTTTTCAAATTTATCAGAGTTTCAGATGAAACCAGGTTCAGCTTAGAAGTGACTTGTATGTGGATGTATAAGGGCTCAAGAAATCACAAAGCATCCTACTTTACATTTTTTCTTCTATGATTGATCATTATAAACATCAACAACTCTGAACAGGGTTTTATGGTTTGTCCATGACCCCTGGTTGCCGAATGCATCCGTGGGGCAAACATGATAAAAAAAATCATATTATTAGAAAATCATTCTAAATAATCACTCTACACTCTAATCTAAAATTAAAATATTCTAATGAATTCTCAAAACACGGATGACAAACGGGTAAGGAAACTACCATTATGTATGTTGCAAACAAGAAACCACTAGCATTATCTTGCAACACTAGGTATTTGGGCTCTAATTTGTAGTCTACACCTACGATGATTTTGTTTTCTAATCAAGAGAAATTTAAATTTAAGGTGAAAGATCTACCCTCAGGGAGAAATTATGACATGCCAAGCAAGGGATGACTTATATTTGCAGTTGAAAGGTGACCAAAAAAACCTAACAGGCCCAATCATTATTTGGAGGAGTTAAGAGACAGTTAATGGATATAGTTAGCTACTGTGTGATTAGATTTCCAAATGACCTCTTACCTTATGTGAAGATACCACACATAGATTTGCCATCCGCACAACTGGTTTCTGAGGATTATTATCCAAGATGCATATACTAGGAAGCTTGCTCTCAAGATCAGTTCGAGTGGTGCGTATCATCGTGATGAACTGCAAGATTTCATATTTTCCCAGATCACAATACTACAAAAACAGACGTGGAGAAGAAGAAGAAGAAGAAAAGGTGATGTACCCTAGTGTCTATCTCTTCTATGATTTCCATATGCCGAGGGAGAAGCTTCCACATCACAGACTGTGACCATTTTTCCAGTGCTTCAGGAAGGACTGTATGATTGGTATAAGCAACTGTCCTGTTTTAGAATGTTGATGCTAAATATTCAATGAATTGAATAAAATATGAATGGAAAGACATGACCAGAAGTAGCAAGATGAAAAATATAGTTGGAAAACAAAATCAAATCCTGAAAAAAGGTACCTAGTTGTGACATCCCATGCTTCATCCCATCCAAGTCCTTCATTATCCATCAACAATCGCATCAGCTCTGGAATTGCAAGAGTAGGATGAGTATCATTCAGTTGTACAGCAACCTTGCTAGGAAATTCAGACCACTTCCATGAACTGTTCTCATTTTTCCTCTCCTTAAATCTAAGAATAATATCCTGCAATTGGGTCCAACATCAGGGTTAACTGTCATGAAGATTTGTAGCACAAGAAACCAAACTTTATAGTTATTGCATTTCAACAAAAAAAAAACAGAAGAAGTTATCCTTCAACAGATATCACAGTGGTGCTTGTGACAGAACAGACGTTGCAGAACATTAAAGTGAGTTGCAGTTGAGAAGAAAGATCCAATGAAATCCTAGCAAACGTTAGTTTTCTCCTGGAGCAATAAATCTCAAAGTACTCTGGGTTTCCTTTTACAAGGAAGTTGACATTCCATTGGTTTGATTCAGCATGCACATCGGTTGATTGCAGATTCCTTTCTGACAAAATATGGCTGCCATTGCCTTTCATGAAGTAAGATACAGTAACTGTTAAAATATGGCTTTTAATTTCCAGATATGGAAATTGTGTAAAGTAGGGATAAAGTAACTATTATTTCTTAGCTAAATTAGTCTTGTAATTACTCTATAAGTTCATTCTCAATTGTAATGGAAAAGTACTCTGAAATATACGAATTTATACTTTTAACAGTAACAGTACATAAAAAAAAATTAAAATGCCCACTGAATCAGATATGTCCAGAGAGCAAAACGATAACAATTCTGGTAAAAATTCTGCACAAGTAACCCCTAGACTCCTTTTCCTCTCGTCGCCACTTTCAAGGCATGATGGCAGACTTAGATGCTCAGGCATACATAAAACTATGAAGGATGAAGCCACATTAACACTAGAGAAAAACAAATATTAAAAGTAAGTTGCCAACCTGAAGTGAAGCACTGCACAGAAAGAATTGTTGCTTCAGCCGCAAAAGTTTTCCATTTTCTGTAGCATCCCCAGGATAAAGAACAGCACAAATCTGCATATGCACAATATTTAAACTAGTGTTTCAGAAAACATGCGAAATCTGCACAGATGCACATACTTTATTGAATCTGAAATAATGTTAATCTGTAAGCAACAAACTGACAAAAAGAGAGAAACAAGATCTACTTTGGTTTCCTGAGTGTGGTCTGTTCTTAAAAAATAAGGCAAAAATGCTGGCCAGAGCATCCTTTCTGAGGTGATAGTTGAAAAACCAACCTGCTGAGCTCCAGAATGAAGCTGTGAAGCGGATCCATACTGCCCATCATTAAATAGAAATAGATTGAAGTCGTCAGAAGAAGCTCTTGCTTCCCAGAGACGAAGACTAATGGTGTTCTTGGTTTTGTATCCTGGAATTGGTACATCATAGGCTAGAGCTTGCACAGTGTCACCACCAACCCATTTTCGGCTGTATTTTATATACAACATTAAACAATCATGCAGTATGCTCCATATCTTAAGAAAAGCAAAATGAACATAAGCATGAGAAAGAAAAGCACACTAAAAAAGCAATTCTGGTCCCTTCATCCATGAAGGCAACCTGAAACCACATTAAATTGAACGATACTCTATTTAATTCTTTTTAAAAAAAATACAAAAAAAACTACAATCAAATCAGCACTTACGATCCATCAGGATTAACCTCCACATGACCAAAAAATCTGACAGGAAAAACAACATCATGTCTGACAACTTCCCAAGGACTGAACTTCTGCGCAAGTCCAGTAAAAAGAAAGAAAGAAAAAAGCATCAACAGCTTTCTATAAAATATACAACATTTATTACAGCAGTGTAAGGCGCAGCCAAACAAACCTCCAGCCAGTCCTCAGCAATTTCTTCTTGACCCTCTTTGGTGATTCGCTGTTTGAACAGCCCGTATCTGTACCTCAGACCATATCCCCATGCTGGCAAATTTAACGTTGCCATTGAGTCTAGAAAACATGAAGCAAGTCTTCCTAGACCCCCATTTCCAAGCGCAGCATCTTTCTCCTACAAAATCACATTACTAAACATAAGACATAGTTTAATTCAATTAGACCAATGTTAAACTGCACTCCACCGTAAATGCAAACTAGCAAGTTTCCTCTCAAAACAATTCACCAGCTCACAAGAGTAACTAGATTCATTTCGGCCTTGTCTGGTTATCTTAGAATGCGATTCCCATTATTTATTTATTTAAAAAAAAACAGTCATCTACTTGTCATTGCTTATGGAATTCTAATTCAACCTGTAAAAGGAATTCAATTAACATTTCCAAATAATTCCATAAAACCAATTATTAGAATTCCAGTAAATAATAATAGAAAGCTTGATGTAGAGAAGAGGAAGAAATGATAACCTGCTCAACAATGTCCTCAAGCTGATGCCCTAACTGATTCAAAGCCTTACCATAAGCATCTTGAATGTCAAGATTCCCAATTGCATTAGTCAAAGCTCGTCCTTGAAGATATTCCATAGACAAATAATAAGTCTGCTTTGGATCCTCTTTGTGATAATGAAGATAAGTCTCATTCCATTGCTGCACCACCAATCAATTTATCATATCCACAAAAACAAACAAAATGTTTTCGAAATTAATATCGACAACAACAATAATAAAAAAAAAAGTTAATTACTTGAATGAGGCGATCGCGGACGCTTTCAGCAGTGGCAAAGTAGGCCTGTTCAGGCTCGAACTTGAAAGGAGAGAAATGAGGACTGAATTGTGCATGGTAATTTATATTCGATGCTACCTCTTCTGGTTCACCAGCCAACGGGCGTGCGATTGGAGGCACTTTAGAGGAAGAAACCGCAGACACTGTTGCTGTACTAGTAGTAGCGCCTGCACTGTTGGGTTTAACACTAGCAGGAGCCATTATTGATCCTCAAAATGCCAACTGGTTCTCAATAAGCTTTCAGAGTCTGTTTTAAAAGAAGAAAAAGCGAACGAGAAAGCGAGTTTTTGGCGATCAGCGGAGCAAGTTGGAGAAAAATCAAGGAGAGGAGATATTTGTTTAAAAGAGAGAGAGGTGAGGTAAAATTATAATATGCGGAAAGGCTGAGATTTTTCGAGCGAAAAGGACAAAACGTGATCGTATAGGCAAGGGAAAAAATCACGTGAGTGCGTATGGGAGTGAGTGAAGGGTGGGACGTTATTGGAGATAGGGGAGGCGGGTACTGGTATGGGACACGTGGTGACATCTTGTGAAAGCGCGAACGACTAAGATGGCTCGAACTCTGGATCTCGAATATATTTATTATCACACTCTCAGTCTCCACAGGTCAGGTCCAACAGGCAACTGAAGAGGGGTCATGGTGACGGTCACAGGATTCTTGAGAGGAGGAGAGCCGTGAAGGCTTAAATCAGCCAGCCTTTTGCCACTCGTGATTTTGATTATAATAATATAAATTATATTTTTAATTTTTAAATAATTACTTTTTTAATCAGATATTTGAGTTTTATTGATTTAACGATCACAACTTACAACTTTGTATTTTACTATCCTTGTCCTATTTAATAAAAAATAAAATACAAAGTAATGTGGATATATATACAAGTTTCAAGTGAAAATAATTTTTACTTTAAAATATCACCTAATAACTTAAAATTTTAAAAAAGTTAGTTTATTATTTGAGTTGGTTCATTAACATTCATGTCATTATTTGAAGCTTTTGATCATTAGATCCTGCACCAAGCCATGTTGAGAGTCATTGAACAAAATTATTATTTGAAGCTTTTGATCATTAGATCCTGCACCAAGCCATGTTGAGAGTCATTGAACAAAATTATAGGAACAGTTTACTTGTTATGGCGATTCTGTCGGAAAAGACGGAAATCGAGGCTAACATAGAGAATTCCCTGTTAACAGAATGGTTGCAGGCAGAGTTTGGGGTGTCTTTCCGTTAGAATAACAATTAAACAACATTAGCTTACAGCGAGGTTGCTGATGACAGAGATTGCAAATGTCAAAGGCACAACCACCCAGTTCAATTCTATAAACCATGGAGATAACTAAGTGGAACAAGTTTGGGACTAAAATGTTTGTTATTTCTGTGATCTCGGGTTCAAACCCGATAATTATTAATATGATAATCATTAAAAACTTATATGTTTATTAATTTCAGAGCCCGAAAGATTAATCGAGATATTCCAAACACCCACTTAAATATTTGGAAAAAAAAAATCTGGATTCTATACGACTACCATAAATTACCGCTTCATGCAGAGATGAATCTACAGCCCCCGCCATCTCCAATACCAAATGCTGCTTCTCTACTCTTTTTTTCGTCTCTCCGAGGAAAGTCTGCAGATTGGTGAGAAGTGAAAGCGGAAGAAGAAGAACCACTTGCTCTCAAGTCTTTTCGAACTCCCCATAGCACTTCACAGCATTCCTTCATGGAAGGTCTTGACTGTTTTGAAGGTGCCAGGCACTGGCGAGCTAATTTAAGCACCTTCTCCAATGTCATGGTTGATCCAGGACTCCTCCTTAGCAATGGATCCATGACGAAAATGGCATCCCCTTCTTTTAATCTTTGCATTGCCTGCACAGAAAAGATGTTCTTGCGAATTACTTCATATAATGTTATGGTAAAAACATATAATGTTATGTAAGATGGCATCCTCATTAATCTACATACAGCAACAGCATATGGATATGTGAATGTTACATATCCATATATAACTTGCATTGATAAGCCAGTTCCCAAATATCGTATACCCTAATCCTATGAACACACACAAAAAAAACAAAAAAAAACAAGAATTTGATTTGTTTAAAATAACTTTCCCTTGATATCCATGCACTAAGTTTTTTTTCTATTTTAAATAGAACCTTGCCAACGGAAGAAGAGTTGAGGGAGAATTTGTTAGTCCTAACCAAAAGAATGCAGTTAAAAAAAATCAGGATTAGTTTGTTGATTATTCGGTACAAAGGCATAGTTATAGCAGAAAATAGAGCCGAGAGTTCTGAGCAGAGGAATTTTCAAAATCATCTTCTGCATGAAAGACAGATGAACAATATTGTTATCAAATGGCTTCAGAACATGAATCCATGTATCATCCATCATTTTCCTTCCAACTAAACCACATTTTTCTTATATTTGTACCAGTAATATTTATGATTAGTATTACCACGCAGGCTGGTTGAATGAAACGTGAACCTGAAATCTGATCAAATCTATGTGAACCAGGCATGAATGCTATATATGGTTTGATGGGAGTAAACCATGTACTTGCACTGCAGATTATGCTGTATTTGCAGTACTTGCAAGTTGCAACACTGCTGTCATGCAAGTATTAACTCATAGTTTATGTGAGCCCGGAGATCCAATTCAGAAACTAAAACAAGCTGTTCATGTTCCCTCAAATGATAGAATGAACGAAGATTTGATGGCCTGACCGCAAACTCTACCATTCCTAAATTCTTGGGGACAGAATATTTGCAATGTGTACACAGATATTCAGGTGCTAATTCATAGTTTGTCATATCTAAAGATGAGATAGTCACGGATGTTCCGATACTTACCCATTTTATAGTGATTTTCTCTTTTAAGGATCTCTTTTGTTCAATCGGGTGTCTTCCTGACATCAGTTCAACAAGAAGCACACCGAAAGAGTAGACATCACTCTTTTCAGTGAGTTGGTATGTCCTCAAGTATTCAGGATCCAAGTAGCCTGTTGTTCCTTTGACTTGAGTAGAAATGTGGGTGGCATCAGAACCTTCTGAGGTCAATCTCGCAAGCCCAAAGTCTGCCACTTTGGCTCGGAGTTTCTCTGTGATGAGAACATTCGATGCTTTTATGTCTCTGTGGATTATTGGAGGATCTGTCAATTAAACAAGTGGAAGTTCAGATTTCTGAAAGCTTCTATGATCCATAATATGAATCGTGAAGATGTTCCAAATAAGTGAAGAGATAAACAGCTCAAAACAGTTCAGATAAGTTTTTTAATAATGTTTTATAACCACATAAGCTGGAAAATTTCAAACAAGCAAGCTACTAACATTTGAAATTATAAATACATTCACTGATCCCAAATAAAAACTACATGCATCATCCATCCAGAATCATCGATCATGCTGCTGCTAATGTTGAATGCTTGAATCAGATCAGCACAAACTTCGAATGAAAATAAGGTTGTACCTGTGTACGTGTGAAGATAAGTGATTGCATGAGCCACATCAATTGCAATATCTAACCGTTCAGCAATTTCAAGTATACTTCCTCTCTTACCTGCATCGTGCCACACCATCCTAAAAACATTAGCAAATAGTTACAGAAGTACTACTTCTGCTGCTGTAATACATTTTCAATTGACTTTTAAAAAGGAAAGAGAATTGTAGTATTTAAATTGGGCGATATAAACTATAAGTTTCTGGCATAACAAACTGCAATTGTAGTATGAAAACCATGTATTAACAGTTGAAAAGCATTTAAGGGCTTGTACCCTGTGCCTGATTTTCTGGATCTTACAGACTAAAATCGATTTGTAGGAACTAACTGCTCCTTCACTTACCATCCAGATGTTCTCGAAGATTTCCATTGCCAACATATTCAACCACAATGATACGCTCGTCTCCTTGCTCCACGTATCCATGCAATCTCACCAAATTCAGATGTTCTATCTTGGACAGGGTAAGTGCTTCATTCTGGAACTCCAGCAACAAACGTTTGTCATATGTGTTCTGCGACACAGCTTCAAGTAATTACCAACAGCTGTAGCAGAGGGACCAATTCTATGCTTCTAAAAAAAATTAAAAAGAGTTCACTTTCTTCCCTTTTATATATTTATTTTTTTGTTATAATATTCACATCTAACTAAGAAACAGAAAATGATTCGAGGGTTACTGGGGCACATCTCTTGTTCTGCTGTAATTATAAATGCATACCTTTTTAGCACGCTTCACTGCAACGTAAGATCCATCCCTGAGCCTCCCCTTGTAAACGGTAGAAAAACTACCGTCTCCAATCTTATTTGCCGGCGAGAAATTATCGGTCATCTTATAAATCTCTTGAATGGAGAAATTACCTTCCCCAACCATTCCACTTGTGGCACAAGAAGATCCATAGGTACTCGAGGACTTGAATACTGATGAACTCTTACTTCCTGTTGAAAGATCAGTTGAAACTGCAGGTTTGTAAGGAGGATTAGTGTCTGATGCAATTAATTATAGAAAAACAATCATTCGACTTCTCTCAACTTCCAAGATTCCTGGTTGCTGTAACTTCATAGCCAAACTACGAGTATTTTCATCACACTTAATTGATTAAACTGGGTAATTATTTTGTATATCATGGAGAGATGTTGTCTCTTTAAGGAAAAGGGTACCCAGCAGCATGACATGTTCTGTGAAAGATGCGCCGGCCCTCCAAGCAGGCAATTTCTTTTGAGAGATATACATGAAATCGAGCGAAAATAAAGACGATAACTTACAGGATATCCCTCCGACTTGCTTGTTTCTTTTGGCTGCATCAGTTACAATGTCGCCGGCCTTGCTTTTTCTAGGAAGCAAAATTGTGAACGCTCCAACCACTTTACTGACTGCAGTTTTGACATGGCTCAAGACAGATCGATTTTTTCGATGGCGCTTGTTTAGTTCATGTTGGAGATTAGAGGCCTGTTTTGTTGGGTCTGTGAAGGGATTATGGAGAGGAGATGCTTTCTTCATTTTCAGAGCCATGGCCGATCGGGTCGTGGCTCTCGATCAAAGCTTGGAGCTTTTGAGTGGTTAATTTATCCTTCCATCGACCACTTCAAACAAAAATGTTATTCAAAGATTTACTTCAATAACTGCGGTAATCTCCCACGACCCCGACCAGAAATTTAAAATTGAATGGCAAAGTCAACAGAACTGTTTGATGATTTGCACTGACCTGATCTGTACCTCGAGGAAGATAAAAATATGGAAGTGTTGTCCAAGAAAGATTGGTGGGGTCATATGCCAACACGAGGAAGTAGACCCTTTAGCCTTCTCACCTAGAACAATCATTCTAAGCCTCCTATCCAGCACAAGAGAGGAGAATTAATGACAGATTCTAGATTAAAGTACGACGTATCGAAGTACCCAGCTATGCATAGCATTCGCAACGATTAGGAACCAAGTTGGCATCTTAGAGCAAGTCCACCGGGGGACAGCTGGAGTGGAGTGGAGAAGAAAGTAGGGTTTTTAAGAAAGGGAACGGGGGGTTATACTAGTTATTATAATTATTATTAATTATAATAATAATAGTTAACATAAAAAATAGGAGGTATTAATTTATAATTAATTTGATTGAATTATTTGTAATGGAATGTATTTTAATTAATTATGTTTGAGTTTATTGGTTATTTGTTTATGTGTTCAAACAAATAACTTATGAGCTAAGTTATCGTGATTTTATTTGTTAGGATTCATTTAGATATGCATGATCTTGCGAATATAAGACATCAGAGGGTAAGAATATTTAGAAATATAATGATTTTACGAATGCAAGATGTCAAAAGATATTTTGACATAAAATGAATGATTATTTTTACACAATAAAATTCTAGGTTATTGTTAAAAAAAATATAGCCTTTGTTATTTTAGAATTTTATATTTCAACTATACTCTTTATTGTTATTATATTTTAGTCAATGAATATTAAAAAATAAAAGAGAAAGTAGTTGGAAAATAGAGAAAAGTCACATAATGCCTTTTGAAATGTTAGAAAAAATAGATTGGATGCGTGAGAATTTTCTAACTTCAATTATACTTTTAATTTATTTTTTATATATTTTTAAATGAAAAAAATCTAGTTTTCAAAGAGTTGGACTCAAGTTATGATTTTTAGTCATCATAAAATCATATAGGGCGTATGAAAAGATAACATTGCGGACCAACATGTCTAAAAACATTTGGATTTGGATTATCGAGTTCTTTATCATTTGAGATTATTTTTGAAAATAATTTTTATTCAAAAATATATTAAAATAATATATATTTTTTATTTTTTAAAAAAATATTTTTAATATTAACATATAAAAATTTCAAAAATATCAAAAATTAAATTAAAAAATCATTTTTTTCTAAAAATATTTTTGAAATACAAGACTTTTAGATGTGTGTGTGTGTGAAAAATGAAAGAATTCATTCAAATATTTTATTAGCCCATTTATGCATCCATTTCAGTAGAAATAAATAAACATTATGATGATGGCAGTTTTGCATTTCCAGGAGAATTCTTCCTAGAAGACTTTTACTTAACTCACAGTATCGCATGAGAAAAATTGTTGGTCCATGAATGGCAATCAATCCGACATCGAAATAGGACAGAGACCAAAAATGTTGCATCGTTTTCCATCTCCGAAGCTCAACTTCTAGCACTGCCGCTCTGAACACTAGTTCAACTGGTTTGAGTATGGAACAAACCTTTTGTCAATATACTGCTCAGTATTTAGAAATCTAGTTGAGCTTTTGTCACTACATTTCAAAATCGTTTTTTTTTTTTTTAAATTCATTTTAACACATTTCTAAACGAAAAACATTTTCAAAAACAATCTTAACCACACAAGCAAACAGTCATGGACATCATGAGGTTCGGGACACCTATTTAGTATTTTCCATGCAAAAAATACCATCCATTCTCAAGCTAGACAATCAAAGTTCCAACATCAAAATGAATGGCAAACCGAAATCAAAGTAAATTGCAGATATTCATCTTGTCTGGAAAGATATGGCATACACTTGTCTGGCATCATGGTTGTAGTGAAGTAAATCTGCACCCTAGACTTCAAGCAAAACTTCGATACAATCACATTTTGCTTTTATGTTTGCCAAACAAGGAATGTCGACCTTCAGCAATTAACTCCCCTGTTGCTTTGTTTTTCACAAGAACAATTGTTCCAGCATAGCTCCCTTTTCGTCCTAAAATCCTCGCAGTAATCTCTAGTTCATCCTGCAATTTTCCCATCAAAAAGATGGACAATAAGCTACCACGCCAATCATATCAGGACGGTGCAAAATCAAAATCCCATGCTATCATTACTTTATGAGGAAAGAAGAAATTGCATAGCTACTGACTACGAAAATCATCACTAATGAGAACAGATTAAACATTACATGTAACAAAAATTAACATGACAAATAACAAGGTGCTAATCTGAAAGGGTTTATCCATGTGTCAAAGGCAAAATGAGATTTCTTCTTTTATATACTGAAAGGAAAGGATTGCGCTTACATTCACGTTTGCAGTGGAAAGAAAAGAGATGGACATATCCACGGAGACAAGAATTGAGACACCCTCAGCTTGGGCAACTAGAGCTCCTCCTTCATCAACGAGGTTTGCAATTGCCCCAGTTGCTAGCTTCCCATCTCTATCCTGCCACGAAAAATAAAACAAATCCCTCAGTAATTCAATTCAATTCGACTGTGAAAGCCGATATACTATTATCCATAAAATAAAAAATCCCACAATTTATAAGACCTCTAACAGTCCAATTAAACAGAGAGAGGGTGGGAGTTTGTATATTTTCTTACAGTGAGGCGAGGAGGGACCTTGAAAGTGGTAGAGATGAACCCGGGTTCAATCCGGTCAACTTGGATTCCTCTGATAGAAAAATCTTCATAGAAACTGCGTTCAATCCATTGTCGGTGAGGGTGAAACTTGATTGAGGACACGCTCTCTGATTCCTCATTGCTCAGATTTAAAAACTCCCTGGCCTTCTCCATCTCGATTCTCGTCTAAATCTTCCAATTCTCCCTGAAGCTGTGATGGTTGTGGTCAATTGTCATTTCCAATCCCATGAACCTTTTTAACCTGAGGGGTTAATAGGCCCGGCGTCGTTATCGCAATTAAGCACGAAGTTTCGTGTTAAAAAGAGTTAGTTAAGTAATTAGCTATACTTCAACTGTTATAGTGCTCCTTTTTTTTAATAATGTGTCTTATTATATTTTTAAAAAATGAATAACTATAAATATATTAATATAATATATTTTTATAGAAAAAAATATTTTTAATATTAATATATCAACATTATATATAAAAAACATTAATTTTACATTTTTAAATAAAAACTACTTTTAAAAAATCATCGTAATTTCAAGCAAGAGCAAGAATAGTTTCCTTTAAAAGTTATGGAGTTCAAACCCTAATATTTCACCAATAATAAATATAATTAACTCAGCCCCTATAATTTAATTATATTATTTTTTTTTTGTCTATATCATTAATATTTTTTCCTCAAGTAATGTTTAAAAAATAAAACGATTTATAAAAACCAAATGATGTTGAGATTTAGTGCAGTTGTAAATTTAAAAAATCTATTCATGATTAAAATTTATGTATTCATAATATATATATATATATATATCCAAAATAATAATATATCTTTTTCATTTTCTATAATTAATTTTAATATTTTTATAAAAAAATCATGGACACACTTGCAAAAGCATGTGCTAAAAGTACCGGCATAAAAATGAAACTAAGCTATACCCCAATATAAGTGGGTGTTTGGGACCGCATTCCAAGTTGTTGTTGCGTTGGACCGCGGCCTCAACATCAAATATTGCCAAACGTTCGGGTGAGGTTTAGATGGGGTCCCACCAATTTTATTCAAAACACGCTGCATCTGCAAAAGCTACTGAGAGCTGCTTTGCAGCCACTGCACATACACCAAATGACAATACACCGCCAAAAGAAAAATCAGGCCAAAATAATAGCAGATCATCCTCGTCTCCATCTCCGCCTCTCGTCTCCCTCATCTCTCGTCTCCCTCAGCGCACCTCGTCTCCCTCAAGCGCCCTCGTCTCCTCGTCTCCCACACACACAGCCTCTGCACAGATCATCCCTCTCCCTCATCTTTGCCTCTCGTCTCCCTCTCTACCTCTCGTCTCCCTCAACCCTATAAAACCGAGTCCCCATCCAGTTCAAGTCCTCTGCGATTAGCCCTCACATAGTAGTAGTGCTCTATCTCATAGTAATGGATCCCGTTCCGTTCCGGCCGGAACGGCCCGTACCGGTGTAAATTCCGGGACAAAACGGCGACGTTTTTGTCCGGTAAAATTCGACCCGATCCGGCGTCTGCGTCGAGTCCGTAGGAGCGCTGATTTGGTATCAGGCGTTCGTTCGGAATCATACAAAACGACGTCGTTTAGTTAAGTAACAAAACGATGTCGTTTCACTTGTTAAAATCCATAAGACCAGAGCCCCAAAATCATTCCCCCCGACCGGCCGACCCCGATTTCAATTTTCCATTTCTCCCCCAATTTCCCTTACCCTAATCTCAAATTAACCTCACAAATCTCTAGTTTTCGATTCATAATCCAGTAATCCCTCACTTGAAAAGCTCAATTTGTAAATTCTCAATCCCTAAATCAGCTCAAATTCTGAAAACCTAAAACAAAAATCAAAATCACGGCGGCACAATTTCTTCCACACGGCACCACAAATTCTTCCACACGGCGGCACAATTTCTTCCTTGGTTCTTCTTCCCTAAATCTCCAGTGAAAGGTACACATTCGAGGCCCCAAATCTTTTAATTTGTTGAAAAATTGAAATTGCCGAAACTTTGCATGAATGATTAAACTGGGCATTTATGTATGGAATGTTTGCATAAACTTGAAGTTGGAAGATGTTCATTGACCTTGTTAAACTGGGCATAGATTATTGTTGATGAATTGTGGGAATGATAGTTGTTTGGCATTTCGGCTTTCAAGGTGTTTGATGAAAGTCCAGAGTGAAATACACCTTTTATAGAGAGAAACACGAACACTATTACGATGTTTGATTTTTTATTGCATATGTGAGCAGTGAAGAATTACGAATTAAAAAATCATACATGAATCCATTCTAGTAAATCTTTGGTGATCTGAATTTTATAGCAATTCTGCCATGGAAAATTCATTGCAATTGATTCCCTGGGGATCGATAAAGGAAAATTGATATAAATTATGTGACTTCATTGCTTGTTTTTAGATGTTTACTCTTAGTAATGTCCATGTTGAAGCTCTCATTGTCTGAAAGTGTTACATGTTGATCCCATTGCATGATATTTTTCTTCAACCATGTATTATTAATTTTTTATTGATTGATAAGTTGCAATATTAATTGAGCAAAACTAGTTCCTCCATATTAGAAAAGGGTTTAATGTAAAGGATTTAGGATCAAGATTAATGATTGATGGCTCAATTCAAAATTGAGAATTATTATTTTATCATATTAGCTTTTCGAATTGTAATTCGGTTACTCAATATCCTTGCCTTTTCAAACGAAGTAATATAGACATGAATTAAGTGGAACAAGATTGAATGGGTTGTAGAGTTGTGGAAATACATCCTTTTTAATATTTGGACCAATATGTTACTGCTGAAACATGGAAGAATTGAAATCTTAGATCAAAACATTGTATAGAAGGTTATGCCCATGGCTACAACATTGCTTGGTGACAAAAATAACAATGATGGAGTAGAATGGTTGTTTGTGACCAGGTTGTCTTGCATAAATAACCAACTGTCCATACCAGGAGTATCAATGACATTGATAATTTGACCATCTCTCGAGTACAATTCTCTGCTAGTTCACAAGTGCTTGGTAACACCAGATGAGCTAGACCTTGACTTGAAGGCCTTTCTTCCAAGAATAATGTTACCGATCGCACTTTTGCCATTGCACTGTGCGTCCAACTAAAACAACTGCTCGAACCCCATTGGATGGTGAAGCAAACTCCCAATCGTCATCCATTGCACTTCCACCCATCAAGCCAGATCAGATCACCTACAACATCTCATACATTAACACACTTTTGGTAGGGAATCCAATTTGTATAAACAATGCAAATGATCATACACGGTTACTTTATGGTCAAAACAAACTTCTTACGTTTGAATATCATGCAAACCTTTTAAGACAATTTAAATCCATGATGTAACTATGATGCTAAAGCTACTCCACAATTCGATACAATCAAAAACCTTGCAAGAAATGTTTGAAAGCCAAAAACAATAAAAGCACGGTGATCCTATCATACTCGGTCACCTTACGAAACACAATTCAATCGAAGATCAACAAAGTCCCAACACCAACACACAAGAAACATTTGAATGTCAGCAAATTTAAGAAAACAAAGATGATCAAAATAACATAATCACAAAGAGATAGAAAACTGGATAGAAAACATAAACCAAAGTTTCATTGCTTGTGCTTATGAGGGTGGCTAGAGATGTTGCCTCCTGCTATAATTCTTGCTCGTTTGAGTCTGTGTTCATGGATACATGGTTGATACTTGATAATGTAAAATACGAGGCTTGTTCATATGTTGACAAACCCGATTAAATTACTCATGTATAGTCCTTGTAATTCTTTTTACATGCCTAACTTGTGTTATCTTTTTACAACAGATTCAATTACATGGCTGAAAACACATATAGTGGTGGGACTTCCATTTTTTCAGCTCCAGCAAGATCAGATGATCTAGCATGGGCTCATGGACAGGTTGTTGCTGGTGTAAAGAATGCAAGTATATGCATTTATTGTAATAAACGGATCAATGGTGGTGGTGTTACTTGGTTGAAGTACCACCTTGCTGGTATTAAAGGTGAAGTTGAACCTTGTAAAAGGGTCCCTCCAGATGTTAAGTGGCAAATGAAACAACTGATAGATGACATGACAATGGAGAAAGAGAGAAGAAAAATAGTTAGAACTGATATTGGAAATTCTCAATCAGTTTCCAATGTTGAAGAAGTAGAAGAGGGTGATGCTGCAAATCCTCATTTAGGTGGTATACGTTCACAAACAAGTACAAGAATGACAATGCAAGGAACAAGTACATCTGGAAGAAGGATTCCTTTATTTGCTCCACGAACTACCCCGGGTTCCCGACTTAGTATTAGAAGTGCAATGACTACTAAAGAGATGGAACACAATGCAAGAATAGTCTGTAGCAACATGGTGGTATGATGCTAATATACCGCTTAACGAGTGCTAATTAGTATTATTATCGACCAATGCTAGATGCCGTAGCATCCATAGGACTCAGGTTTAAAGGCCCATCATTTCATGATTTAAGAGGACCACTTTTGAAAGATGTAGTTCATAATGTCCATGAATACATTTTAAGTATCAAGGCTGATTGGAGAGTTTATGGATGTTCAATTATGGCTGATGGGTGGACAAATAGGAAGAATGCACCAATTGTGAATTTCCTTGCCTATTCTCCGAGAGGCACCGTATTCTTGAAGTCTGTTGACACTTCAGGACTTCGAAAAGATAAAGAGACATTGCTGGAGATGTTTGATGAAGTTGTCAAAGAAGTTGGACAAGAGAATATTGTTCAATTTGTTAGTGATAATGAGGCTTCATTTAAGGTCATTGGAAAGCTTTGCAACGAAAGGTATGACACCTTTTTGGTCTCCTCATGTCGCCCATTGCATTGATTTAATGCTAGAAAATATTTGTGATCCGAGATATTTTCCAATGATTGATGAAACCATTAAAAAGGCAAGAAATATAACCAAGTTTATATATAATCATGCATGGGTTCTAGCTTTGATGAGGAAAGAATTCACAAATGGACATGATTTATGTCGTCCTGGCATAACAAGGTTTGCAACCCATTTCTTAAGCCTCCAATGTTTACTGAAGTTTAAGAAGGAGCTTCGACAGATGTTTACTTGCACAAAATGGGTTGAATCAAGTCATGGCAAAAGTCGGGTTGGAACTGAAATTGCTGCTATAATTTTACAAGATAACGACTTTTGGCCGAGATGTGCACATATTGTCAACATTAGCGAGCCTTTAGTACAAGTTCTAAGGTTAGCAGACAGTGAAGAAAAACCATCAATGGGCTATTTATATGAGGCAATGGATAAAGCAAAAGAAGCCATCAAAATAAGGTTGAAAAATAGAATGTCTCAATATGGACCATATATTCGGTAATTGATGCTAGATGGGATAAGCAACTTCATAGTCCATTACATGCAAGCATGATGTTTTCTTAATCCTGGAATATATTTTAGGCCTTCTTTTTCAAAACAAAGGGAGGTAACTCGAGGTTTGCTTACCACAATTATGAGATTGGTTCCCGATTGTGATACTCAAGATAACATCGATGCTCAAATTGAGGAGTATAAGAGAGCAACTGGTCTTTTGGTGTAACCATGGCTATTCATCAAAGAGAAAAGTTAAATCCGGTAATAACTTTTATTTTTACAATATAATGTCTTTTTTATCTATAATAATTGATTTATTCAAAATTTGTTATCTAGTTTCATGGTGGGAGCAATTCGGCATTGATACTCCGGAACTTCAAAAGTTTACTGATTCGAGTTCTTAGTCAATCGTCGTAGTGCAACTCGAGTGCGAAAGAAATTGAAGTGTATTTGAATTCATTCATTCAAAAAGCGAAATAGGCTTGAGCACAAGAGATTAAACGATTTAGTATTTGTTCGCTATAATCTAAAGATTAAACAGAGGTAAGTAAAATATCAATATTATTATATTAGTAATTATTTTCTATTACATTGCTATTAATTTTTAATTTCTTTCGTGTTTATTCTTTGTAGGAATATAAGCGGAACAAGAGATGCTTTAGATCCCATTAGCCTTGACAACATTGATCTATTGAATGAATGGATTTGTGAAGAACCCGGTCTTCTTGATGGAGATGACATAAGTTGAGAGAGTATCGAAGCACCTTTCGCTACTTTAAATTTAGATGGTGAAGAGACATGTGTAAATGAGGAGAATGAGCTTGGTGGAGATGACCAGTTATTGGAATGTCTTGTTGACGACTTTTCTTATGTTCCACAGCCAGATCAAGATCCTTACTTTTATATTAATGATGTAGTAGAGGATGTTTGATGTATTTTTCTTTTATTTTAGAACATTTTACTTTCATAATATTTTGGAATTTCAAAGATGTTTCTAATTTTGAGATTATGTTTGTATTGTATAATTTAAATTTCATTTATCTTGAATTTAAATTATACTTGTTAAATTAATATTTTATGTTTTTCATATATATAATTAAATAAAAATGAACAATGATAAAACCGAAGCAGTATCAAACCGGACGTTCCGTTCCAAACACAAATCCGGGACGGTACCGGGACGGGATCAATAACTATGCTCTATCTTCCTCTCCTTTTTTTAATTTTTCCTTTAGTTTTTTTTTTTTTTTAATATATCACTAAAATTTTATGTTTCATTAGAAAACATTTTATATATATAGCCTTAATAAGCGTAAATCATAGCTTTAGCCAGCAACATCCCCTGCAATACAGAGAGAAAATGAGATTAATTCTGACATCAAACTTTGTTGTGTAGTTTAAATAGATGAATTGGGTTTCGTATCAGTGCGCTTTTTTTCGCTATATGTTTCTCTCTTTTTGGGTACTTGGAATTTTTGATCCATTAGGGTTTCTTGGGTTAGTTGTTGCTGAGGGAAAAATGGACAAGAAGAAGGCGGCAGTGCCATTAGTGTGCCATGGACATTCGCGTCCTGTTGTGGATTTATTTTATAGTCCTATCACTCCTGATGGCTTCTTTCTCATTAGTGCTATCAAGGGTATGTCTGCTCTCTCTTTTTCTTTCTAAGGTTTTCTATTGTTTAAATCAGTGAGTTAATCCATTTTCGTTTGGGTATCTGTTGCTAACTGTGATTCTGGATTCCATTGAGCACTTGGGTTTCCTTTGAATAGTCATTTAGTCATTACTCATTACTCATTAAGACTGTTACTTCATTTCTGTTACTTATGCCATTGAATTTTGAATTGCTCTTACATTCTTCTGATTTAGTGAAAGCTTGGTCTAGGTTTTGTTCACTGCTGCAAGATATGAATTTGATACTAATTTAATTGTATTTTAGATGTTAATCTGTGATCTTTCTGATATTGTAGATTGGGAATCGAGATTTCAACACTGATCATTATTATTTCTCCTATTTTTAATATGGCAACAAAGAATCAAAGAGTCATTATCTTTATCCCTTGTTCCATACTTCTTCCCAATGCATGATAACCCAAAAGGGTTGTGGATCATTTGATTGTCTCTTTGTGCTAATGTGAATGGAGTCATGGAATTACCGAGCTAGGATTTGCATAATGATTGATTCGTGATTGTTAACTGAAAATTGGTGTTGAATCCTCACTTCAAAATAACGTTATCCTTTGAAATTCATATTCTAGTCCCATGTTGAGAAATGGGGAGACTGGTGATTGGATTGGAACCTTTGAAGGGCACAAAGGTTTTTCTGCGTATGTAATTTAAGCTCCTTTTATGTTTTGAAATTCATGAATATATAATAACTTATGTATTCCTTTCAAGTGACCTGTATACTTCATTGTTTAGGCAATTTTCTTTCAAGACCCTCTCTCTTTCTTTCATGTTTGTACACATGGTGGCAAGTGGAAAGATGCTAAATGATCAACAGATCATAAATTCAATTAATTTAGAGAGGTTCTATAATATATCTAATATATTGTTTGCAGGAAATTATGGGATGCATTGACAGGGGACGAATTATAGTCTGTTGAGCATAAGCATATTGTTCGAGCATGCGTATTTTTGGAGGTAGAATTGATTTTTTCTTCTATTCTATTACCTTTTATTTTCTCGAGTCTGATTAGTTTGGGTTATAAAAAGGTATTGTTTTGTTAATAGTATAAGGGAACATTTTTATCAGTCTTTAAATGTCAAAGTTGCCAGCCTCCTGTCTGTTTTCCAACTCTATATGCGTAAATTTTTGAAACTACACTGATGTGATTGAGCATATGGCTTGCAGGTGTGCAGCTAAGTTAGAATGGGGCCTTCTCTATGTTCTCGCAAAGGATGAAGAAGGATTCCTGTCTAAAGAAGCTATAAGAAGATGTTTTGATGGTAGTTTATTCGAGTATTTTGCCAAAATGAACATGGAAGCTAAACCTAAGATGCACCAAGGAGATGTTGGTGATCTGTACTGCTAAGTACGCAAACATCAGGAACCTACAGTTTTTGTTTGACTGATAATACTGGTGTAATAAATTGAGACTTGGCCTTTTCTTTCTGTAGAAAATGAACACAGGTGGTTGTCTAGAACTGATAATCTATCAACTACCAAAGCGTTGTGTATGTTTTTGAATAAAAGCTCATTTAGTCACTTCATTCGTGTTTGAATATATCATCATGGTGCTTAAGTTCTCAAATATTCTATCAAGTTGTTTATAATTTTTATTTAACTTTATTTTTAAAAATACTTTTTAATTTGTGATCATTTTATTTTTTTTACGACTTAATTTGTATTCTCTTCTAACATAATAAGGTTTTTTATTATTATTAAAATCACTCTTATTTATATTAATTTTCATAATTATATAATAATTGGATAAATTACTCAAGTGTAATGAACAACTAGAGTTCATGATGAAATTGTAAGTAGTTTGATGGAAGAATAAAAATGAGTGTGTAATTTACTTGAATTATTAATTATATGTTATTATTATGATAATTAAATCTACAATATTTAAAAAATATATGTGGGTGTCATTTAAAGTAATTTCACAAGTTGATAGCAATATAAAAAACATGGTAACCAAACACTCGAAACTGTTTTTCATTAAACTCAACTTCAACCACGCTTTAATCAAACATAAATTTCGATTCATGAACAAATTTCGATTACTGAACCGTAACTAAAAACATTTTTATAAATCTGTTTTTTTCAACCACAACAATAACAGTTGTGGAGAAGCCCAGACCAGGTAAACTAGTTGGATGGATAGTAAAGTTTATTTGGAATGCTGGTGAAAATTGTTTTTTTTTTAAATATATTTTTTTATTTTCTTAGAATTATTTTTATATCAGAAAATTTAAATAATACATAATATATAATAAACATTTTTTTTAATTTATAATTTTTTAAAACGCACTATGATAAAATTAAGAAATCCTAGGTTTAACACTTGTCCCAAGACTGGCCTCGTATTTTCAAAGCATTGTTTTGGTGCATAGGGGAGAACCACGAGGAGGTAATTTTCTATGCCAATTGTAGTTCTCCACGGTGGAGTTGACCAGCAAATGTTTTGGACATACTTGATAAGCAACGGTATATTTTTAAGAGAATAATACTTTATAATAAAAGAGTATCATCTCACATCCATAATTTTTTATCAAATATACTAATATCAAGATATAATTTATATTATTTTTAACATACTTTTTTTAAAAAATAGTTTTAAAATTTGTACTGGACTCAAACTATTTAGTGTTTAATTATCAAATATAATAAAAGTTATGAGATTTGAATTTGTGATCATTGGATCAATAAGGTTCTAATATCATATTAAAAATCATCTCACCTAAGAGTTTAAACTATTAGGTGAAACTCCAAAATATAATTTATATTATTATATAATAATCATCTTTCTTTCCTTTTTCAAAAACAAATTCCATTTTATTTCCCTACTAAAAGAGTTGAGAATTTTTATATGGCTTCACAGTTCACAACTTTTTTTTCCTAATCTTTTTTTATTAATTTCATCATATAATATTTTTTTAAAAAATTAAATTAACCATTGTATTTTTGTTCTTATGAGGTTACTGTCGTTCTGACCAATCATGCTAATACTTGATCAATACTTAGCTTTTACTAACATCTGTTTTATTGTTATGATATTAAATAAAAAATAAAGTTTTTTTTTAAAATTTAGGTGAAGTCCACTAGAGTCGAAAAATAAAGCTTTAATTTCATCATATAAAGCTTTTATTCACGAGTTTAGTGAATAAAATTGTAAAACTAGAGTCTAAATCATTTAAAGTTAATTTTAAAGTGTTTTTTCTTGGAATATATAAATATAATATTTATTTTTTAAAAAATCATTATTTACATCGAACACAGTAAAAAAAATCTAGAACTAAAAAAAAACTATATTTTTTTTCTCAAAAGTATGCCAACTCATGCCTGTCGCTGCTACATTTAACTTAAGCACCAAGCGATGCTCGTTTACTTTAACTACTTTAGAAGCATTAAAACAGTGAAGGTGAAAACAAAATAAAGGGCAAGGAAGCCTTCTCTTGCTTTGCTGTCAGCCGTGAGATCCTTTCTGCCTGGCTCAATTATGGCCATCATGTTCCGTCTCATTTTTATTCGTGCCAAGAAAAAACAAACAAAAAAAAAACTGCTCGTGCGAGGCCTGTGCCACGAGTGAATTGTTTTGTCCACCATCGAAGGGCGCACTCCACTTGATCTGTTGAGATCTGTGACAGACGATTATCAGCTTACGTGTGCTCTAACCATGTACTGTTTGTGTGTTTGGAAGTTTGATAATAAGTATTTTTAAAAATAATATATTACACAAATAATAAATGGCGTGGGGTGTGCACTATAGCGCCTCTCACAGTTCACTGTGGATTCGCACAGTGCACGCCCGTTTTTGTCCCTCGGTCGCGCGGCGAGAGGGGCGCGGGAGGCGGGGGTAAAATAGGCTTTTACTTTTGGATTTTTTTAATATCCATTTGTGAACAGTGTATTGACGACAGAGTCCCTGGTAATAGGACAAAATAATGTTTACAGCTGAGGGGCATCAGCGTCATTGCACGCAGTCAGACCGGTCCGGTCCGCCGCATATTTAGAATATTTAATTATTTTTTGAAATGGCTAAAGACGAGTTTAGCCCCTAATAAGACAAAACCATTGCTTCGATCGAGGGACGAACGATAATTGTCTCTCTTTTTAAATTATATAATTTGGTTTGACAGAGCGTCCGCCGCAAGCCCGATGTTGTTTTGCCTCACGCCCTCTTCTGGCGGCGCGTGCGGCGGCCTACGGTGTCCAAAAAAGTCTACCGGATGCCAGAACTATGCGCCGCCACGTGTTACGTCAACAAGTTCGTGGACGCCTCTAAATCCGGTGACAGAAGACGACGACGTTTCTCTCTCTCCGGAGTGTCAAAGTTGCACTTTGGTCCTCCTACTTTCAATTTCAGAGTTGTTTGTTGATAACGCAATCAATTTGGTACCAAAGTTCCGATTGTT
Source organism: Salix exigua (assembly GCA_032356905.1). Classification (NCBI taxonomy): domain Eukaryota; kingdom Viridiplantae; phylum Streptophyta; class Magnoliopsida; order Malpighiales; family Salicaceae; genus Salix; species Salix exigua. The sequence continues at coordinate 4,708,788 of CM063596.1, forward strand.
TCAATTGTGTCCTCTGATTGCAATTGACAATAAATGCAAGTTGCATTTCAACCCTTTGACTTTTAATTTTTTAATTTATGCCCTTGGTATGTTCAATTCAGCCCTTATACTTTTATTTGTTTTTATCCCTACTTTATTAATGTATATATAAGTGTATTTGTTTTTTATCCCTACTTTAATAATAATAATAATGATGATGATGATGATGATGATGATGATGATGATTTAATTATTTTTAATTCTTACTCTTTTATTATTTTTTTCCCTCCCAATAATTTGATAAAATTTTGTTTGCCAATAATAGCCATGGCAAATTTTTTTTATCTTTTATTAAAATTTCGAAGATATTTTTAATCGTATATTTGAAAATATATAATTTATACATACGTTACAAACTCAAATCAAAATTTTAAACATATTATCTCTTAATCTATAATTTTTATTTGTTTCTATCATATAAATTGATCGTTGTAGATTTAATTGTATTAAATTATATACAAAAAAACTACCCGCGGCAACGCGCGGGCAATTATCTAGTATATATATATATATATATATATTTATTTATTAAAAATTATTTTTTAATATAAACACATCAAAATAAAATATATAAAAATATAAACAGGAAAACAATTTAATTTAAAAATACAATTTATTTTAAAAGTTTGGAATGGAATTTTAAATAACATCTAGGCGGAGTGAATTTAAATCTCACATTTGAAAAAAATAAAATATCTTAGTATGGCTAGTTTGTATTTTAATCAAATTAGAGATGTAAATTTAATTTTGGTGTTTGAAAATCAATTATAACTTGTTTCATGGATTTCTAAAAAGAAAAAAAATGAAAAACTTTGAAGTAGAGTTTATTGAAGATTCACGTATGTTTGTGACTGCGGTTGAGGTTGAAATGTTTTTTAAAATAATTTGTGTTTTAAAATGCATTAAAATAATTTTATATTTATTTTTTAAAATTTCTTCATATTAGTGTATTAAAATGATTTAAAAATATTAAAATAATAATTCAAATTAAAAAACAAAAATAATATTTTTTTTTCAAAATTACTTTTAAAACACATTCACGTGGAATTGTTTTTGCTTCATAGGGTTTTATTTTTTAAAAACAAATTTCATAATTTCACTAAAATTATTAATTTTTATTAATTCTAGATGATATAATAAAGGTGGTTTCCTCTGTATCACTCATTGGGATTTAATATTTAAAAAGTGTGATATGATGGTTAAGCGATTGGAAGTATTTGAGTCAAGACATACTCATCTTATAAGAATTTAAGATAACTGAAATTTTACTCGTTTAACCAAGCAAAATATAACTAATTTTTTGTTCTCAAATTCAAAAAAAACTCAAACGTGAGGCTAAAAAAACAAAAATTTCATAAATTTAATTTTTACTAGAATATTTCATTCGTGTAGAAAAGATGAATTTAGCCTTTGATTTTTTTTGTAAATAATTATGTTCATAGAAATATATATAATTAAATTTGCTGTTATTTATTTGGTTGTTAAATCAGTGGTCATTGGCAAGCATAGATTGCAAATCCCAGATTGAGGAAGGGTTTATGAAGGGGTTCTCTCTTTCATTTCCACTTTACCAGCCACCCACCGCTCCCTCCTACACGCTTTGCCCCCCCTCTCTCTCGAACATGAGCTTAGCTTCCACTCCACACCACCAGCCATGACTCAAGCACCGCAGCCTCATCCCCAAAAGCACCGCCACCTTTCCTGCCACCGCCACCCATCCAAACCCATTACCGGATTATGCGCCTCCTGTCTCCGAGAACGCCTCGCCGGCATCGACCCTGACACCCACCAAGAAACCCCCGTGACCCATCTCGCCGCCGAGCTCCGTAGGAGCAAATCCTACTCCAGCACCACAACAAGCAACAATATCAATGCCTCCACTACTGCCACCACCTCTGAGCCCCGCCGCAGATCATGCGACGTTAGACCGGCTCGTAACACTCTCTATGGTCTCTTCCACGTCGATGATAAAAGAAGAAGCTCCTCGATTGAAAAGCCAAAGGGTTTGGATTCAGGGCTTGAATTAAAAGAAGAGGAAATCTTAGGGGAGATTAGGGTTTCTGCGCAGAATGCGAATAACTGTGAAAGGAATGTGGAGGATTTTGAAGAGGATGGAGAGTTTAAAACAATGAAGGAGTTTATAGACCTTGAATGGGAGGGAAAGAAAACTGGTGGGAGAGATCTTAAGGATATTGCAGGAAGTTTTTGGGAGGTAGCTTCAGTGTTTAGTAAGAAATTAGGGAAATGGAAGCGAAAACATAGGAGGAAGGAGAAGACAGATGGGGAAAATCTTGGTGGTTTGGTGAAAAATGAGAAGTTGAGTATCAGGAAATTGAGAGAGACGCAATCAGAGATTGGAGAGTATGGATTTGGGAGGAGATCTTGTGACACTGATCCAAGATTATCTGTGGATGTAGCACGGTTGTCTGTTGATGACTCTCGCTATTCGTTTGATGAGCCTAGGGCTTCCTGGGATGGAAATTTAATTGGTAAAAATTATCCGAGGCTAACTCCATTGGTGTCAGTTATGGAGGATGTCAAGCTGCCTAATTGTGGTGTTGAGAATGCAAAGGAGAACGATAGTCTGAAGAATGAAGGGGAAAGTAGTCCTGGAGGTACGATGCTAACTAGGAATTACTATTCAGATAGGAGGAGGAAGAGTTTTGATCGTTCCGGATCTAACAGGAGAGTGGGGCTAGGGGATGAAGAGTTTAAATCAATGTCGAATGCCAAGGTATCTCCTGAAACAGTCGGGTTATTCCATGGGGCGAAGTTGCTGGTCACAGAGAAAGAATTGAAGGGCTCAAATTGGTACACGCTCAAAGATCATCGCGAGGAGAATGTGGATGCCGTTTCCAAATGTGTTAGTTCAATTACTGGTGGCGGGGTTAGTAAGAAGGGTTTCAAATTCAAGAACTCGCGTAAGTGGTATGGTGCGTGGAATATTTGGGGTTTGATGCAGAGGAGTAGCCAGAGCAAATGTGGAGATGAGGTTGACGGGCAAATACCAGAGTCTTGCCAGAATTCGAGTGGCGTGGCCGACGGAGAAGCAGACAGGATTGAGAGACCGAAGCTTATCCGGAGCTATACTGCGAGTGAAAGGGATTCCTGCCAGATGGATTGCAGTGCAAATGGTTCTGGGAGCAAAGCGAGCGGCATCAAGAGAGGGGAAGAGCTTTTGCTGCAGCGGAACCGGAGTAGCAGGTATTCTCCAAACAACTTTGATAATGGACTGCCACGGTTCTACCTCTCACCATTAATGAGTCATGGAAGAAGCAAATCTGGAAAGAGTAGGCTAAACAACTCAAATTCTATGTCAAGGAATGTTTTGTAAAGGTGCATCAATTGTCTCCATGAAATCTGCTGTTGTAACTTGTAAAGACACAAGTTAATGTGACTCTCCTTGTTCAATAGATAAAAACACCATATATTTGCTACCTGTTGTCTGCTGAAAACGTGTTCCTAACAACGCAGCAATGATAATTAATCAGAAAAAAACCTTTGTTTCCATTTAGAATGTTCAAGAATGGTGCTTGTTTCTTTTTTTGACACATTCATGTAGAACTGAAGTGTTCCTGGAACTTGTTACTGATCACTCCCTCAATAGTACAGTAGGCTGCGAGCCTTATAGAGAATGTATTTGCTTCCAGAAAAGATTGCTGGTGGCTTTCGGATAAATTGAAGCATCATTACAGACAGGGATGCAATCAAATTTTAACATATCTGGCGCAATGTTTTGACAATGGAATCCAGTTTTACATGTCTCAGAGTATTAGACCTTGTGGTTTTTTATTAGTTGAGATTTGATTAGTTCAGCGGACTGTCTGCACTGATTATTGGACTTTTATTGTCTTCTTATTACCAGACCAGATTAGATCTGTACGGTGAAATCGCTGTCAAAGCTCGCCTTGCGTAGCTGTAAATCTGAAACACTCTTGTCTAGTTAAGTGCAATACATTTGATGCACTTAAAAGAAGATTCCTGGTACTTGGATGTCTTGCTCTTCATCCCGTGGGATTGGGCTTCACGTGTGAAGCTGCAGGTTGACTGTAGAAAATCTTGTTTTTTTTGCTTTTTGGTGCAGGGGAAGATGCTTGCGCGTAAAGGATCGAAAATTACTTCTGTTTCCCAGCGAGTGCTGCCAGCTTTATTATATCCTCGTCCAGTCCCCTTTTTGACTTTTGTTGACTATGATGCTCTCGTTGCACACTTCATAGACATACTAGCCAATGCTCCTTTCCTCGTCGTGTTGGACGGTATCATATTTTTAACATTAAAAAATATTAATTGTTTTTGTATAATACGTTTTTGTCAAAATAAAAACTTGTGCAGAATTTCGTGACGCAAGTTTTCTATAAAATATATGAATTTTAAATCGATATAAATTTATTTGTTTAATAGGTTTCAACAAAATAACCAACATAAAATTATTATCATCGTTAAAAAAATAGGAAAATTATCATCATCATTAAAAAAAATCATATTTTTAAGTAAAATAGAAATCTATCAAGAGTGGGACTTGAACCCTCAACCTCTCGAACGGAATTTTTGTCTCTCGCCTCATAGACCTGTTCTACTATCTCAATATTCATTCATCTTTCTCGAAAATATATATTAAATCTAATAGTAATATGGATTCAGTTAAAAAAATGTATTGAGAGTGAGAATCGAAGTCATGCCCTCGAAAGGACCTTAATCTAACACTCTTTAGACCATCTCGGCTACTTTAACAACCATTTGTATTTCACTGAAAATATATATTAATAGTAGGTGTTACTCTGTGGATTAGTATAGTAAAACCAGGACGTGTATTTATATATATATATATATATATATATATATATATATATATATATATATATATATATATTGCTACAGTATTTATCAGGTCTGCTGTGCTGGTAGTTGAAGTCTTGCAATAATGGACGAGATGACGGGTGCAGTTGCTTCATATGGGTAGCAACTTCAATCATATATTGAAAGTTCGTCATATCATATGGTTGATATTGTATTTTAAAATTGTTTTTGAAAATTCGTATAATTATTTTTATACGCTGAGATTAAAATAATTTTTAAAAAATAATAAATATATCATTTTAATATATTTTTCAATATTAAACAATTTCAAATCCTTCTACTCTATACTTTTATAGCACACGGCTAAGTATTTTAAAGTGTTTTTTTATTTATTTTAAAATACATTAAAATAATAATTTTTTATTTTTAAAAAAATTATTTTTAACATAACATATCAAAATAATTTTAAATCACCAAAATTTTTAATTTTAAAAAAATCAATTTCTTACCTCTTCCCTGTACCACCAGAACGGCTAAAAGGTAAGTTTTTGTAGGGGCTGCATGTCCAACCCAGACGCCTTGTTACAGGTTTCCAGTAATTGCTTCTCTGATGAGTCATTATCTTCATTGGACAGAATTGATTGGTGGTATCCTGTTGGAGTTTCTCGTCGGATTCCCTAATTTCTGCCACGTAATGCTCGGGCCCTGGAGCCTGGAACTGTATTGTGTCTAATGCCTGCATCCCTGCAAGAGCTCCCTGACCGACGAGTACCTACCGTTTCCCGTCGATATATATCCAAATAATTCAATGCAACCATTGTCATCATTAGTTTGATAGTGGTTAAGCAATTTCTTGCACAAGTTGTCCTCATTTTAATCCTTGGAAAGGCTAAAAGATTGTACCAAACCATGATTGATAAATAGCAATTTTGTACAGATAATTAAGGTTTTCATTTGATCATGTGTAATAAATATATAATTTCGTAAAATGAACATTATTTTTCAAAGGTGACTAAAATATGAGTAACTATTACAATGTTGGCATCAGTAAATATTTGAAAATATAAATATAAACAATTAATATCTATATTACCATTCAATCAAGACCTGGTTTAATTGCAGACAAGTTAAGAGACCGTGAGAATGAGAATTTAACACAGTTTAAACTCTTCAGTTTCCCGTTGAGACTTCTTTTGACAATTGTGCTGCAAATTTCCAATCTTCCCATATTTTAATGCAATCAAATTCAGATTTTGATGGATAAGGCAAAAGCAACCCTTGCCTATTTCAAAAGTATCCATGGAAAACCAAAGTTAGCCTCCCTCCTACTCGAGCTCAGCCATGGCCAATGCCATATTTTGACCTCGAGCAGGTCATAATCGAACCTAACACAAATACGCTTGGATCAAACTTTTTCCCCCACCAACCACCTTAATGTTAACATCGCCATATCATCTTTTTCACCAACCTTCTTAATGTTAACATCACCTTATCGCTCCATGCAGGTAGACTTGACTTGTAAGTAAATAAACTCTAATGAATCACAGGTAAGCAAGATTAAAAGCTCGTTCATAAACACACCGAGAACTTACATTCTCTTCTTCAACCTCAATAATTTTTACACCTTTGCAAACACGTGCGACATAACCTCAAAGGCTTACCTCCTACTCCATTTGGCTAACTTCAGAATCCGAGGATATACTATCAAACACACGACTTGTTTTGCAGAATATCACAAGTTATCAGCAGAGCTCACATCAATTAGTTATGAAAAGACCTAGAATCCAATGAGGTTTTCCGTAAACCACATCGATTTCATAGACAATTAGACTCCTACAGCCTTGCATCTCAAAACAAACGAAAAGGAAATAGAGGATAAAACATAAACGACGGAGACTTGCTTAAGAATAAGAAAGAGGTAAATTTCTAATTTGAGTGACTAACTGAAACACACACCATCTTCTTTAATCACTAGCAATTCTCAGTGCATTTTGCATAATGAATTGCATTACACATAGCAGCATGCAGTTACCTTTGAAATCTTAATACACAAAGATTAACTGTCATATTCTCCATTTACAATCATCAAACAAAAACATTGAACACATTAAGCATTCAAATATACCAAATGAAAAACTACCACAACCAACCAACCAACCACTTTTAAAAATCAAACAACTCTTTCACTCAACATCATACCCTTTATCTTGAAGCTCTTGAATAACCTCATTTCTCATCCTAAACCACAGCTTCTGTGCTTCTTGTTCAAACTTCTTTTCCTGCAACTGTTTCTGAAAATTATACGAATCCTTGTCAGTCTCCACAGTCCCTTTCGGCCCAATTGTCGTGCCAATCATTCCTCCCTTCGCAACAAACTCTTCCATTGCTTCTTCATCGCCTGGATATGGAAATTCTCGCCTGTCATACAAATGGGCAAGTTCTCTTTCCTCCTTTGGTTTTGGTTTCAGTGTCCACCAACCAAGTGGTGATGTTTCGTTGTAAACCCACACAGCACCGATGAGAGTGTATGTGCAGAGAAGCGCCTTGCCTATTTGCTTCCAGAAGTAATGGTCTTCTTTTCCTACTCCTACTTTCCTCAGATACTTATCGTAATCCACTGATTTCAGATATTCAATACCTGAAATTAAGAAAAATGATAAAATAAAGGAGGAAACAAGTTCAAACATTTCATCGAGCAGTTGGGGCTCAAGTTGATTTAAAAAAATAAAAACACGGGAAATCACCAACTTTTGTATAGCTTCTAAAAGACAAATTTCTTTGTTATGTTGTGTGTGGTTTACCTGTTTTGGTCTCTTGAAATCGTTTGCGAACCATTTTTCAGCTATGAATGGTGGCGAGAGCAGATTCTGTAGTAGTTAGCAGACGGATATATGATCGTGTGAGGCTGTGAGCTGAGCTTTCACAGTTTCGAGGCTGCCTGGGGGCAAGTATTGGTTAAAGAGGAAAAAAATAGACAAAACACAAACATGGGCCCATGTCAGTTGTACTTAATCAAATTAAACCCACGAGCTTACTAATTGACCACATCGAAGCATTGAGCTGCAGTAAGCATTGACCACATCAAATTATCCGCATCATCAAATTGAAGAACTTGACACCCTCCACTACTCTTCAACTCCACCTCCCATTGTTTCCTTCCACCACCACCACCACCACCACCCACCTATTATCCGCAATGTCACACCACCACCTGCCCATCAGCCTATGTGTCTCCAGTACCATCATCCTCACCATTTACTTTTAGAATGGCAATTTGTTTTATCAATTACTTGAATATAAGAGTGGTTTGTACGTTTGGTTTATATAATTAAGGGAAGTGGATTTATTGACAGATGCCTTTTTCATGGCGGTGGAGTTTCTTCGCACCTAAAAACAAAGTTTACTACTCTTATTGAGTTGATTCATAAGTTATTTACTCAAATCTTTTATTTCTAATAAAAAGTAAAAAAAATCATATGAAAATGTATACAAAGAAAATACACGTGGCTTAACTATAGCTTGCAAAGCACTTCATTCTCTTCTTTCTTGACAGCAGTTCATTTACTGGTACAGTTATTAAAGAAAACAAGCACAAGAAACTGCTGCCCTGCAGTGGCTAGAATCTGGAGCTCTGACTGTATATAATTTTCTTACAGATGGCTAGAGAGAGAGAACATTCAGTGACGCGACTGGTTTTACAGTTGTTTGACGATTCAGTGACGCGACTGGTTTTACAGTTGTTTGACGATCATAATGGAGGTCAAGTGATGATCAACGAACAGTTCCTATAGACTTTTTATACGTGTACCATCTTGAGATCAAGAGATAGACACCTAAATTCAGCACACTGAGTATTCCCAGTAGCCAGAAGAAGTAATCGATGTGACCGTAATTTAAGTTGTCCGGGATCCACCCAACCTTTCCATTCTTGGTGCTGATGCTTGTCACAATGGTCACCAGAAGAGAGCTTAAGTAATTGCCGAGTGCCACGGTGGTGAGCGACAGGGCAGAGCACATGCTCCTCATTGCATCAGGAGCTTGTTCGTAGAAGAATTCCAGTTGCCCGATGAAAATGAAAACTTCGGCACAGCCTATCAGGAAATACTGTGGAACTTGCCAGAATATGGACATGGGCACGGAATCATGTTCGTAGTAGTTGTCATTTCTCACCATTTGGAGTCTTTTAAGCTCCAAGATTGCTGCGGATACCATGGCAAATATTGATATGAAAAGACCAATGCCCATCCGCTGCAGCTGAGTTAACCCGTTTTTATGTCCAGTGAGTTTTCTTGTAACTGGGACAATAATGCGGTCGTACACAGGGACCCAGAAAATGACGCTGAGGGTGTCAAAGATGGATAAAGATGCAGATGGTATCTTGAAAGTGGAGTTTCCAATATATCTATCCATTGTTTCACCTTGCAGCACAAATAAGTTCCCCATTTGGCTGTACACTGCAGAAAAGATGATACCAGTGGCCCATATAGGAAGCAACCGAATGATAGCCTTCAGCTCCTCGACCTGGGTTACTGTGCAAAGATTCCATGGATTTATTGTCCCCTTTATGTCGTCTTTTTCTGTTTCTACTGCTGCCTTGTCAAGGAAACTGAAGAGATAAGATTACGAAAAAGTTTAGACACTAATAAAATGGCTGATTCGTCAAGAAAACAAAGTTGAGTAACTCAACAAAAGTTCAATTCTGGAAGCCTGAATAAATCATTGCCTGTCAGTTGCTAGTGCGTTGTAAACTATTGAAGATGCACGCTCTTGTTAAAATTTTAGATAAGAATTCTAAAACTGAATCACGTTGACAGCGAGCCATTTTATGTTTTCATAACAAGTGGTATGGATTTAGTTTATTATTTTGCAGGATGCAGCCCATCAGAGCAGTTTACTAGCAGAATTTAGCCCTTAAGATCTGGAATATCCTCATTTTTGTATGCTTTCCTAGGATTCGAGAATGTCGAGCTTGATAACAGTTGTTGAGGAATGGATCCTATCAAATCCCTTCTATGATGCAGCAATGTTGATTTTTTTAAAAATCATCAAGCTTGAGTTAATTACATGCAAGTTAGACTGCACCACAATTATCTGTTTTTTTTTTATAAAAAAAAAATAATCCAGCCGTGCCATTATACATGTAATCAGTAAAGACACCAACCTAAATCCTTCAGTGTGGTCGAGCTTGCGGCTTCCTTTGATGTCGGATTCAGCATCTGCAGTCTCATGAAGCAGAGCCTTGTCAGCAGGAACTTTAGCTTTCTTTTTTCTGAAGGATGCCACCAGCACCTGACAGATGCGTGTAAGAGGGCTGCCTCCAGGCTTCTGATACCTGAACAACTTGGTACCTGAAAAGAAGCTCACAACAGCGATTGCCATGGCTATTGTTGGAATGCCAAAACCCCATCCCCAACTCACATTATCTTGCACCCAAACCAGCACAGAACCGGCAATAAGAGCACCGACATTAATCGAGAGGTAGAACCAGTTGAAGAAAGAACTCTTGTGTCTCTTCTCAGTTTCATTGTCATCATCAAACTGATCTGCTCCATAGGATGAGACACAGGGCTTAATACCTCCTGTGCCAAGTGCTATCAGGTAAAGTGCTAAGAAAGTCACTGCACTTTGACCACTTGTTGGTTGGCAATGATCTTTTGAGTAACATTTTGGCTTGAGGCCATGGACAGTTGCTGACATTGTCAAAAGCGCCATCCCCTGTGAAATTTGAAGCTCAAGGTAAAACAAACTTATCCCAGAATAGTTGATTCTTTCCAAGGACTTCACGGTTGAAGATAGTCGCAAAGAATGGATAAGTTTGATGATAAAAAAGTGATGCGAGGTTAAAATCGAAGATAGATCATCCTTTTTCATGTCAATTATTTTACTGCGCGCATTTTTTTCTTAAAGAAAGAAAATTCTAGCAATATGATTTCAATACAGTGATGCATATCAAAATCAAATCAATGGAAAGCTCTTTTGAGTTTCAACCTCTTCATAATCAGAAGTTGAGATTAAACAATGATCAGCAATTTGAAACTCAAAACATGCACAGTATAAATGATTAAAGAGTTTCGAGAAGGTAAAACTTACTGCAACATATATGGTTGAGAAACTAGCAATTGTCCAATATCTTCCTAGATAAGCATCAGCAACGAATGCTCCGATCAATGGAGTGAGATAGCATGTTCCACCCCAGTTCAAGTTGTTTCTAGTAGCTGTAGCACTACTCTGGTTCAGTCTGTGCTTGAAATAAAGAACCAGATTGGAGCTCATCCCATAGTACGCCAATCGCTCACAAAATTCATTTCCTGTTGATAAAGGCTAAAACTAATAAGCATGTCTCTTATGATCAGATTGCCTTAGCTGGAATAGAAAATCTAGGGAAGGTACCTATAATAAAAGGACAGGCCCTCCAGGTTCCAGTCTCCTTTCTGTTAGCAGGGTTCCCCAGATAATCCACAGTTCCATCTTTTGTATAAACATCCTCCTGTCCCATGGTGCTTTAGGAATTCTTGCGCTTTGCTTATTCTCTAGAATCTACTTGAGATATTGCAGTCTTAAAGCTGCACTACGCAAAGAAATATAGCTGTACTGAATTTCCTGTCAAATATGGAAATGAAACAAATGTCAGGTTAAGCGGCAGAGGTTCGCTTCCGCTAAGGCCACCGTAGTTTGGGGACACAATCATAGTTTAACCGACAAGAAACCCACGAAAGAATGATTTTATCTAAACGATATAAATCAATATATCTATGGCTTGACACCTTCAATTACAGCCTTGACATGAAAAATTGAAGAACATTCTTCCCAGCAACGGTGATTTTTAGAAACAGAGGTTTTTCAAGGAGAAAACAGATGTAGGATTTTGCAAAACTCAATACGAATGAGAGACAAAAGGACAAATTAAGGAAAGAGAAGAAAGAATTCAAACCTTGTTCTTGACAAAATCACGTAATGTTCCCAGGAAAAAGCAGCTAAGCTCATAAAAAATGGAGATGAAAACTTGTTCCCTCAAGCACTATGCATTATATTGTATGAATGAGCAGTCATTGTTATTCACAAAACAGGATCACAGCCACATAAACTGGTCTTAGTTATAGTCTATCTTTTTACTGCTTGATCAGTCAAGGTGTGGAAATACGAATTAATAAGCCAAACGAGATGGGTTTGCTTTGAATCCTTTGACTTTTGATTCCTTTGAAGTCGTATGAATGAGTCTTTAGATAAGAGGGCAAATTTCAGTAAACAACGCTGGTGTGCCCCTCAAAGGTCAGCAGAAAAAACGGCCACGCCTACTGCTCGTCTGTGTGCTTATATTGATATAAAATAATAATAAAAAATACTTTAAAATATAATCTCTACAGCACAAACACAGACAGTAACTTGTTGATGGTACGAGGAGATCGGGCCATTCCCTGTTTCTTGCCAGTTGCTTCACGTTGAGCAGCTGTGGAAAGAAAAATAACACGGGTCCTCTTTTATGTGGCTAAATCTTTAGTGAGGAATTAAAATCAAATGTTAAAGAGTTGGAGTAATCAATGACAACCCTTTTTCTCAAGGGTAAGAGATGATCATGGTAAGATTGGCATGAGATAAAAAAGCAAAACTCGACAAAATTGATTCAGAAATTCAACTTAAAAGGTTGAAACTTAGCGAGCTGCTACACCAGAGACAAATCTTACCAATCATATATTTACACAGAGAGACATATGGAGTGCCCAAAAAGATACAGTAAGCTCTTACCTTGTTGAATCTTGCTCATCTTTGATCTGCCATTAACACAGCTTGACGGGAAGAGTAGAAGAGAACGTCAGCTTGAATAACCCTGATTGGCGATGGGTTCAAGGGATCCCCTCACAGGTCTGTCACTCCTCCTGCCCGTTGCTAACTTGCTATATATATTTAATGCGTGAGGTCCCATCTCGGAAAAATGAGTCGCTGAGGCTAATTGTTCTTTGATTTCTTAGAACTAAAATAAACATTCACAGTTAATGAAATTGGTTAAAATATATAATACTGCATGGCCAGCTACGCTCCTATTAATTAATTCATTACAACTCCGGCAGCGACGTTAAGAAAATGTATCGGAGAAGCAATCACAACTATATATGTTTATTTATTCATTTATTTATGATACTGAAGATTCCCAAACTTGACAAGGAATCGCTCTCATAATGACAAAGTAAAATAAAGTAAAATAAAATCAATGATTAGGTTCTGCTTGGATATATTAAAGAATCATTTTCCAATTCCCATGATTATATTACACTCTAACACACTTCTTCAAGTGAAATCTTTGTGGACTTGAAACTTGCATGATCCATATTGCTTTATGCAAGGCTCTGATACCATATTAAATAAAATAGAGGTGTTGAGATTTGAACTCGTGATCGTTAGGTCAACAAAACTCTGATACTATGTTAAAGAACCATCTCACCTAAAAGCTTAAGTTTATAGGTGGATAACTATATATATATATATATGTATGTATATGTATATATATATAGACACATAGACGTGAGTTTGTTTAGGTCATTGTTTGTCATTGCATTTAAATAAAAGGATGAGCATTTAATACAACTCTATAAGATAAAACAAAATTTAATTTAATTTAACTTAACAAATTAGAAAAAGGGATGAAAGATTGGATCGATTACACAGTGAGGCCCCACTCTGATCTCTTATGGGAATGAAATTCAATTCAAAATATTTAAATATATATAATGTCGATGCTAATAAAGACTTGAATATTAAAAAAGAAGTAGCTTGGAAAGTGGCAGGCTAATCGAATTGCTAGCTGATATTCTTTGAAAAGTACGTTGGAATTTTTAGTAAATGATGATAAGCATGGTTGAGCGTTCAGATTGAAGAGTGTGGGAAAGGTAACTCCAAGCGCAGTTTGTTTTTGACAATTATTATAGCGAAAAGTATTTTAAAAAATAATTTATTTTTTTATTTTTAGATCATTATAATACATTGATATTAAAAATAATTTTAAAAAATATTATTATATTATTTTTCTAAATAAAAATAATAATTTAAAAAACAATCTGAATATCACTAATAAAACCGCGGCAATGTGAACACAGACTTGGACAGCGTGTGGAAGTCTTCCCCTGAAAAACAGACAAAACTGAAAGGAAAGAGAATAATTCATATGGAACTAATTTTCTTCATGGATACATTATAACCCTTTTTTGTTTGGAAGTGTTTGTCATTAGTGATCTTTTCGTGGTGGTGTAGTTGTGATTATTTTTTAAAATGTTTTTTTATTTAGAAATATATTAAAATAATATTTTTTTAAAATTATTTTTGACATCATCATATCAAAATAATCTAAAAACACAAAAAAAATTAATTTAAAATAAAATTAAAATTAAAAAAAAAATCATTTTTTTTCAAAATCACTCCCAAATACCCCCTTAATCTTTTTCTATACAGCTTGCAGTGGCTGTTTTTGACCTTATTCTAAACAATTATTCCATTTGATTAATGACTTGCTTGATACCATATTTTAAAAGTATTTTTGAAAAAAAATTAAAAAAAAATATTTATATTTTTTTTGTATTTTTAGATTATTTCATATACTGATATCAAAATTAATTTTAAAAAAAATATATATTATTTTTATATATTTCTAAAAATAAAGTAATTTAAAAACAACCTTAATTAGACTTCAAAACAGACAGTAAATAGGCTTAACACAATTTTCAATAATAATATCTCTTCAAAGAAATGATTTTTTATTTTAATATAATGATATTATAAATATTTTTTAAAAAATAAAAAATTATTATTTTAAAATAAAAAAATATTTAAAAAAACAAGCATACGAACTCACATCTTGGTCACCAATAAAAGAAAAGTGTGGCCAAGTTCTGAAGAGAGGGGACACAGGGTCGATGTGTTAAGGTGGGGATCACAACAAGTTATATTATGTGAGGCACGTGACTGGTTCCTATTAAATTAAATTTAATAGGCTTGGTTAATTATAAAGTATGAAGGATGAATATTACCTAAAGAGCTAAAACGGTTTTCTACTGTAGCCTGTGACTTATAATCACTATTTATTGGCAATTTGCTCTAGTGCATCGTAGCGCATGTCTACCTTTTTTTTTTGCTTTTTCAACAATGTATTAACTAAAACACCCCCCGAAAACGACAAAAACTGCCATCGGTTTCAGGGGCTCCGCGGTAACTGACCATTTCCGGACCGGTCCGGTCTGGTTTGTCCGACCGGGTTTTTTATTTTTTAATATTTCATTTGTAATGATATGGAATTTTTTTTTATCTATCTATATATAAATATATCTAACACATATGGTACTGGAAATCATCGAACCTGATTACCCCACATCATCAGAATACCATCCATACAATCAACATTTCATTAAAAGTGGATCTTACATAAACATGTAGTATTATGGTTGCATATTTAGAAATTCATATTAAAAATATACATATTGCATTCCTATACTACTAATAGCCATTATGAATTTACATAAAAGGGTCTAATAAAAGTTATGTGTTTTGTACATTGATTCACACAAAATACTTTGTGATTTAGAATGTATCTACATGGTTCCTTGCAAAAGTTGGTTCCCGTGTATCGGGTTCCTTAGACATCTCATGGATGTGACGTCCCTATAGCAATACAAAACATTTAAAAAAATGTAATTACTTAATGATAATTATAATGGTAACTAAACGGTCTGGCAGTTACAGGAGGCATTAACATTTATAATTTCTTCATGTACTTGGTACAATAGCTTGTAATGCATATAAATGCATCAATTTAACAGTGACATGTCCCGAGACAATAACATGTCTCAAGCACTAACAAGAATAGTCGACCAAGAATAGTTCCAAACAAGAATGGATCGACCAATGAATAGATTAAACAAGAATGTAACCCTTAAAATCAATCTCGATCCAATCCTCCTAGGTCTACAATATCTTAAACATCGTTCTCAACATAACCATAATTAATAACCCGTCTATCCTTTTAAGGCATATTTACTGAGGTTAATCGTTCATTCACCCCGGTCATCCTTTTCAAATGCCATTAGCCAAAGGTAGTCAATCATTCATTCTGGTCATCCATTTGGATGCCATTAGCCGAAGCTAATCAATCATTCATCCCGGTCATCCATTCGGATGCCATTAGCCGAAGCTAATCAATCATTCATCCCGGTCATCCATTCGGATTCCATTAGCCGAAGCTAATCAATCATTCGTCAACATTTACACTTTCAACAATCTGATATAGGTTCTTACACAATAGAGTAATATTCATGTTAAAGTATTTCCTTATTCGATGTATGAAAAAGAAAGGTGCAAGTCACCTACCTACTCCACCCGTGGGTTGCTCCTGTCTCGACGACGGTCCAATCCTGACCACACCACCTACAACATCAATGGTCATAATCAGTACATTGGTATTTTTGAATCACTTTCGTCATCACACTCATTTCAAGAGTTCATATGTTTACATTCAAGTGTTCCACATTTTACAATCCGAATCCATACTGCAAGTTTGGTGATCTTGTTCATGTCAAAGACAAACCCGGAGTGCCATTGCTAAAGAATAATGGCTTTCCCCCTCCTCCAAACATCCAAGGTCTATTTTCAAGAACCTTTTGTAATTCATTTCCTGTTTTGAAACGAAACATTGAAAAATCATTGGCCAAGGATGTCACATCCTCAAGGCCAAACCTCTTCCATATCCTGTTAGCAATTGAATTCATAGCATGAAAAGAAAACTTATTCTCGAGAAAAAAACCTACCAGGCACCGGCGTCAATCCACAACGGATTTCTCCCATAAACTATCATTCAATTGAAGACGAGAAACAATCGCCTTACGAGGGCAAGGGTTGAGAGTGCACCAAGTGTTAGTGTTTTGGTGTTGGTTTATTGGGTTTGCATCTATGGTTTTGGATTTGGGGGTCAAGGTTTTTGGATTGGAAGCCATGCTTGAACACCCAAAAACAATGTTGCCAAGACAGCACTCAGCAGTAAGTGTAATAGCAATAAATCAAAATTAACTCAAATAATGTCACATCCCAACGGTGAAATTGTATATCAACAACGCATGCAACATATGCCCAAATCTAAGATCATTTTAACGGTTAGATCTACCAATATTGGAGTTAAACCGAAGACTGACTTTAAACTAGAGAGCTACTGTTCAACATACATATCTCCTTGTTGGACTGTCAATTTCCCATCTCCACCGTTCAGAACATTAATCATAATCAGTAGCACAACATACCCAAATTTCAGCTTCATCCAACGGTGATATGAAGCGAAAATAGCAGGCGGCTCTGACTGGTAGAAGAAAGCAAATTTTGCTATTTTCTTCAAAAGAATACTCACCTCTAACGGAGAAAAAAATAGGAGAATCCCTTCGGTGAATATGTATTAACAACCACGTTGAACACAATACTGAAAAATAAGCTTGATCCAACGGTGGACGGTGGAGGAACTGTCCGACGACTCTGACGGGTTGGAGGGGGGTTTCCAGAAATCGTCAGATGATCGGGTTTATCAAATGGCTGCAGATAATTACAATCCCTCCGGTCAGATGCTAGAAAATAGTGAGCTTACCAACATATCCAAAATGCAGCCTAATCTAACGGTGACCGGCAGAGATATGGCTGTCGGAGCACAACCCCCTTCTTCTCCTTTTTCTCTCTAACACCCCCTAACTTATTTCCCCTCATTTTAAATGTCTCTTTTCTTTTCTTTTTCCTTTTTTTTCCACCTCTTCTCTTCTTATCATTTAAATCATAATCTTTTTATTTATTTCAATTTCACCCTCCCCTCAACTTATTTTATTTCTCTTTTAATTTAACACTTATATTTATTTCCTGGGGTTTACATTCTCCCCTCCTATTAGAAATTTCTTCCTTGAAATTAAATTAAGTACTTGTTTCAGGTAGTAAATGCAAATACTTATTCTTTATCTCAGACTCTCTTTTCCACATTTCTTCCTCTATTTGTGAGCTTCTCCATAATACTCTCACCAATGTAACTCTCTTATTCCTTAGTATCATTACATCCCGATCTAAAATCTGGATGGGCTTAACTTCCATGGTTAAATCCTCTTTTTAATCACTTGTACCCTGTCAATTGCCTGTTGTACCATTTCGGGTCCTCACAACTTCCTTTGCCCTATTTCATCCCAACAAATTGAGGTACGACACTTCCGCCCATACAATGCTTCAAATGGAGCCATACCAATAGTAGTTTGATAACTACTATTACAAGTAAATTCTACCAATGGGAAGTGATCTTCCCAATTTCCAAAAATTTCTGGTACACAAGACCTTAAAAGATCCTCAAGAGTTTGAATGGTTCTCTCCGACTGCCCATCCGTCTGTGGATGAAATGTCGTGTTTAGATTTAACTTTGTTCCTAAAACCCATTGTGATCTAGGCCATAGTCTCGATGTGAACCTTGGATCCCGGTCAGAGACAATCGATACTGGTACCCCATGGAGTTTGACCACTTCATTTATGTATAATTTTGCAAGTTTATCCATTGAGTCTGTCGTTCTCATAGGCAAAAACAAAAGACTTTGTTAGTCGATCCATAATAACCCATATGGCATCATTACCTTTCTTTCCCTTGTGTAAACCTATCACAAAATCCAAAGAGATATCCTCCCATTTCCATTTTGGAAACTGATAACAGCTGCAACTTCCCTGTAGGTTTCTGGTGTTCTATCTTCACTTGTTGACAAATCCCACAATTCAACCTATAGGTTTATGGTGTTCTATCTTCACTTGTTGACAAATCCCACAATTCGACAGAATTTCTGCTATTTCTCTCTTCATATTTGGCCACCAATAATATTCCCTTAAATCCCTATACCTCGTTGTACTTCCAGGATGGTAGCAAAACGAAATTCATGAACTTCTCTCAATACCTCATCTTTAAAGATCTCATTTTTAGGCAATTAAATTCATTTTCCTATAGCTATTAGTCCATCAGATAACACCTGAAAAGACTTTTCTATACCCTGGTTCACATTCCCTTTAACCTTCTTACCTTGTCATTACTTGTTGAGCCTCCAAAAACTTTATCTCGAAGTACAGATCAGATTTTTTACTTGCTAACAATGACCCTTCAAGACCGAGACTTAGCCACAAACCCATTTTTCTCATTTCTAATATACTTCCTTATCTCTTAATTTCTATGTTATTCATAATTACTTTACCCTTTCTATTTAAAGCGTTTGCTACAATGTTAGCCTTACCAGGATGATAATCAATCACACCATCATAATCTTTTATAAACTTCACCCATCTTCTTTGGCGCATGTTTAACTTTTTCTACGACATCAAATATTCCAAACTCTTATGATCCGAGAAGATTTGCAGTTGTGACCCATACAAAAATTGTCTCCATATTCTTAGGACAAACACAACCGTTGCAAGTTCCAAGTCATAAACTGGATAATTCTCCTCATGTGGCTTTAATTATCTAGATACATAAGCAATTACACAATCATGTTGCATCAGCCACAACCCAGACCTGTTTTTGAAACATCGCTATATACCGCAAACCCTTCTGTTCCTGATGGAAGGGCCAACACAGGAGCAGAAGTGAGTCTTTTCCTTAGTTCTTGAAAACTCTATTCACACTCCTCCGACCAAACAAATTTTGACTTATTTGCGAGTTAGTCTGGTCAAAGGTGGTGCTACGGTGGAGAACCCCTCCATAAACCTCTGGTAATATCCTGTGAGACCCAAGAAACTTCCAATTTCTATCACATTAGTAGGCTTCTCCCATTTTAACACAACCTCTACCTTCTTTGGATCCACGAATATTCCTTTTCCAGAAATCACATGGCCCAAAAATACCACTTCCTTGAGCCAAAACTCACACTTATCCAGCTTTGCATACAATTTATTCTCCCTCAAAGTTCGTAACACGACCCCCAAATGTTGTTCATGCTCTGAATATGAACTAGAATATACCAAGATGTCATCGATAAATTCCACCATGTACTGATTTAAGTAAGGCAGAAATACTCGACTCATCAAATCTATGAACATCGCTGGTGCCTTGGTCAACCCAAAAGGCATCACTAAGAACTCGTAATGTCCATAACAGGTTATGAATGTTGTCCTCTAAATATCTTGTTCTTTAATTCTCAATTGATGATACCCTGACCTTAACTCTATTTTAGAGCATACCTTAGTACCCTTTAATTGATCAGACAATTCATCTATTCGTGGAAGTGAATACTTGCTTTTTTTATATATATTACAGGAGTTAACCAAACAGGACAACCCTTCCTCATTAACCTTCTAGCCCTTAAGACTGAAATCATACAGTTTGGAAGAAATTTTCTCTCTCCTTTAAATAGAACATTCCTATTTCCTACCCCCTGGAGAGTCACTGTTTTGGTAAAACAAACCACTTATACCTTATGTTTGCTTAACCAATCCATGCCCAAAAATCAAGTCAAAGTCATATAATTCTAATGACATAAGGTCTACAATCAATCCCAACCCTTCAATATACAGTTTCACTCATCTATAGATATCATCAGTGTTCATGCTTTCTTCTAAAGGGGTACTAATTGTCACCCTATTTGCAACTTGTGAGGCACCACATGCAATCATTCCACAATTCTACATAATACAAATGGATGACTAGCTCCAGAATAAATTAAAGCATAATCTTGCATTGTATTTAACTATATTTTACCCGTAACAACCCGACCCAACTTGTAATATATTATCCGCTTTGGGCCTTACCGCCCTCACGGTTATGTTCCGGGTGACGCGAGCCCACTTCTGGCCTTGACGCCCCAAAACATGTATGAAAAGTTAGAAACCAACACTCTAAATAAGGCCAACTACCACTCCCTCACCCGCCAATGTGGAATATTACAGTACCTGCCAAAACATTAGGCATAACTCCCACATCCTCTTAAGTCATATGATATACCTGACCTTGAAATCTTCCCTTCCGAAACCTGGACCTCCCTCGAGTAACACTTATCCTTGACGAGGTAAGTCTAGCAGGTCTATCAACCATAATCTGTCTGTTGCTGACTCCCATCATCGGTCCTCTGGCTTTGGTTTCCCTTGTTAGCCCTACTAGGACAATCCTTCTTCTGATGACCCGTGTACCCACAACAATAACAACCTCTACCTATATGTGGGCACTCCTTCCATCGATGTCCCTCTCCTTTGCAGATGTAGCATTTTCATGGCATCGTAGAACAATCCCTCAGGTTTCTGTACTCACATTTCTGACATTTTCCATACCCTGAGCAGCCTTACCAAATCCCACACAGAATGAAGTTGTATAGCTATCATTATCATTCTTAGTTATTGTCTTAGTCCGTCATTAAATATGTCTACTCTGTGGTGCTTCGTGGGAAAATAGGTGGAGGCAAAAGGTGTTAAATCCTGTATCCTCCTCTCTTGAGAATATTTCACAACCCTTTTCCTATATATCTTTTGTCCATTGTACTATTATAACGACCCTCTCTAATCTAGAAGCTATACTGGAAGCACCTGCAGCCATCCTTACCGCCAAGCCTGTACCATATATTCCATAAAAGCACAATCTAAAAATATGTTCAGCGCAACCATCAGCGCTACTAGGGAGATATATTGATTTGTCGCTCGCCTTCAAATGCCTCCATTGGAGGCATATCTACCCGTCGAGAAGTAGAATTTTCCTGACCTCCTGCTGGTTCTCTCCTCTCGGAATGAAACAATACCGCGGGTATATAAAATGCAATATCTACCACGGAATCCGCTTCATACAGTCATATTGTAAACTCGACCCCCTTCCTCATATAAGGGTTGGGTCAGTCCTAGCTTGCTGTTTGGTTCGAACCATCCTATAATACCTTTCAAAAATCATCACAACAATGCCATTAGCATTGAACCCCGGGATCAAGACCAGGTGCTCTGATACCAACTGTGAGCACAACCCCCTTCTTCTCCTTTTTCTCTCTAACCCCCTAACTTACCTCCCCCCATTTTAAATGTCTCTTTTCTTTTCTTTTTCCTTTTTTTTCCACCTCTTCTCTTCTTATCATTTAAATCATAATCTTTTTATTTATTTCAATTTCACCCTCCTCTCAACTTATTTTATTTCTCTTTTAATTTAACATTTACATTTATTTCCCGGGGTTTATATCATTGAACAGTGGATTAACGATTTTATCCCTCGAAAAGGACAAAAAACACGCCTGCGGGGGAGGGGCTTCACAGTAATTAGCCAATATTTTATTATTTATTTCGTCAGATTACTGTTGGCGCGTCGCCGGACGCGTTGTCCATTACTTCGCTCACGTATTTTTAGGGAGGCGCGTGTGGCTTCATACGACGTCCAAAAATGACCAACCGACGTCTAGAATGATTTTCAGGCATGTTCTCTTCCACCCGGTGCAGCGCGTGTTTCCCTAGGGTGTCCGGAGACGTGTCAATGGTCGTTTAAATCCCCCCCCCTCCCGTTTCTCTCTCCTGCCTGCGCCAGATGACATCATCTAAGCTGTTTTTCATCAAAGTTCATTTCGGTCCCTGAACGTTGTAATTTGGTTTTCTTGCCCTTAATGCTATTATATAGGTTTAGATTTGATTCAATTTCGTCCTTCAATTGAAATTGATTATATAATGGACTATCAATCCGGTCCTCATGCTTTTAATTTCTCGGATTGGGTTGGAATTCTAAATATTTTTGGTATCAAAGTTTTGATTTAGTTCAATTACATCCTTCCATGCAAATTTATAATAAATCCTTAATATTTTCGGTACCAAAGTTTGATTTCTTTCAATTTTATCCTTCTATGCAAGTTAATTATGAATTTTAGTTTCATTTCGGTCCCATTTCTTTTCATTCAGGTTTTGTTTTCAATTATTTAATTTGAATGTTTGGATTTGCTTCAATTTTATCCTTAAAATTACATGTATTATTTAAAGTATGTCAAAGTGATTATATATTTGTATATTTATGTCAAATTAAAGTATATTAAACTAATTATATATTTTAATATTTATTGGATATTATCGCCTAAGAATGTATATAGAGAGAAAAACATTATCTAGGATTTTTTGAAGAAAAAAAATTAATATCAGTATTCTTAAATACATTTAATATAATAATACAAGGAATAAATCTTATAAAAATAGAAAAAATTGTCTTCGAATTTTAATTTTATGCTCTGTTTTTTAAAGTTTATTTCTTAAAAAATATTTATAATATTTTGGTTTTTAATATTTCATATCTAATATTACTGAGCAAAAAATACAACTAAAAAAAATGACAAATTGACCTAGATTATCTACAATTAAAAAATATTCGAGTCACTTCCCGTTTCAATTACACTGTTTTTTTAGACGCCAGATAAGTAATTATAGCATGCAAAAAATTTAGGTTTATTTCTAAAACAAATTAAAATATTTTTATTTATAATGTGTCAGATCTAATATTACAAGAGGAAAAAGGCAACTCCTAAAAATATTTTGACAACTTTACCTGAATTATCTACAATTAAAAAATCTTCGACCCCCTTCCCATTTCTATTACAGTATAAAGTATGTGAGACTAATTATATGTTTTAATATTTATTGAATATTATCGCCTAAATATATATATATATATATATATATATATATATATATATAGATAGATAGATAGATAGATAGAGAGAGAGAGAGAGAGAGAGAGAGAGAGAGAGAGAGAGAGAGAGAGAGAGAGAGAGAGAATGACCTACAATTTCTTGCAAAAAAAATTAATATCAGTATTCTTGAATACATTTAATATAATAATATGATTAATAAATCTTATAAACATAACTTTGGTTTTGAATTTAAATTTCTATAATATACTCTTTTTTTTTGTTCTTTTAATAAACGGTAGCCTTTTTTCACATTTTTTTTATTTTTTAATAACCGTCGTGTTCAAGTCTTTTTTTTAAATGATTTTCTTTTTTTATGTTTTTTTAACTAGAGTATCCGTGACAACAAGTTTCTAACAAATCATTTCACCTTCTTAGCAAATTTTCTAACAAATTTTATCAAAAGTTTTTTAGCAATAGCAATGTTCAATCACGTTTTGGTTGAAAAAACTATTTTTAACAGATTTTATCAATTATAATTTTACCAATTAAATATTAAAATAAAAAAATACAACATTTATAAAATCAATCAATTTTCTATATAGATAAAAAAGCCCAGCGGAGCGGGCAAATTCGCTCGTTGAGTCCTATTTATCTTTATCGATGCGTCGTTAATCATGAAAAACAAATACTTGGTGATTTAGCATAAAATGACTTAAAAACCTAGCTTCGCTGCTAGGGTTATTTTTTTGTCTAGTTTTTTATATATATAATTTCTTATTTTAATTTTAATTTTTTTATTTAGTTTAAATCCTTTGATTTTTTTTGTCCTTATGAGATAGTTCTTAATTTTTTGTTTGTATCTATGCACCTTTGTTCTTAGTTTATATTTTTAATTTTATTGGTATTTGTATTAAATGGATCTTGCGTTAAAAATTATAGCAAGTTTAACTGTCGTGGTGTGCAATGAGAGTGAAACTGTCTCTTATAAATGTATAGTTAAACTTTAAATGTTAGAAACACCCCTGTAGGTAACTCTTCTATTTAGTCTTATTTGAAGCTATAAAGCTTATTTTACTGTGCAGTGAAAATATGAAATTAATAGGACACCCTCATTGATAATTATTAATTTTTATCTTATTTGAAGGTATTATGATCACTGTACTGTGCACAAAAATGAGAGAAATTGAAAATACCTCTAATACCATGGTATTGTTTTAAACACTTTTTACATAATAAAATGAAAATATAAAATAATAATAATAATTTATTATTATTATTATTGTAAATAATTTTGTTACATTAATAATAGAAAGTTTTATAGGCTGATTATTTCACTCAGATATATAACATCATAAAAAAAATATAAGACCATTAATATTTATTTGCATATTAAAAAATTATTTTTTGGCTATGGCAAAGTGTAGAGCGAGTGGGTCATATATATTTTTATTCTAAATAATTTGACACAATTTTTTCACTTGTTTTGTTTACGCGTGACTTCGCATATTTTTTATGTGATATTAAATTTGAACCATCATAAGAAAATACTTGCAAAAGTCATTTTTTAAGAAAAATAACAACTTATGAATTATTTTAAATATTATTCTCATTGTTATTATAATAATTGTCACTATTATTATAACTATCATTATAACTATTATTATACATAATTAATATTTTAATAATTATTGTAATACTATCCCTCACACCGTTACTATTGTTAGAAAAAAATAAATTTATAATTTATTTTATTAGATTTATTCTTAATATTATTATATTAAAAGAATTTGATAACAATGCCATTAAATTAAATTGAGTTTTTTTTTTTCAAAAAAACTTAGGTTATTTATTTATATATATTTTAAGACGTTAATATTAAACAAATATCAAAAGATACAAACACTCTAACATATTTGCTACAAACATGTGGACAAAAGGGTGGTTGTCTTAAATCACTAAAATGATTTAATTTGTAAGGTCCTATTTATTACTATATAGCTAAAACAGCTGGGAGGGCGGCACTATGGAGTGGACTTTTATAGTCCATGCATCGCGCGAGTTTATCCATCCCATCTTTTTTTTTACACAGGTCTGCTTTATGTATTTTTTATGGTGAATTTGATAAATAAGTAACTTTGGCCGAACGGTTGGTCGCGCCCTGCCAACACTGGCGCGCGCGAGTTCGAAACCGCTTGGACACCAATTTTTTTTACCAGTCTTCTTTATGTATTTTTTATGCTAAAATTGACAAGTAAATAGGTTTGACCGAGCGGTTGGTTGCGCGCTTCCAGCACTGGCACGCGCGAGTTCAAAACTACTCGGACACCAATTTGATTTCATTTTTTTAAGAACTGTTTTTTTGGTAAAAAACCTCGTAACAAAACTCTCCCCTATCAGTCCTTAGGCTGCCAATATTCTCACCAATTTCTCCCTCAATCAAGCACCTTAAACTTCTTAAAAGTTACTAAGGCTTCAAATTTTTCAGTGATGAATTGTACCCATATTTTTCTCGAATAATCATCAATGAAAGTAATCAAATCCCTCTTATTGCTGAGGGATATTGGGGTTATTGGCCCACATATATCAGCATGTATCAGTTGCAGCCTCCTAGAGGCTCTCCACTGACTTTGTTTTGGGAATGGATCCCTATGGTGTTTACCCAACATACATCCCTCACACAATTTGGTAGGGGTTGTTATCAGTGGCAACCCCCTCACTATTTTCTTATTATACAAAGTTTTCAGCCCTTTGTAACTCAAATGGCAATATCTACAATTGTGCCTCATCCTCAGCAACCAATTCAAAGCAATTTTGTTCTCTAGCAGCAGGTTCTTTAGTAGCTAAAGAGGCTATCACTACAAACATTTTGTTTACTAACATTTCATTAGTCATAATCAGCCCCCTACACATGTGAAACAGTTTGCACGTATTGTTTTTGATCAGTATAGTCAACCCTTTTTCTTGTAATTGACCTATACTTAAAAGATTGTTTCTTAATTCTGGAATATAGTACACTTGGGTAATAACTTGTGTTACCCCCTCCACTGTCATCTTAATACTACCTATTCCCATTACCCCCATTCTGGAATTATTTCCTAGCTTCATAGATTGCCTAAATCCTTCATCAATGTCAATAAACCACAATCTATTTCCAGTCATATGATTGGAACAACCAGAGTCTAGGAACCATACCTCCTCTTGGCTTGCATGATTTAGCTCCACATGTGTCATCAAGAGCATTTCTTCCTTTTCCTCTAGCTCGGCATAGTGTGCTCCTCTTTCCCATTCTGGGCACTCAAATTGAAAGTGCCCCAACTTGTGGCACTTATAGCATTCAGTGAGTTCCTTGTTGTACTGGAACCTCCCTCTGCCTCTTCCCCTACCTTGGCCCCCCTGGGAAAATTGAAGCCACCACCTCTGACTGGATTGTAGCCCCCTCTGCCCCTGCCTCTAGTTGTTCTATCATCATAAACAACTTTGAGGGCTAGATCCTCTTCTCGGTGCTCACTCATCCGTTGTTCATGAACTAATAAGCTTCCATGAAACTCGTTGATACTCAGTGTATCCAAGTCATTTGACTCCTCCACAGAACACACTATGTAGTTAAATTTTGAGGTTAATGTTCTCAAAATCTTACCTACTATCACACTCTGCTCTATTTTTTCTCCATTGGTACGCATCTTGTTCACCACTGCCAAGGTTCGTGATATGTATTTGTCCACTTTTTCCCCTTCCTTCATGCTCAGTAGTTCGAACTCTCTTCTCAGGGCTTGCAACTGTGCCCTACGAACCTTGGTTGAACCTTGATACTTCTGCCTCATTGATTCCCAAATTGCCTTTGACGAGGTTTTATCAAGGATCGTCTCCATTATTTCTCGATCAATTGCCTGGAATAGACAATTTTTTATCTTCAAATCTTTGAGCTTTATTTCTTCTAAGCTCTTTCGCTGAGCTTCACTCACAGTTGTTCCTCGAGCCACGGTTGGGATGCCATCTTCCACCAACATCCATAGCTCCTTGCTCCTCAAGAAATTCTCCATCATCATCGACCAGTGGTAATAATACCTGTTGAATCTTGGAATGGCAGCTTGTACAAATTTTTCTGTGTTATTGAGCATCTTCTCAGCACACAGTGGACGATTTGCACAAATTTTGATTTTTTTCACTCTCACTCACTCTCGGTGTTTCTCTCTTTCTCTCGTGTTTCACTCGCTCGCACCTCTATGTGTTTCACTCTTTCTCTCCTTGCCTTCACTCTCTCACACACCAACCAGTTGTGGTGGTCTTCTGTGGTGGTGGATTTTCCGTCTTCTCCACCAATCAAGGATTTTAATGGATTGTTACTCTCAATTTCTTCACAAATCAAGAGTTGCTTCTTCTTCTTCTCCTCTATTTCCGCAGAAAACACTGATTCTAGGCTCGATTTGAGCTCTTCGAACAGATTTTTGCTCAGCCAAAGTCGATCTCCCTCTTCTCTTCTTTCTCACGAAGCTTCCGAGAGAAGCTTTCTTTCTCTCTCTTCCTTTATATGGGCTTTGATACCATTTGATAAAATCCTTGAAGTTTCAATTTTATTCAATTGAATCCCGCAATGCCAATATGCATTATGATCCCTTTATATACAACTTCAGTTCAGTACCTCAACTAACTGAACTTACAATTAAAACTGAATTCAACTAACTATAATAGAAATGCAACAACCTTTAATAGCAACTAAGTAACTGATTAGCAACTAATTTTATCTCAACAAAATCGGCTCGTTAATAAACTATATAGGCTATGACCATTTCACTATAACATTAGATATAAGTTATCATGAATTATTAAAATAAAAATATTATATTTCCTTAAAATGGAAAAAAAATATTGTATCTGGTTACGAGGATGTTTTTGGTTTTTTTTCACCATCTTATTGATCATTCGAATATCGTTTAAAGATATCTAGTTTTTTTTTCCACAGTTTAAGTAAGGTTTTTTTCAAAAGTCTTTCTTGACTTTTCATGAACTTTTAAGCACTAAACATATTGGGCTGTTAGACAAGATATTTTTGTTTTATTTTTTATTTTTTATATACATCTAAAAAACATTTTTTTTATCTTAGAAAACATTAAAAAGAGAAGTTTTGCATTTAAGGTAATTATCACAGTCATGGGGTTGTCACGTTGTTTTTTAAATTTTATAATCAAGAAAATTATTGACATTTTGCTAGGCGCACACAAACACATTAGTGTGTGAGTAGTGTTTGCACTGATTAAGCAGCAAGTTCGAATCCTCTCAATAACCAGACCTCATCTCTTATGTCGATTTTCTCTTTCACATGATGGGGATCATGACAATTTTGACTTCTTATTTTGTTTTTATTTCTTTTATGAAGTTTTTTTTTTAATTTAGTCATTCAATTCAATTTTTAATATGTTTTTCTCATTTCGATCTTTATTCTTTTAATTTTTTTCATCGATCCTTTTATTAAAGGTTTTTTACTTTCAATTTCATGCTTCATTCATTTTTTTAAGAAAAAAATGACCCTTGTTCTTTTGATTTGTTTTTGCTTTTGTTAAAACTATTTTTTCAATTCAGTTTAACCTTCAAATTGAAATTTTTATTTG
Organism: Salix exigua; assembly: GCA_032356905.1. Classification (NCBI taxonomy): domain Eukaryota; kingdom Viridiplantae; phylum Streptophyta; class Magnoliopsida; order Malpighiales; family Salicaceae; genus Salix; species Salix exigua. Next base: position 4,737,826 of record CM063596.1, read on the forward strand.
TCCTCTAATTATCCATCCTCGTTTTTTCTGATTATATTTTTTTTGGTTTCATCTTTTGACATTTGATTTGTTGGGGATTCAATTTTATATGATTTCATTGTTCTCCATTAGTTTTTTATTCTTAAATATTGATTTTGTGATTATTTTATATTTTTTTTATATGAGTTTATCATGGTCTCATAACTTAGTTCATGAGTTCTATATGTTGGTTTTTTTTAAATAAAAATATTATTTTGTTTGTCTTTGATTTTTCAATATATTACTATTATTCATATATATTGTTTTTGTTTTGTTTTATACAAGTGAACTTTATTTAAAAAAAAAAAGGTTTTTATTTTTAAATAATATTTATGATATGTTTGGCCTTGTGTAATATTTCTTTTTAGGATACGAATTTATTCATACAATTTTATTTGTGTTTGTCTTTTTTGTCAGGTTTTTTTTGTGTGTGATTTTGTTTTAATTTAAATAAATAAGTCCAATATATATAATCAGGTAAACATCTTATTTTATGTCATTTAATATTCTTGATCTATATTCATGTCTCAATTTTTAAAATTTTTCTTTCGACTATTGTCAATGACTTCTTTTTTTCATTTATTTACATCGATAATTATTAATTAATTAATTAGATGCTTGTATAGGACCTTTTAATTTACACTTTTATTTTTTATATATAAAAAAGTATATTAAAATAACCAACTTACTTGATAATATTTTTTTATAAAATATAACCCTCAACAAATTACGAGTTAGATTAGTAGTTAGTTCTACATTCCATGTTTTTTTGTTAATCATGTATTTTAGTTAAATAAACTTCTGACTATGATTATTGTTGGATATACAGCATTCAAGTAGAATAATATTTTTTAAATTTTGATTTTAAGGTGAATTTTTTATATACAAAACAAAATAAAAAAATCTCACACTAAAAACCACATCTTACATGCCCTCCTCCTGTTTTGATCCATAAAAACTAAATTTACACTGTAATTCTTTTGTTCTATATAATATTTAATGCTGCGGCATCATCAAATTGAAGAATTTGACACCCTCCACTACTCTTCAGCTCCACTTCCCATTGTTTCTTTAGACCAACCACCACCACCACCTATTATCCATTTACTGGTACAGTTATTAAAGAAAACAGACACAAGAAACTGCTGCCCTGCAGAGGCTAGACTCTGGAGCTCTGACTGTATATAATTTACTTACAGATGGCTAGAGAGAGAGAACATTCAGTGATGCGACTGGTTTTACAGTTGTTTGACGATCATAATGGAGGTCAAGTGATGATCAACGAACAGTTCCTATAGACTTTTTATACGTGTACCATCTTGAGATCAAGAGAAAGACACCTAAATTCAGAACACTGAGTATTCCCAGTAGCCAGAAGAAGTAATCGATGTGACCGTAATTTAAGTTGTCCGGGATCCACCCAACCTTTCCATTCTTGGTGCTGATGCTTGTGACAAAGGTCACCAGAAGAGAGCTTAAGTAATTGCCGAGTGCGACGGTGGTGAGCGACAGGGCAGAGCACATGCTCCTCATTGCATCAGGAGCTTGTTCGTAGAAGAATTCCAGTTGCCCGATGAATATGAAAACTTCGGCACAGCCTATCAGGAAATACTGTGGAACTTGCCAGAATATGGACATGGGCACGGAATCATGTTCGTAGTAGTTGTCATTTCTCACCATTTGGAGTCTTTTAAGCTCCAAGATTGCTGCAGATACCATGGCAAATATTGATATGAAAAGACCAATGCCCATCCGCTGCAGCTGAGTTAACCCGTTTCTATGTCCAGTGAGTTTTCTTGCAACTGGGACAATAATGCGGTCGTACACAGGGACCCAGAAAATGACGCTGAGGGTGTCAAAGATGGATAAAGATGCAGGTGGTATCTTGAAATTGGAGTTTCCAATATATCTATCCATTGTTTCACCTTGCAGCACAAATAAGTTCCCCATTTGGCTGCACACTGCAGAAAAGATGATCCCAGTGGCCCATACAGGAAGCAACCGAATGATAGCCTTCAGCTCCTCGACCTGGGTTACTGTGCAAAGATTCCATGGATTTATTGTCCCCTTTATGTCGTCTTTTTCTGTTTCTACTGCTGCCTTGTCAAGGAAACTGAAGAGATAAGATTACGAAAAAGTTTAGACACTAATAAAATGGCTGATTCGTCAAGAAAACAAAGTTGAGTAACTCAACAAAAGTTCAATTCTGGAAGCCTGAATAAATCATTGCCTGTCAGTTGCTAGTGCGTTGTAAACTATTGAAGATGCACGCTCTTGTTCAGATTTTAGATGGGAATTCTGAAACTGAATCACGTTGATATCGAGCCATTTTATGTTTTCGTAACATGTGATATGGATTTAGTTTATTATTTTGCAGGAAGCTGCACATCAGAGCAGTTTACTACCAGAATTTAGCCCTTAAGATCTGGAATATCCTCATTTTTGTATGCTTTCCTAGGATTAGTTGTTGAGGAATGGATCCTATCAAATCCCTTCTATGATGCAGCAATGTTGATTTTTAAAAAATTCATCAAGCTTGAGTTAATTACATGCAAGTTAGACTGCACCACAATTATCTGTTTTTTTTATAAAAAAAAACAAATTCAGTCGTGCCATTATACATGTAATCAGTAAAGACACCAACCTAAATCCTTCAGTGTGGTCGAGCTTGCGGCTTCCTTTGATGCCGGATTCAGCATCTGCAGTCTCATGAAGCAGAGCCTTGTCAGCAGGAACTTTAGCTTTCTTTTTTCTGAAGGATGCCACCAGCACCTGACAGATGCGTGTAAGAGGGCTGCCTCCAGGCTTCTGATACCTGAACAACTTGGTACCTGAAAAGAAGCTCACAACAGCGATTGCCATGGCTATTGTTGGAATGCCAAAACCCCATCCCCAACTCACATTATCTTGCACCCAAACCAGCACAGAACCGGCAATAAGAGCACCGACATTAATAGAGAGGTAGAACCAGTTGAAGAAAGAACTCTTGTGTCTCTTCTCGGTTTCATCGTCATCATCAAACTGATCTGCTCCATAGGATGAGACACAGGGCTTAATACCTCCTGTGCCAAGTGCTATCAGGTAAAGTGCTAAGAAAGTCACTGCACTTTGACCACTTGTTGGTTGGCAATGATCTTTTGAGTAACATTTTGGCTTGAGGCCATGGACAGTTGCTGACATTGTCAAAAGCGCCATCCCCTGTGAAATTTGAAGCTCAAGGTAAAACAAACTTATCCCAGAATAGTTGATTCTTTCCAAGTTGAAGATAGTCGCAAAGAATGGATAAGTTTGATGATAAAAAAGTGATGCGAGGTTAAAATCGAAGATAGATCATCCTTTTTCATGTCAATTATTTTACTGCGCGCATTTTTTTCTTAAAGAAAGAAAATTCTAGCAATATGATTTCAATACAGTGATGCATATCAAAATCAAATCAATGGAAAGCTCTTTTGAGTTTCAACCTCTTCATAATCAGAAGTTGAGATTAAACAATGATCAGCAATTTGAAACTCAAAACATGCACAGTATAAATGATTAAAGAGTTTCGAGAAGGTAAAACTTACTGCAACATATATGGTTGAGAAACTAGCAATCGTCCAATATCTTCCTAGATAAGCATCAGCAACGAATGCTCCGATCAATGGAGTGAGATAGCATGTTCCACCCCAGTTCAAGTTGTTTCTAGTAGCTGTAGCACTACTCTGGTTCAGTCTGTGCTTGAAATAACGAACCAGATTGGAGCTCATCCCATAGTACGCCAATCGCTCACAAAATTCATTTCCTGTTGATAAAGGCTAAAACTAATAAGCATGTCTCTTATGATCAGATTGCCTTAGCTGGAATAGAAAATCTAGGGAAGGTACCTATAATAAAAGGACAGGCCCTCCAGGTTCCAGTCTCCTTTCTGTTAGCAGGGTTCCCCAGATAATCCACAGTTCCATCTTTTGTATAAACATCCTCCTGTCCCATGGTGCTTTAGGAATTCTTGTGCTTTGCTTATTCTCTAGAATCTACTTGAGATATTGCAGTCTTAAAGCTGCACTACGCAAAGAAATATAGCTGTACTGAATTTCCTGTCAAATATGGAAATGAAACAAATGTCAGGTTAAGCGGCAGAGGTTCGCTTCCGCTAAGGCCACCGTAGTTTGGGGACACAATCATAGTTTAACCGACAAGAAACCCACGAAAGAATGATTTTATCTAACCGATATAAATCAATATATCTATGGCTTGACACCTTCAATTACAGCCTTGACATGAAAACTTGAAGAACATTGTTCCCAGCAACGGTGATTTTTAGAAACAGAGGTTTTTCAAGGAGAAAACAGATGTGGGATTTTGCAAAACTCAATACGAAGGAGAGACAAAAGGACAAATTAAGGAAAGAGAAGAAAGAATTCAAACCTTGTTCTTGACAAATCACGTAATGTTCCCAGGAAAAAGCAGCTAAGCTCATAAAAAATGGAGATGAAAACTTGTTCCCTCGAGCACTATGCATTATATTGTATGAATGAGCAGTCAATGTCATTCACAAAAGAGGATGACAGCCACATAAACTGGTCTTAGTTATAGTCTATCTTCTTACTGCTTGATCAGTCAAGGTGTGGAAATACGGATTAATAAGCCAAACGAGATGGGTTTGCTTTGAATCCTTTGACTTATGATTCCTTTGAAGTCTTATGAATGAGTCTGTAGATAAGAGGAGCAAATTTCAGTAAACAACGCTGGTGTGCCCCTATAAGGTCAGCAGAGAAAACGGCCATTCCCTGTTTCTTGCCAGTTCCTTCACGTTTAGCAGCTGTGGCAAGAAAAATAACACGGGTCCTCTTTTATGTGGCTAGATCTTTGTGAGGAATTAAAATCAAATGTTAAAGAGTTGGAGTAATCATCTCTTAAGGAACCATCTCGACTAAAAGCTTAAGCTTGTAAGTGAGGTAACATAATATGATTTATATTATTCTCTAACACACTCCTTCAAGTGAAAGCCCTTTGAATTTAAAACTTGCACGAGCACACATCATCTTATGCTTAGTTTTTTTTAATCAAATAGAATGGGGGTGGTGAGATTCGAACTCGTGACCGTTGGGTCAATAAAACTCTGATACCATGTTAAAGAACTATCTCACCTGAAAGTTTAAGCTTGTAGATGAGGCCTTATAATATGATTTATATTATTCTCTAACATCATCAATGACAACCTTTTTCCAAAGGGTAAGAGATGATCATGGTAAGACTGGCATGAGATTAAAACGCAAAACTCGACAAAATTGAGTCAGAAATTCCACTTAAAAGGTTGAAACTTAGCGAGCTGCAAAACCAGAGACAAATCTTACCAATCCTATATTTACACACAGAGAAATATGGAGCGCCCAAAAACAACTTTAACTATACTCCAGAATAGACACTAACCTTAACACAATTTTCATTAATAATATCTTTTCAAAGGGGATGATTTTTTTTAATATAATGATATTAAAAATATTTTTTAAAAATATATAAATATTATTTAAAAAAATATATTATTTAAAAAAAATACTCTCGAAGTGTGGACTCACATCTTGCTCACCAATAAAAGAAAAGTGTGGCCACGTTCTGTAGAGAGTGGACACAGGGCCAATCTATTAAGGTGGGGATCACAACAAGTTATATTATGTGAGGCACGTGACTGGTTCCTATTAAACTAAATTTAATAGGCTTAGTTAATTATAAAGTATGAAGGATGAACATTGAGTTTTATTTATCTTTATTGATGCGTCGTTAATCTTGAAAAACAAATACTTGGTGATTTAGCATAAAATGACCAAAGAAGAAGAAGTTGAATATCCATTTTTTTAGAGTCTATTTGTCATAACAGTTGTTGTTGTGATTAAGGTTGGAAAAAAAAACAGTTTTATGAAAAGCACTTTTAGCTGCGATTTGTAACTGAAATTTATGTGTTTGGTTAAAATTGTGGTTGAGTTTGAGTTTAATGAAAAACAGTTTTGTATGTTTGGTTATCATGTTTTTTATATTGCTGTCAACTTGTAAAATTAATTTAAAATACACATGTACACACATACATGCGTACATATATATAAATATTTTGTTGGAATTATTTTGTATATTTATTAATAATTATAATAGCAAAATATTTAAAATAATAAAAGTAAATTAAACACTTGTTTTTATTCTTCAACGCAGTTCATTACGTTTTCATAATCGCCACCAAAATCTTCGTTAACTATATTGTTATACCAATGATCTTTCATATCGTCAAGTTCAATGAAAAGAAAAGAAAACTTTAATTACACCTTAAACAAAAACAACTTATAAAATTGCAAACAATTAATTCAAATTGCAAGAACTTAAGACAAAAAAATTACATGAACCTGTAAATTATTAATGATGTTTCTTTTATGAAGTCGCTCTTCAAAAATGTTTTGAGAAGCACTCTCACTTATATAGAAAAATTGATTGAAGAATTATGTAATTCAAAACATGTAATTATGCAACTTTTAGCTTTCAAATGCATTTTTTTTGTCATTTTCCCAACAATAATTCGATTTTTTTGCACATTTATACCATTTTATTTCAGCAAAACATAAGTGAATAGTATATTTTTATCACAATTGTAGAATTCATTCAAAAGCATTATTTTCTTGTCATTTTCCCAACCATTGCTCGTAAATTTTATGCACATTTGTACCGTTTTATTTCAGCAAAACATGTGAGTGAATAGTAAATTTCTTTCACAATTGTTGAATTTGGTGCACAACTCAAATGAGCAGAAAAAACTAGCAGCACAAATTAACCATATTTTTCTATATATGTGCAAAGAACTGCCGCAAACTTAATTAGAAAAATTTGATGGAAATACAAATTGCCGAGCAGGAAAAAAACATATTACAATATGCATAACACAAGCAAAATTATTAACAGGAGCACAAAACAATTAAAATATGCAGAAGATAACAAATTATTAACAATATCAAAAAAAATTACCGATAAAAAATATCTCACTCATGCATTAATACAACAATACAACAAATTTATGTATCTCGTAACACTAACGATGGAATTAAAATTCAAATACAAACTTTGAAATAACAAATACAAATACAAATAAAATGAAACTCATCTTCAACGATGCACGGATTGCAAATTAATGTTACCAAAATTATCCGCGCAATAAATCTGCCAATGTAAACGTATACATCAAATAAAGGAATTATACTTGCTAATTAAACAAACTAACCTTACATAACCTTAATTAACAAAATTTGACAACAGAAATTAATTAACAAAATTACAAAACTCGTCAAAAACCTGTATTCGCATAAATGTTTTCAACATTTATCTCATAAATTTAATAGAAATAGTAAATGAACGACAATTTCACAAAACAAACAGTTATAATTTGTAGAATCAAACAACATAAATGACCAATAATACATGGTTGAGCTTCTATCACAGCCACAGTTCATAGCATTTTCAGCCAAATAATTCAAGTCAAGTCGTCAACCACACAATAAAATCCAAGAAGTATTATCAACCATTTAACAATTCTCCGAACAATCATAAATCACCCAATAAATTTATAAACCACTAACAATCATTCAATGATTTAAAGATTCATAAACAACCATTCAATAGTTAATTGAGCTTGTTTGACAGCCATGGTGAGCAACATTTTCAACAAATTTCAAACCATTACTAGCTATTTTCATCCCAATACCGAGCCAAACTTGTAACAAAATCAATTCTTTTGTATAATTTTCAGAACAAATCATTGGTATTTGTTCAATTACTAGCTATTTGTTCATTTTTTCCCCATCATTCACAACATTTGTTTCATTATTACCGCGTTATACAATCACAATCTTAGGTTCTCTGTTACTATCATAAGAAAAAAAACTGAGGGAAAAGTACGCATACCTTCAATGTATAAAAATCAATGCCTCCTTTTCTTGGTCAATATTGATCTGAGAGAGAAGGCTGGACTTTGTGCAGGTATGGCTGATGGGGTGTTGCTGGATGGTGTGGCTAAGGGCGAAGGGACGATGGATGTGGGTGGTTTATGGGCTGAGGGAGAGGTTCTGTGAGGGAGAGAGGGAGGAGGTTGGACTGTAAGTGGGGGTTCTGTGAGGGAGACGATGAGGATTGACTGTCAAGTTTTGTGAGGGAGAGTGGGAGGTGTGGTGAGGGAGGGTTTCAGACAGGTGAGGGAGAAAGAAGTCGAGGGAGGGAGGGAGAAGACTGGTGGCGTGAGGGAAATGAAGACAAAGATGGGTGAGGGAGGAAGAAGACAAGAGAGGGAGGGTGAAGGTGAGGACAGGCGAGGGAGAGGGAGACTACTCCCATGACAAAGGTAAGGAGAGATGTGTGGTAAATTTTATGTCGGGTAATAATGAAATGAAAAATGATATTATTTTAAAAGGGAATCATTTTTATCAACACTTTTCCGAATTATTACTGATTAAGTACCTAGTCAAGAGAGAGAAAGCGACTTCACGGTATTTCTTCACCTTTTTCATGCATGCAGAAGATACCATATTCAAAATAGCATGTGCAAAAGCATCCTCTGCGCCATCAGTTTTGGTGTGAGAACCATAGTTAAAAATTAGGGTCCCGTTTGGTTACACATTAAATTGGCTATGTGGTTCAACGCAAACGCACCCTTAATCACAGAGCCAAACGACCACTTAATGTGGAAGTGTGGTTGCGGTTGTTTTTGAAATTATATTTTATTCAAAAATACATCAAAATAATATTTTTTTTAAATCATTTTTTATATCAGTCGTAAAAATAATTTATAAATATCAACAAAATTTAATATAAAATAAAAATAAAACAATTTATTAAATTTTAATTTAATAGGCTCGATTAATTATAACATAAAAAGGATGAACATTGAGACCTATTTATCTTTATCGGTGGGTCGTTAATCTTGAAAAACAAACACTTGGTGATTTAGCATAAAATGACAAAAAAAAACAAATTGAATATCCATTTCTCAACGTGGGAGTGTGGTTGTGGTTTTTTTTAAAGTGGTTTTTTTTGTTCAAATATACATCAAAATGATGTTTTTTTTGAAAAAATATATATTTTCGATATTAGTCCATAAAACTAATTTGTAAATATATAAAAATAATAATCTAAAATAAGAATAAAAAATTACGAAATATTAAATATATGTCATCTATTATTATTATTATTATTATTATTATTTTATTAAAATATATTCCGCTCATAATGATGTTAAATTAATTTAAATACTACTTTAAGAATATAAAATAAGTCACTCGAAAAGGGAAGTGAGGACGTGTTTTTTTTGGGATGGATCTTAGAAAATGGTTTAACATCATCTCTATTCATATTTATACTATTTGTTTTTACACTCTTAAGAGGTTATTCATGTCAATTCACAATAATTATACAGTAATTGTTGCAGTGGTAAAAGCTTGAAATTAAAAAAAATTGCTTTCCATGTTGTTTTCAGGTTCAAGCCTTATTGTTGCTAATATGATGGGTAATTAAGGTTTAAATAGTTATTAACTTCAAGACCCGTGAGATTATTAATTTCAACAAAACAAAATCCGTCAATGAATATATTATAAAATATGAGTAAATAGAAGATTACGAACTAAAATATAAATGGCATGAACTAGAATATAAACAACATGGTGATTTTACTATTGATTTTGTTATTGTTCACCTAGACACAATTCATTATGAATTGCTATAATGAAATGATCATTTTGTCCCCAGTACCGAAAATATTTAGTCCCAGGACTGGGGGTATTTTTGAATTCTCCAGGAGACATGGATGACTTTCCAGATTTGTTGCACGGTAAATTAATTAAACTAGCCCCCCTAAATGACAAAACACCACCACTGGAACCGGGGGTATTACAGTATTTGCATAGGTACAAGGGTGTATGGGTAATTGAACATTTTTTATTATTTATTTTCCAGGGACACTGCAGGTGCATCGTATGCAGGCGCCAAAACCGTTACGCCTACACGTGTCTCTTAGACGGCACATGCGGAGTCCTCAAACAATGGAAACTGGTCTTCTGTCGTGTCATCTTGTGTGTCGCCATTTCCTCTGCCTCTGTGACCAGTCCATGACATGTTAATGTGACTGTGTAATCGTCGATGAATGGTTTTTCTTTCACCCCCTTTTCTCTCTCCTGGTGCTGGCAAGTACGATCTGGTCCTTCATATTTGTGGTCGTTTCATTTCAGTCCCGGATTTTTCGATTTCATTTTGCTTACTGATTTTTCAATGGAAAATTCAATTATTTTCAATTATTACCTTCAATTGAAATTGATTATATGCAGTAAGTTTCATTTTGGTTCCTAATCTTTTAAATTTTTGTCAATTTTTTGTTCCTTTACTAATTATGGTATGCAAGTTTTAAGTTGCTTTAATGTTGTCCTCTAATTGAAATTGGTCATAAATGCTATGTTTCATTTCCGTCCTTATTCTTTTAATTTATTCAATAATTGCACTGTATTGATTTTTTAAAATCCCTTTATTGTTTTTCAGTCTTGAAATTTTGATTTGTTTCATTTTTGTCCTTCAATAGAAATTATATATATGTGTGTGTGTGTGCTTTTTTTTTCATTTTGGTGCTTATTTTTTGATCTTTTTTATTTGGTAATAATTCTTTGGTCTTTTGGTCCTTCTTGGACAATGTTTATTTTTTGTCCATATTTATGTATTTATGCTTTTAGTTTTTGTTTTTAATTTTTTTGTTTTATTTTTTGTCTATATTTATGCATATATGCTTTTAGTTTTTGTTTTATTTTTTGTTAATGTTTTATTTTTATTCGGTTCCATTATGAAATTTTAATTTATGTTGGTTACACTATATTTTGTTTTTAAAAATCTCTTTATTATTTTTTTGTCTCAAGGTTTTGATTTCTTGCAGTTTTGTTATTCAATTAGAATTAATTATATATTTTGTTTTTCATTTGTCACTTATTCTTTTAATTTTTTATTTATTGTTCATTCATTTGGATAATGTTTTTTTTTCTATCCGTATTTATTTATTTATGCTTTAGTTTTAGTTTTTATTTTTTGTCATTTTATTTTTTGTTGGGATTTTATTTTTATTTGGTTCATTCATAAAATTTTAATTTATGTTGGTGACCATTTTAAAATTGATATTTCTTCATTTTTCTCTTTGTTCTTTTTTTTTGTGTGTTTTCTATTATTTTATATGTTTTTAAATCAAATGATTGTATTGGTTGCACAATAATAACGATAATTTGACTGATTATTTTTATTACTTTTTGTTAAAATGTTTTTCTTTTTTATTTTATTTTTCTAGGCAATTCAATGATTTTAATTGTTTGGACAATAATGTTGAGAATAATTTTAATTATTATAGTAATGATAATGATGGTAACGCAAAGATGAATTTTCAATTTATGTTTTTGTCTTTTATGGATAGAAAACTAACTACTGATTTTTGTTATTATAATATCGCATGTCTTTTCACAATTTAGATTTTTAAGGTGATTTAAATTGAATTATAAATAAACTAATCTTAATAAAATGAATTCAATAATTCGGATATCCGAATCTACTTGCTTTTTAATGATGATGATACTTTTATATTAGTTATTTTGTTGAAATCTATTAGATAGATAAATTTATATCGATTTAAAATTCATATATTTTATAGAAAACTTGCACTTCATAGGAATTCCGCTCGATTTATAATATTGACTAAATTTATACTTGTAATAAAAAACTCACACAATTAATATTTTTTGAGTTGAAAAAATATGGTGTCATCGGCGATGAGGCATAGAGGCATTGGCTAATATATATATGTGTTACCTAATATATAAACCGTGTGAAGTATTCATTGTGCATGCATTGTAGACTGTGAGTATATGCACTCGTGGATTGTAATAGTGTATTTTTGGATCGGTTTGTTCGATTCGGTTGGTTTGCCGGTTTTCGATTTTTATTGTTTCTTACATAGTGAAATAACACTTTTAGCCCTCGAAAAGACAAAAAACGGTTATGGGTGGAGGAGCTCCGCAGTAATTGCACCGTTTCGGACCGATCCGCCTACCTTTTGATTATTTTTTGAAATGGCTTATTACGGATATAGCCCCTAATAAGAAAAAATTGTTGACTTAGACACAGGGGTACACCGGTAATTGACCGTGCTTTTTTATTTATTTTTCTTTATACTGTCGGTGAGTGTGTCACACACGGCCGACAATATTTCACCTCACGCCCTCTTTAAGTGGCGTGTGCGTAGTGATGGAGTCGTAGAGATGGTCAATCTGGCGTCTCGATCGAAGCACCGCCGCTTCATCTTCCTCTCGGTGTGGCGCAATTTGTCCACCGACATCCATGGACGCGGTGGTTGCTTGGTTAAAGACGCTGCACCCGCTTCTCTCTCCTGCATGTCAAAGTGCAGGAGTCCCCGGTTTTATGTTTTTTCATTTATGTCCCTGTACTTTCAATTTTGTTTTTGGTCTTAATTTTTGTTATATAAGTTTTGATTTAGTTCAATTGGGTCCTTCGATTGAAATTAGGTCTGTTTGGTATTGTGATTGTTGTTGTGGTTGAAGTTGAAAAAGCAGTTTCAAAAAAGCGCTTTCTTGTGGTTCAAAATAAGCGATTAAGTGTTTGGTTAAAATTGTGGTTGAGTTGGAGGTTGAAGAAAAAGCGTGTTTGGTTTCCAAACTTTACATGGAAATACACACACACATTTATCCATCCATCCATATATATATATATATATATATATATATATAACTTCTACAAATAAATTTAAAAATAAATAACAATTTCTATCAATGTGAATACTTCAAATAAAATGGAAATATCATTTCATTCTCCCATCAAATATTTGCAATGCTCTTGCGCACAATATCCATACAGGAATTTCTGCTTGAACTTTGACTAAACATGCTACAACATCTGGTAAAAACATTATTTTTTTTATTCTTCAATTTTAAGAATTGAACTTCATAATAAAAACAAATTCATTTTTTGTAAGTAATCTTAATATTTTTTAGTACTTTCTTAATAATGAAAAACAACTCTTTTTTCGGTACTCTCTCATATCTTGGATCTAGAGACTACAAATATTAAAAAATAAAATTTTAAATCAAAATAAAAACTCTAATGAATTTTGGGCTGACCATATACTTGTATGTCCTTTAAGATTTAATTAAAAAGAAAAAAACCCATCATTCTCTAATATAATAAATACAACTGATTCTTCCTATCTCCCTTATCACTCTCACTTCTTGTTTGCAGGCCTCCTCATCTCCTAAAACCCTGCGCCTAAAAATACACCAGGTTGCAAAATGACCCTCAACCTCGTTCTCTTCTCTTCTACCACACCCCTCTTTTAATTATCATGGCTTCCTCTCTCTCTCCATCTTTATCTCATCTCTTTCCATTACACAAAGACCCTCCATCACCAATCAAATACAAAATCAGAGTGAGAAATAAATGGGTGCAGGGAGAGACGGGCAGAGATGAAGCCGAGAGTGCAGAGATAATTTTTGCAAAGGAAGAAGATGAGAGGATAAGCTGGGATTGGGGGTGATTTTTTTGAGAAGGGGACTGGAAGCCGTTTCAGAATGGCATTTCAAAAGCACCTCCAAGGTGCTTTTTATGAAACGCCATTCGGGTATATAAATGGGATGGGTCCCATTAAATAAAATGGTGTTTGGTTTTTACCAAACACCAAAACCCTGTCCCGTTTGGCAAACGTGGAACGCACCACATTGCCAAACAGGTGCTTAATTGAATGTGCAATTTTCACTTGATCCTCCTTTCTTTAATTTACGGATTGGGTTTAAATAACTCAATAAATTCGATACATGATTTCAATTTTTAATTTTATCCTTTAATTGAAATTGATAATAAATTTGATTTTCATTTCGGCCCTCATACTTTTAATTTTGGATTTGAATCCCTTTATATTTGATTTTCTATACTTTTAATTTCTTTTTTAATCCCTTGATTTCTTTTTATTATTTTAATTTTGTTAAAGTTTTTATGGTTTTTTTAGTCTTTCATTTATTTTATTTGTTTCATTATTAACACAACAATAATAGTAATAATAATAATAATAATAATAATAATTTTTTTCTTACTCTTTTGTTAATGTTTTTTATTTTTTTCTTCCTCGGGATAATTTGATAATTTTTATAGTTTTGGCAATGATAGCAACAATAGTTTTTATTTTTATTTTATATTTTGTTAAAAAAATTTGGATTTTTTATCCTTCCATTTTTTCCCTTTCATTATTAACACAAAAATAAAATAAATAAATGAAAATAATGATGATGATGATGATGATGATGATACTTTCATTTTTTTTCTTGCTTACTCTTTTGTTAATATTTTTGAGGGTTTTTTTCCCTCGGAATAATTTGATAATTTTTATTGTTTTGACAGTGATAACAATGATAATTTTTAGTTTTTATTGTATTTTTTCGTTTGATCTTTTGTTGTAGTTTGTACAATTTTTTAAATATTTCATTCATTTATTTATTCTTTCATGATGATGATGATGATGATGATGATTGTTTTTCTTGCTTGCTATTTTGTTCATGCTTTTTATTTTTTTCTCGGTATAATTTGATAATTTTAATTGTTTTAATAGTAACAACAATAATAATTTTAGATGTTAAGACTCCGATGTTTCTATTGTTATAGTATTTAAAATTAATATTCCTTCTTTTTTTTCCTTTATTTATTTTATTTTATTTGCTCTTTGTATTAAATAATTTTTATAATTTTACTATCAGAATAATAATAACGATGATTTTAGTGATTAATTTTTTATTTTTTTCTTATAAAAACATTTTGCTCTTGTTTTTTAAAGTTAGTTCGCGCTCTTTTGTGATCTTTTATAATGCAATAACTACATTCTAAAATATGTAATCTATGCTTGCGTATCAAATTCTATTTAAAAATTTATACATTTTATCTCTTAATCTATAACTTTTATTTAGTTATATCATATAAATTTATCATTATAGATTTAATTCGGTAGATTTCTCTTAAAAAATCGTAGAATTCTAGAGGCGGCTACAAGTTAAGTTATAAAAAGAGGCACGAAAACAAAAAGAGAGAGGCAACAAATCGTCGCCGAAGAAAAGAAGCCCATGATATCTCACCAGGCCCATAGTTTTTTAAAGGGCCAGGACCTATTCTTCAGGCCCATAATCAACTTAATATTCCCACCAAAAACCTTTCTCATGATTACAGTTTTTTTTTTCTAGAAAAGAGACTGGATCTCACCAATGAAAACAGTTCGATATCATTTAAAGTGATTATTGAGTAAAAGTTTTTTTTTAAAAAAGAAATTAAAATAATATTTTTTTTATTTTAAAAAAATTATTTTTCTGAAAATAGTCCAAAACCATCCATTTTTTAATAAAAAAATAAAATAAAAATTATTTTTAAAACACAATAACAAACCTATATTCCGGGCGGTAGATAGTTGATCAAGGTGGTGTGGCATTTCAACTTTTCAAGGTGGCCAATTGATGGGCCTTTGCTTCGTCCCTGGTTTCATTTGTTCCTGCGAAGTCTTACTCCCTCTTACATGCAAAGCTACTAACTAGACTTGCACCTTCGACAATAGCCCGGCACCACTTATATAAAGATTAAAAAAAAAAAATTAAAACACTGCCCCCATTTCAATTATCAATTTTAAACCAAAATCAATTTGCTAAATTTGAGATACTTTATAATAGTGTTAGCTAGTTAAGTAGCTGGTCCGTTTTAAAATAAAAATATATTTTACCTGAGAAAACATTAAATTTATATTTTTCTTGTTTAATTTTTATGATTTTAATGGGCTGATATCAAAAATTATTTTTAAAATAAATTATTTTGATATCTCATCAAAACGGCAAATATTTCTAAACCGTCGTCTAGATCACAGTAACAAACACACATTTAATTGCAAAATAAGCAAGCATTTAATGTTAATTTGTCAATAAAAAAACATAATTGTTAGATGTTGGGTGCGCATTATATTTTATATAATGTTTATATGCTAAAACGTTGGTTACAAGTTGATGGGCTGGGACTTCTAACCTTTCCCTCTAGAAGGATAGTCAACCTATAATCCTAATTATTCCAAATAATAACCACACAGATTACTTACAAAACCCTAATTAATTTGTTATCAACACGTGGTTAATTATTTTCGCGAGTGGGATACAAAAGAGAGGTTAGATGAGCTGTTACCCACCCTAAAAAAATCTTTAGCTTTCAGAAAACAAAATTTCCCACTACAAGCATCCCTGAAAAGCATCCTTCAACCATAAATCATTCCATGTACCCATCATCTACCCACCACGTCCGTAAATTTCCACTCCATGAGCCGCCGGTTCTTCTCGAAGGTTTTTTTTTTTTCTTCTTCTGATGACTCGTGAAAAATGACCGGCCGGTTTACATGGGTAATCCACAAAATGAGAATATAATCATTATAAGAAATAATAATTAGTAATGATATTGTAGATTCAAGTTTGTATATGTATATTAGATTAATGAATAATTATATTTAATTTATAGCAAGTTTAAATATATTAGTGCATAAAATAATATATGTTTTCAATACAAATACAATAATAGAACACTAGCATGAAAATCAAATATATAAATAAATGTATTTGCGTCGTAAAGCACTTTAAAATAATGAGAGGATGAATTACTTGTTCTTGAGGTTTTATTGCTCCTCCCTTGTCCAACCACAATTTTACTCACAAGATTTTGATTTAGATGCATTTTTAAACAAGTTATTTAAATCATAAAAATATAAAACTCAAATATTTATCCACAAGAAAAATCTAAAATTCAATATTAGGAGGAAAATCAAATATAAAATACACAGAAAAGACTAAAATATAAGATTAGTAAGAGTGACTAAAAATATGTAAAATTCAAGTTGAAGATTCTTCCTTTACCCCCTTGAATTTAGAAGCTAGAAGGTTGAATAATTAATAAGAATTTTTTTTTGTTACTATAACTCAAGAATTAATTCTAGAAAAATCAAAGATTTTTTAAATAGCTAAATATTTTTTTTATTCATCAATAATTATTTTAAATTATATCACTTAAAAATATTCTCGAAAAATATTTAATTTATTCTACTATTATCTGCAATATAAAGTCTAAATGGTTTTCAAAAGTGTTATTATTAATTATATTGTTCTTTGTTCTTCTTTTTTTGAGTTCATAAGAGGCACAATAATATTTTTTTTCCTCCTAATTATACAATATGATAGTCCTCTAAATTTATATTACTTGGTATTTTTCTATTTTAAAATCTTATATATTATCCTTTGTGATGAAACTGTATTCATGTTTTTTTTTTTAACAATCCAATTAGCCACTTTTAAAAGTGATATTATTAAACCAAATTTTAGGGTTTATTTTTTTCTAAATTACTCTCAAAATTTTCAAAATAGATGTGACATTTATTAAAGTTGATGATATGCAAATGCATATATCAATCACTATTTTTTATTGATTGCCAATTATATAAATTTTTGATATCCATATTTTATTATTTATATGTTAAAACTATAATATTGGTCGATATTATATTGTGGATCAAATTGTATTTTTTTAAAATATAAAAATATTAAACATTGCTAACATGTTTTAGAGTGAAAAATAATAACAATGAATTTAAAATCATATGCACTTGGCCTAAAATCTAGCTTCCATAGAGTTATCCAAAAAATAAAAATAAAAGGATTATTAGACTCAAAAATCCATTTTCAATTACTTTTACATGAAAATATCTATAAAAAAATAATAAAAACCCTAATAAACCCATTTATGACCTCAAATTAGCCAAAACTTGATAAAAAAAAACAAACTAAAACTCAAATCTAAAAAAACTTCTCATTGCCATATTTGTTTTCTCACACAAGATTATGGCCAAAGGAACTCTTCTCATCGAAGAAAACCTATTGAAGCTAAAATTATTTTTTGTAGTCGAAACCGATATCAATCAATGATTCTCCTTCTCTTTCACTAGAACTTGGTAACTTTCTCTCCTTTTTAAACTTGAAAATTAAAAAAAATAAGAAAAATGAGTTTTTGAATAAAAAATATCTATTTAAAAGTATAAAGACCAAAGTTAACTTTTCAAGCCTATTTTGAAATTGCCACCAAATTTTTTCATGCTTTTCACCTTGATCTTTTATCTTTAAATATTGTTTTTCCTCAATGAAATTTGAAGGAATTGGCCATCAATTTCTCCATAAGATGAAAAAAAGTTTGAGAACAAAAAAAACAAGAAGAAAAATGAAACCTCTTTAATTCACAATGAGATATGAGAGCATGGACTTTTTTTTGCATTTTAAAGCTCCAAACCTTCTAGTATTTTTTTATCTTCTATCTTTAAATATTGTTCTTCCTTAACAAATTTCAAGGAAAATTTTAATGACAAAAAAAAACATTGTTTTAACCCGCAATGAAATGCAATAGCATGAACATTTTTTTGGTATTAAACACTCTAAACATTTTAGTCTTTTTTTTTTGTATTTGTAATTGTAAGTTAGTATGTAAATTTATATATCATTTTGTTTGTCTTTTAGTCATTTTTCTTCAAAATAGCTTAGTTAAAAACTACTTTACAAGGTTGTGCTATGTTGTGGCTCAAATAAAAAGATCATTGTAAGAAAATACCCATGCCATATAAAATATTTGATATTATTATTAAACCTGGTCAATGAAACTAGTCTTGAAACTTTCTGATCCAATTACTTATCTAGCTCAACTTTAAAACTGAATTATATGAGAGTTGTCTTTAACATGATCCAATTAACTTATCGGATCTAAAGGCAACTAAGTTAGGTAGTAAAAAAACATGGTTTGATTGTTAAAAAAATGACAACTTTTTTTTTTAACATTGAAATGTTTGCATATTGGGTTGATTTGGGTTTTTGTTGCTTAACCCGTCAAATTGATGATTTAGGTAAATGACTCTACTAGGTTTAAGAGTTATTTTTAAGAATTATTTCTACTAAATTACACAATAAAAACATAAATACCTATAAAATAAAGTAAAAATTAAATATCATGACAGTTGTTTTATAAAAGCAAATTAAAATAATATTGAAGGATATAATTAAAAAAATGATGAAAAAAAGGAGAGGGTGTATATATAACAACAACAACAACAACAACAACAACAATAATAATAATAATAATAATAATAATAAAATGCTATGATCAATTGTTTTATGAGAACAATTTACCAAGGAACTTGAATGTTTTTTTTTTATAGAAAAGGAAAATTATACTTTCATGATTTATAGTATCATTGCTAACAAAAAAATAATAATCATGTCTCTTTGTCTTCTATAAAGAACCCGAGCCATCATTTAAGCGAAGGGGGTCAAGAAGTATTTATCATCTACAACTTTTTAGCATTATTCAAATTCAGACTCAGCTTTGTGACTCCAATTAATCATGTCAAACCATATTTACTTTTAATCCTGAGAAAGATGGAAACTATGGCCTTTTTAGTACCTGTTTGTTACCATGTTTAAAAAACATTATTTTAAAAAAATGAGTTTTAGTTTTTACTTTAAATTAATTTTTTTGTGTTTTTAGATTATTTTTATATGTTAATATCAACAATGATTTTTTTTTAAAAAAAATAAAAGCATTATTTTATTTCATTTCTAAATGAAAAAAACACTTTCAAAAACAACTACAACCACACTCATAAAACATACACTTAATTCCATCAAGTTTTGCAATAATTTAGAATAGAAATGACATAGAGTCCCATTTATATAAATAAAAAATAAAAAATGACATCAAATCCCGTATTGAGAGTCTATGGTATTGTGATCTAATCTAATTGTGTTTTTGAAATATTTTATAGTTTTAATTTATTTTTTATGTAATTTTATATTATTTTAATGTGTTAATATTAAAAATAAATTTTTAAAAATATATTATGTTAATATATTTTAAGCAAAAAAAATTAATTATGTTTTGGTTGTTGCCCATGTCATTTCATTTGACTTGAATGAGGTGGAAAATCGAAAGGCATTATGGTTATGTTAGATGCGATCGGGTGTACTTTACCCAATACGGTTGGACCAAACCCAGATGCTGACCACCAAGTCAAATGAAACATGGCTTCATGGGGATCACCAAGCTTCGCTTCAAGATGTGTCTTAGACTTAGTTGATGGATAACTGCTTTGTGTGATTCACAAGACAACAACATTGAAATTTCTTGTTTTTTTTTTGACAAATTTGTTTCTGGTTATTTCGACTAATCAGGGCTTGCTTGCTTGCCCCTCGAGAACTCCCCCGTCCACCTAATTATCTAAAACGACCTGACAGCAAATGAGTTTATTAATATCACCTTTGCCTTTATAAGGTGACGCAGATCAGGCATTCCTCAGTGCACCAACGCAAAAAGAAAAAAAAATATTCCTCTCTGTCTTTGTTTGCACACGGAGGAAGGGAGACTAGAAAGAGGTAGTGGACATGGACATTGCACCATGGATTCGTGCTCTAGTTCTGGTGGCTTGTCTGTTTCCGGCAACTGTCGAGTCCATGGTCCGGCACTACAAGTTCAATGTAAGTTGTAATATTGGTCCGATCGAGTACTGTGTTTCTGGCCTAGCCAGCAACGTGATTCTCAGATTAGTTTCCCCTTAATTCAATGCACTATAAGCTCATCATTCCATCATTAAAAGCCCAGGTCCTGTGTGCACGATCCTTTTTCATTTCTCCCGAGCAAAATATAATGCGAGCCTCTTTCTTGAAATGATTGATGTCACGTGACCTTGAAATGATAGTGTTTTGTTCAGCAATTCCCATGCATATATGCCTTCTTTTGAAGGTCACATGTAGACACGTCAGAAGATCCATACGAGGATATATGCATGAAAATCTTAATTCAGTCTCTGAGATTCTGATGAAGCTACTCGATCGTAATTATTTAGGATTAATTCCCATCTGTTCTTGTTTTTGAGGGCTTCTAGCTGGCCAGGAAGCTCTGCATGAGCTTCACCTTCAAGTTCTGACAGGCAAACTTTAAAATAATACGAATACTTTGTGAAGTGACTGTTTTTAAGATGTAAATTTAAATTGTAAGATCAATTATATATGCATTCTGCATGCAATGCAGTTTCTTTTTTCCTTTTTCTTGGCTATAATACTAACGCAGCTAGTTTCCACTTCGAATTATCGTGCCTCATGCTTTCATTTTTTGATGTTTTGTATCAGATTAAAGATTTCAAGTGAAGCGACTGAGAAAACACTTGAAAGATTTTTCACGCAAACCTTTGTCTTGTCTTTAAAACTAGAAAGAAAAAACACGACTTATTCATTTAGGGTGGCTGTTCTTTCTTAATGCATAAGTGGTCAGTATCCAAATACAGATTTAATTGGTAAAATACAATAATCAAGTTAATAAACCTACCAAATCTTTGATCATCAAACAGGAAAGTGATATTATTGTTGAGGGAATGCCACCTAAATTAAGTTTAGTAGCTGTAGCCCAGTAGGTCAACTTCAAGGTCGTTACCGTGTCGATGTATCTTCTTGTTAAATCTCACGGCTGTTCGATTTTCATGAAGGTGGTGATGAAAAATAGCACAAAACTGTGCTCAACAAAACCCATTGTCACCGTGAACGGACAGTTCCCAGGGCCTACTTTGGTTGCTAGAGAAGATGACACTGTGCTCGTGAAGGTGGTAAACCATGTCAAATACAACCTCAGCATCCATTGGTGAGCCTGCTGTTAATTACAGATTTTTCTAAACTTTCACGCCGTCTATTTTTGGCTTGATTAAGATTATCGTCGTTTCTACAAATTCTGATCAGGCATGGCATTAGACAACTGCGGACCGGTTGGGCCGATGGCCCTGCATACATAACTCAGTGTCCTATTCAGCCAGGGCAGAACTTTGTGTACAATTTCACCATTACTGGTCAAAGGGGCACCCTGCTCTGGCACGCACATATCCTCTGGCTCAGGGCCACTGTCCATGGTGCGATTGTAATTCTGCCCAAGCGAGGTGTTCCATACCCATTTCCTACACCGCACAAGGAAAAAGTCATTCTATTAGGTGAGCCTAGCTCAGTTTGATAAATGCTTTAAGAGAAATTGTGGTGTTCCATGTACTTTACAAGGAATCCATATACCAAGTAATTATTAGTTGACAATAATTCTGATAGAATAATCATTAGTCAACAACGAATCCAATTTTTCCAATTGCAGGTGAATGGTGGAAATCAGATGTTGAGGCTGTGATCAACGAGGCGACGAAATCTGGGGTGGCACCTAATGTCTCGGATGCTCACACAATCAATGGCCATCCAGGGCCTGTCTCAGCCTGCTCTTCACTGGGTAAAATAAAAACAGCTAGCACAGCAAAACAATCTGGTAAATTCTGACAATAGCTAGTTTATTGAATTGGTTATCTTTCTATCGATTACAGGAGGGTATAATTTATCAGTACAACCCGGAAAGACTTACATGCTTCGGATCATCAACGCTGCACTGAATGAAGAACTCTTCTTTAAAATTGCTGGCCATCAGCTCACTGTCGTGGAGGTTGATGCTACATACGTGAAACCCTTCAAAGTTGACACCATTGTTATAGCCCCCGGCCAAACAACAAACGTTCTTGTGACGGCAAACCGTGGTTCTGGCAAGTACTTGGTCGCAGCCTCGCCATTCATGGACGCGCCCATTGCGGTTGATAACGTGACGGCCACCGCCACCTTACATTACTCCGGCACCCTTGATAGTATCACCACCACCCTCACCGTACCTCCTGCCAAAAACGCCACTGCAGTAGCGACAAGCTTTACGAATGCTCTGCGTAGCTTGAACTCGATAAAATATCCTGCTAGAGTCCCATTGAAGATTGACCATTCTCTTTTCTTCACCGTTGGCCTTGGTATCAATCCTTGTGCTACCTGCAAAAATGGAAGCCGTGTTGTGGCAGATATCAATAACGTTACATTTGTGATGCCAAAAATTGCTCTCCTTCAAGCTCATGTCTTCAACATTAGTGGTGTTTTCACAGATGATTTCCCTGCCAACCCGCCGACACCATTCAACTATACAGGCACACAACCAACGAACTTTCAGACAGAGAATGGAACAAAACTTTATAGACTTGGTTATAACAACACGGTCCAGCTAGTTCTGCAAGATACAGGAATGCTTACTCCTGAAAATCACCCTCTCCATCTGCATGGCTTCAATTTCTTTGAAGTTGGGAGGGGAGTAGGTAATTTCGATTCAAATAAGGACCCAAAGAAATTCAATCTTGTTGACCCAGTGGAGAGGAACACGATTGGGGTCCCAGCTGGTGGATGGACCGCTATAAGATTCATTGCAGATAATCCAGGTAATCAAACATCTCTGCCATCAATAAATCATTACTCCCTCTCTCTTTTTCCATTCTTAAACATTTTTTTCCTTATTTTGATGTAGGGGTTTGGTTCATGCATTGCCATCTGGAAATACACACAACATGGGGACTCAAGATGGCATTTGTTGTCGACAATGGCAAAGGCCCGAATGAATCTGTTTTACCACCTCCTCCTGATCTACCAAAGTGCTAGAGAAATCAATGCAGGGGTTCTCTCTTCTGTGAACTGTACAGACAGGAGAGGAAAATTGCAGGTCAGATTGAGAAGAGGAAACAGGGGAAGGATCAAAGGGAGAGACTGCTTGACGGTTTAGAACTAATAAGAAAGACTTTTCTTTCGAGGCTTGCTAAAATTAATGAATTGTTGCTCGCGAATTTAAAATAAAATTACACTGAAATTTTCTTTTCTTTTCCTTTCCTTTTTTTTTTACTTTTTTTCTTGGGGGGTTTGTTTTTTCCCTGTAATTTGCTGTGTAATTATGGAACATGATGTATTTAATTGAAAGAATTCTGAGAAATATTGAAGATTTTTTATATATTTTGTGCATCATCCATCTCACCCAAAATTCTAAAATATATTTTTTATTAAAAATATTAGAATCAGCTGTAAACAATACTTTAAAAAATTATTTCATATAAAATATAATTTTTATTAATTTTTAAATCACTAAAGGCATGCCAACAATAATCCTTCTACATGTATTCCGCGCGTGCCATTTACGTTGCGCCGTACGATTTTTCCCTCGTGTTTCCACAAAATATAAATGAGAACACTAAAGTATTGCAAGCAATTTCGAACGAACAAAGGTGGGCTCAAAAAAATCTCTTGAAGATCCACTTCAGAACCGAGGCCCACGCATGTGTATTTTCTCATTTCGTGAGCAATGACAGCTCTGAGACTAGGAGAATATTGGTAAGGTTGTTTTTTAAAATATTGTTTTTGTTTTAAAATAATATTTTAAAAAAATAATTTTAATATCAGGATATTAAAATATTTTTAAAATAAAAAAATAAAAGCACAAATTTTTAATATTTTCTAAAGATATTTTTTAGATCCGAATCGTTTCGATTGAGCTTACATATTCATCGAAACTATTCGGATCTAAAAAGATGCCTCCTCCAATTTTATTAAGTATGCTTTGATTACACAGCTTAAAAAATAATTATATTTATTTAAAATCGACTATAGAAATAAAAAATTAATAAATGTTAGTAAAGCTAGAAGTTGCTGATAATTTTATATAACAGGAGATTGGGGGGTATTTTGCTGGCAGATTGGCAGTGGGCCTCTTGATAGTTTAATGGGCTTCCCTGTATTCTATTTTCGTTCGGGCTTTCTATTTAATGGGCTGTGCTTATATTTTTCTTTCTGGTCCGTTACAATACTGGTCTAGAACTAAGCACTAAGTGAGCTTCCGTAAGCCTTTTCTATGAAATCTAATTTTTTCTATATTTTATTCATAAAACATACTTTTTTCCGTAACGTGAACTAGATGAGACTAAACAATACCCACCGCTTCGTGGCGGCAAAATATTTTTTTTTATATAAAAAATATTAATTGTATGTATTTTTTATTATAATATAAATTTAGTTAAAATAATAAATTTGTGCAGAATTCATGTCAAATGCAAGTTTTCTATATAAAATATATGAATTTAAAATCGATATAAATTTATCTGTTTAGTAGTTTCAAATAAAATAACTAGCATAAATTTATCATCATCATTAAAAAATCAAGAAAACTCAGATATTTGAATTATTAAGTTCACTGTATTAAGATTAGTTTATTATATAATCCACTTTAAATCAAACAAAAATAAAATATAAATTATGAAAATACTTACAACAATCAAATAAAAAAATAAGTTGTTAATTTTTTATCAACAAAAAGAAGAAAACATAGATTGAAGAATCATCCTGACATTATTGCCATTATCATTGCTATAAAAGCTAAAATTATTGCTAACATTATAGCCAAAACAATTAAAATAATTAAATTACCATGAAAAATTAAAAAAAAAGATTTTTATAAAACAACAATAAAAAAATAATAACTAAAATTATCATTATTATTGCATAAATAATAAAATCATAAAAATCATATAATCTAAATAACAAATAAAGAAACAAAAACAAAAAAAAGAATAAAGGGAAAAATAGAATAATATTACTTTTAAAATGATCACCGATATAAATTAAAATTTCAGGAAAATCTTAAAACAAATCAAAATATTTTTATTAAAAAATAATCACTAAAATTATCACTATTATTGTGCAAATAATAAAATTATAAAAATCATATAATACAAAGAACAAATAAAAATAAAAGAAAACATGTAGTCATGGCACCACGCTACGTCAGTGCATGGATTCATATTTTTTCAACATAAGAAAATATTTATTATGTATGATTTTTTATCATAACATAAATTTAGACAAAATAATAAATCAGTATATAATTTTTATGAAGTGCAAGTTTTGTATAAAATATATAAATTTTAAATGAATATAAAATATATAAATTTTAAATGAATATAAAATATATAAATTTTAAATGAATATAAAATATATAAATTTTAAATGAATATAAATTTATTTGTTTAGTAGGTTTTAATGAAATAACCAATATAAAATAAGTTGTATTTTTCTATCAACAATAAGTTCACTGTGGATTGCAATAGTTTTTTTCCCGTCATATGAAAAGTGGAATAACATTTTCAGTCTTATTTGAGGATATTATGATTATTGTTCTATGCACATAAATGAAAGAAATTGAAAATATCTCTAATACCATGATATTATTTAAAACACACTTTACATAATAAAATGAATATATAAAAAACCAATATATATTTTTAGAAATTCTACGCCGCATGCGCCATCCAAAATATGCATGAGCTCTGAAATTGGCGTCGCGCCCGAAGACGCGCCAATAACACGACTACTGAAACCAATAATTGGTAAAGTACCAATACCCCCCTATCACCAACTCTTGGATTTTGTCTTATAGGGGTATATACGTACTTATATAACTTCGCGTTGCGATCAGCTGATCCGATACACCGATTATAAAAAGGGTCGGAGGATTAGTCATGAGTGCGCTTAAGTTAACCTAGAGACATCGATTATAAAAAATATATAAGTGGGAAAAATATAAGCATGAAAGCATTGTAGCAATCCAATCCATATTGTTTTTTTAATCGGTCAGGAATTAGTCGTGGTGTGCTTAAGTCGGATTGGACACCTGGTCATAAAAAATTATATAAGTGAACAAAAAAGCGTATAAGGAAAAAAATAAAATAGTAATAATAAATTGGTTCGGAGATTAGTCATGGACTCATGGTGTGTTTACTGCTGGCATGAACACGCCGATTATCAAAAATAGATTTGGTCCGAGGAGTGGTGGTGGTGCACTTGAGCTGGGGAGATCGTGGTTATAAAAAAATATGAGTGAAAAAAAGTATAAGTGAAAAAAGAGCTTAAACTGGGTGAGAGACCATGGTTACTAAAATATATATAAGCGAAAGAAAACAAAACAAAAGGTATAAGCTTGAAAACATCTGTAGCAATCCATATTGTTTTTAAAAAAATCGCCCAAGAATTAGTTGTGGTGTGCTTGAGGTGGTCGGAGATCCAGTTATAAAAAATGTATAAGTGAATAATCGTGATGCCTGGTTATCAAAAAAATTGGATATAGAGATTAATCGTGATGCATTTAAGTGAGCTCAGTACACCCTATTATTAAAAATAAAAACCAAAAACAATATAATTAGAAAAAGATAAAAAAATATAACAAGAAAAAATATGATAAGGAAAAATACAAAAAAGGCAAAAAAGAAGAAGAGGAAAAAAGAAGAAAAGAATAATTAGGAAAAAGCAAAAAGAAGAAGAAGAAACAAAAAAGGACCGTAATCATAAAATAAAAACAAAAAAGCAAAAAGAAATGGAGAAAAAAAGAAGAAAAAGAATTATTAGGGAAAAAGCAAAAAGAAGAAGAAAGAAACCAAAAAAAAGGAGACGTAATCATAAAAAAAATATAAAAAAAAATATTAAAATCCAAAATGCATGGTGTCTGAATGCATTGTAATGGTTTGCTCTATGCAGTGAGCCAATCTATTTTTTTTAATATATAAAAAATATCATAAGATGATTGATGTTATGGTTATATACTAAGTAAGTTTAATAAGTTTGTTTACCGACACCATAATATATATATATATATATATATATATATAATCACGTCATCTGGCATCATTAATATAAAATACAAAAAGATATATTCAAATCAAACAAAACCTTTAAAAAAACTCAGAAACATGTTGAAAAAGCTTCTGCAAGCACACTGTTGACTTGCTGTGGCTGGCTTTTTGGCGGCAAGTGGCTTCCGCGAGAGCTAGTCACGAGCTGGAGCACGGCTGGTAGTAGGGGCAGCCTCAAATCCCAATCACGTTGGCTCTAACTTTTTGACTTTTTCTAAAAGAGCACATAAAAGGAATCTTTCCCTTAACGGAAACAAATCCACTGGGGTTCCTCACCTTTTTCAATTATTGCCGCATTTTTTTAAGCATCAGCCGTCAGCATTGATTCCAGCCAGCCCCACGGCCCCTGCCCCTACGTAGGGTCATTACCCCCAACTCCAAAGGGAACTAGAAATTCAAACATTTTTAGAATGTTTCAATCGGAAAGAGAGTGATTATAATTTATTTTTTTTACTTTAAATTAAAAAAAATAGTGTTTTTAGATCATTTTGATGTGCTAATATAAAAAATAAAAGATAAAAAAAATATCATTTTGATGCATTTTTAAACAATAAATACTTTCAAAAATTACCGCAATTGCACTTCCAAACATGCACTATACTATACATCTTCTCTGTGATGTAAAATAGATCATATTCAAACTTCCAGCCAACTAATCAGATTCTAGATTTACTTTTTAATATCATTAGTTCGAGTTTTATAAATATTAGTTTTCAATAATTAATTAAAATATACGTAAATTATCTCTTATAATTATATTAGTAAAAAAGTAAAATAAGGAATAAAAATAGCCCTGGGCAATTGTTTTTAAAAATAAAAAAGAAAACTAGAGAAGCAGGAGATTTCTTGGATATATCGAGAATTTGTGACAAAAGCAGCAATTTTCAAGACATGAGGTAAATAAAGAACAACCTTATTTTCTAAAAATCAGATAAATGTAAGTTTGTTTCGAAAATTATGTTTCCAACGTGAGATCACGCCTGGGAAATACATATTGTCAGACTCCAAGTCATTTGAATTGCATAAACTTCCTGCAGGAGTACGTAGAGTAGCATTTCTTTTATTTTCTTGTTTTATTTTATAGTTTTAATTATAATTATTCCATGATCGATCAGGTAGTGTTATCATCATCATCAAATGTAAACCAGCCTGGCCTGTCAAAACAATAGTTGAATTATGAATAAACAGCTCTTGTTGTTTCCCTACTGGGATCAGATTCGACCTGTGTTTTGATACAAATATAGTCTGGGATGCGATTGCGATAATTTTTTAAAGTGTTTTTTATATTGAAATATATTAAAATGATATAATTTTTTTTATTTTTTAAAAAATTATTTTTTAAATAAATATATTAAAATAATCTAAAAATATCAAAATATATTTATTAAAAATAAAAATAAAAAAGAATTTACGTGGCGGCAAAATTCAAAATTACCGTGCCCCAAACGGGCACATATATGCTGCAAACTCACAGCAATTATATACGCATTTCATGGTGTTTTGATAATTGTAATTAATATATTCTAAATTACCATACAAATTACTCAGAATTACTTTTTTTATATTTTTAAATAAAAACCACATTTTAAAATATAAATAAATAAATAAATGTGGACTGTTATTAATGGAGTACACGCTGTCCCATTGAATGGGGGGGCGAGTTTCGAGGTACCCCATAATAAAAAGATGTGGTAGGGCTAGATAGTTAACAAGTGGACACGTTACATGTGCATAAAGCATCTTTCAACTTGGGCCTCCCTTCATTTCTTACAAGCCCATCAGGACAAGCACATAAAGTGTAAAAATTCTGGCCAATCCTGGGCTCTTGCCTCCAGGACAGATGAATCCAATCATCTGTGGTCCTCTACGATAATAAATTAATCATTTTGTGGTCCTTTTGATTTTTGTTTTTTTGGTAATTGTCCGTTATATATATATAATGAACTCATTAATCTCTACACAGGGCAAAAACAATGTAAACAGTGTTGAGATATTTCTAGTATGAATAATATGTTTAGTATTGCGTTTTAATTTTTTAAACAATATTTTTATTTTTATTTTAAATTAATTTTTTTGGTATTCTAATATCAAAAATATATTTTTATAAATTAAAAAAATATTTTAATATATTTATAAATGGAAAATATTTTCAAAAAATAATTTTAAGCACACTCATAAATAGACACACCAAGTCATTGGAAACCTATTCATGCTATTTAATTTGTTGCGTGTGAATCTAAATATCTGGAAATAAACTTAAAATTACTTTGATGGGACCATATAGAATGATTAGCGTTTTATCGAACAAATTAACAAGAAAAATAAATAAATAAATTTAAAAAATAAAATCAACACAAATAAATGTAGAAGACGCTACAAAGTTTATTCTCTTGACTCAACACACGCACACAGATATTAATAGTTTTTAAATACAAAATAAATAAAAAAAATTTAAGATGAAGTCAAATAATTGAAAAAAAAACAAATTGTTATTTTTTAGATAATGTAATACATGGGTATGAATGTCTATTAATTTTTTTATATTAACTTGTGTATCTATATTAACTTGTGTATATTTTAAATAATCTTATAAATTTTAAAATTAGTGATCATATTTAAAATTCTAGTTGTTATCACTCAAATCTAAGACCATAAAAAACAAATTTTGTAGTGCAAACTATGATCACTGTACTAATTAAAAATAGTGAATTGTCGGTCAGTGGTGGAAAGAGCAAACAAAAAATGAAGAAAGGAGGGACCATATTAATAGCCCACGACAAAAAAGAAAAAGAAAAGAAATGATTGGTTAAGGTGCTTAATGAAGCCCCTTCCTCTCACACATATTGGTCCGGACATTGATTCAGGTCCACTTCTAGCCGACTAAGTTCTGAACCCTGGGACCCATGCACGTGTGAAATACTTGGGGTTGGGATGGAAACCTATGAATATGATACCATAACTAGGGTTAGTTGTGGTGGTTAACAAAACATGTCCGTATATTCGTTTAATTACACTGGGCGGGGCTTCATAACTTTGTTGATTTGCCTGTGAGCTTCTTGGTTCGAGCAAAAAAATAAAAGGGTGGAGAAAAAAATAAATAATACAGAGCTAAAAACTTACTCTAATATATATATATATATAGTAAGTTTTCTGTTTTTTTTTTTAAAAACAAAAATTTCCTCCACCTCTTTATTTTTGAAAAAAAATGTTAAGAAGTAAGAACCTTATGTTTGTTAAGATAAATAGGATACATAAAAAAATATCTTCATAAAAAAATTCAAAATGTTTTTGATTTTAGACTTAGAGGCTGTTTGTTTCAATTTTTTTTCAAGTCGCTCCCTGTTTTTTGAGGTTTTTTTATTATCATTTTAAATAAATATATTTTGATATTTTTAGATCATTTTGATATGATGATGTCAAAAATAATTTTTAAAAAATAAAAAAATATCATCTGTATATTTTGGGACGAAAAATATTTTAAAAATTTAAATCAACAACAATCTCAAATATCCCAAATAGACGTTAAAATAATTTTGTTTCGTATTGTTTTTTAAAAAATGGTTACTATTTACGATAGCAAGCTAGGATATTATATTAGTTTTTGTGGCTGAGATAGGAGAAAAATATATGTTTTTTTTTTAAATTATAAATTAAAGTTTTTTGTAATTAATATTTTAAAATTCTTAGTGGAATCATATAAAGTAAAATACGTGAAAAACTTTTTAAAATTGTGGTCGAGTTTCAACCACATTTCATTTCAGTACACGAAACGGACCATGCAGCTCAAAAACGGTGCTCGAGGGCAAAAGAGTCAGTCAGATGGATAGACTTGAAAGGTTCTGTCGTGACAAGGACTGGGAAAGGCGGTTGTATGTATGGGAGCCCAAAAGAGATGTTGTTTTTAATTTATTTCTTGGTAGCTTAGATGGGCAGAACTCCGATACGAGAGGAGATAGCTTAGATATTAAATTCATTTAGAATTTGGAATTAAATGGTTTTATTTTTTTACTATTTTAGATTAAAAAATGGTGCTCGGCTTGTATTGGTTGAGGCTCCAGCTTAGAACGGAGGGAAATATTTAGGGAAGGTCTTATACTTTATTTTATGAATATAAGCCATTTTTTAAAAAAGCATATGAATATACCTTTAAATTCCCTCTTTAATAGAAAAAAGTATGAAAATTATGAAAAAAGTATGAAAATTATGAAAAAATCATAAAAGTCATGAACAAAATATACCTTCTCTATTTTTAAATCTCATGCTAGAGAAGTCCACTTTTATAAATATTTAAGTCTATCATCGTATACAATTTATTAATGTTTAGGCATCTTTGAGAGTATGATAGATATTATCTTTTAAAATGTTTTTTTATTTATAAATGATCAAAATAATATTTTTATTTTTTAAAATTATTTTCGATAACAGCGCATCAAAACAATATAAAAAAACATAAAATTTTTCAAAATAAAAATAAAATATTTCTATTTTTTAAAAAAGAACTTTTCAAACACATCCCCAACCAAGTTCTGTATTGAGGTTACATTCAATATTATGATATGAAATACTTTTTAAAATACCTTTATATATATATATTTAATTTTTAGCACCAAGTCACTAACATATAATGAAATGCAAATATAAAAAAAAACACAGTAAGTATCATTCTCTCAAACAAAATAAGTAAAAGAAGAGAAGTGAAAAAGGAATTATCATACTCTCAAATAAAAATAAATAAATATTTTTGTCCATATTAATTTAACTTATTCAATGCATAATTTTCCATTCCAACCTCAACCTTATTTTCCCATTCCTTTATGATCCTTTGGATGGTAAGTTAGATGAGCACGCGCTTAAAAGGTGAGTGGGGAATTGTAATATTCTCCTACTATATTCCACTAACAAAACATTGTGAAAAAGGAAGAGAAGTGAAACGTGGTGGCTGGCTGGCTGGAGGTGGCCACTGGCCCTGGATGAACTCTTTCCTTGACGTCTGATTTACTGGACAATTATGATGTCAAACACAGCCAATAAGATTGCACCAGATGTCAAGATCGAGGGTGCTTTTTCCAGGACCCTACATCCATTCCTTGAGAGTTGAGATGATAACAATGTTCGGAGGCTGCCCATTAAGAGGTGCTGTAACTGTTCTGGGGCCCACCTGAACAGCGTGGTTTTACAATGGATCCGGACCGTCGTTTTGGCGGCTACCGTTTAAAAAAACTGTCAGCAACAAAAACAAGAGATGGGAAAAAGAAATGCTGTTTTCTTGTTTTCTGTTTCTGTTCTATATTTTGAAACTATTCTCAAAATCTCCACTATATTCGTCTGTTTTTTCACCACTTTCTATTTTTTGTTTCTTAAAGTTGTTTAAAAACTAATAAGAACATAATTAAAAGCAAAAACGACAAGGTAGCAAGCGTACAGTTGTTGTTTTAGTGTCTTAAAAGAAAACAAAATCAAGATTTGTTTTTTATTATTGTTTCAGAAAATTATAGAAAAAAGAAATGGAAAAGGACACCAAACATCTTCCTAGAAAATAATAAAAAGAAGGTTGCAAGAAAAAAAAGAAAAAAAGAAAAGGAGAGGGTGGCAATTATATGAGAGGAGGAGGTACTTTGTTGAGTTTGTTCAGTTGCAGGATCGACAGACTCCATAGCAGCCAATAAGAACCCACCACCTCCAATCTCTCTCTCTCTCTCTCTCTCCCCTCAAGATTTAAAAAAGAAAATAAAAACTCATGAGATTCATTCCCTGAAGCCAAGCTAGGGACTCTGCTTTTGGGCTATTGATTTCTGCCACTGTTTCTGCTCTCTCCTCCTACTCATTGGAGCCACTAAACCCACCTTTTTGGTTTATTTTTTCTCTGCTGCTCAGACCTCAAGGAAAAGGAAGAGAGAAGAGATCTTTTTTCTCAGTTTTTGCCTGTTTGATTCTTTCACTGCTCCGAATCCAATCCACTCGTCTCCTCGACTTCTTTTGTTGTTCATTCCCACCTTTTCTTTCCTCACCAAGTTTCTTTCTCTGGGCTATCAAATTCATTGAAGCTACAGAGACAGAGTGAGGTACAAGCTTTCCTCATTTGGAATTCTTGTCAGATGGTTTTTCTTTTCAGGTGTTCTTGTTTTTCTGTGTTTTATATGTTTGCTTCAGTTAAAAAGTTTTTTAGAGCTTAAGTTCAGATCTCACCAGTGGTTCTAGGCTTTAGGTGTTAGATTGCCTGTGCGATGCTTTTTTTTTTGTCCTTCGTAGATTCCTGAGGGCATGCCTACGCGTAAAAAGAGATTCTGATTCCTTTAAAATGCCATCTTGATTTAACGCTGATATTTCTTCGGTGTAACTTTCATCTCTCTGCATTTCCTCTTCTGGGTTCTCCTCCTATTCCTCTGTTTTTCCTCACTCATACATCCAAATTCTGTAGCCACTTATTGAAATCATAGCAACTGCGAAGCCAATTTGTTGGACTTCACTGGCATGTTCACATAAAGATTTTGATACAATGAAGTGGGAAATGGATATCCTATCTCCTGCATCTTACCATTCCAGCTCGAATTGGCTACCAGAAGAGAGCAAGAACACGAAATGGACTCCAGCGGAGAACAAGGCATTTGAGAATGCTCTTGCAATTTATGATAAGGAGACTCCTGATAGGTGGTACAAGGTGGCAGCTATGATTCCAGGGAAGACAATAGGGGATGTGATAAAGCAGTACAAGGAATTAGAACTTGATGTTAGCTACATAGAAGCAGGGTTGATTCCAGTTCCAGGATATAGCTCCTCTCCATTCACATTGGATTGGGTTAATGGCAATGGCTATGGCTATGATGGGTTCAAACAATCTTATGGCTTTGGTGGAAAGAGATCTTCAACTGGCCGACCTACTGATCAGGAGAGAAAGAAAGGAGTTCCATGGACAGAGGAAGAGCACAAGTAAGTTTCCATTTGTATTCATATTATCGGTTAATTCTGTGCTTGAATGGAAATTAATATCTAGAGGAGAGCATAATTGTAGTAATCTTTAAATCCAATCACTGTGGATTTGTTTTTATCGCAGTTGTACTTTATAGGAGGATGTGTTTGCCATAACTTCGTTTCAAGTTTCTGATTTGTAGTTAAGATATTTTGCAATGGATTGTTCCTTCGCACAAATTGCTGGACCTAACGATTCAATTTCCCGCAGGCTGTTTCTGATGGGCTTGAAGAAGTATGGCAAAGGGGACTGGAGAAACATATCTCGCAATTTTGTAATCAGCAGAACACCGACTCAGGTGGCTAGTCACGCACAAAAGTATTTTATCAGGCAGCTATCAGGAGGGAAAGATAAGAGAAGAGCTAGTATTCATGATATAACGACTGTCAATCTCAACGAAACGAGGACCCCCTCACCGGAAAACAAAATAACATCGCCTGATCAATCTGGGGCGATTTCTCAGCAGCCCAATTCCGCTGCCATGCCTCGAACACATTTCCAATGGAACCAACCCAACAGTGGAGCAACCTTGGCTTTTAGTTCAACAAATGCAAATATGTTCATGTCTTCTCCTTATGGGATCAACTCATACGGGCTTAAAATGCAAGGCCAGAATCCGCATAGAGGTGCTGTTCACGATTCTTACTCTGGACAGCAAACCATGGGTTTTCAGATGCAATCTGCGCAGCACTACCCTCATGGATGAGAGTATGGCGTTCTTTAATCCATGGCTCATAACCCCGGGGCTCCATTTCAGTAGTATAGCTGTGTTATGCCTTTTTTATTTTTATTTTTTTTCCTCTGGTCTTTTGTGTATATTCTGTCAAGAACTAAGTTAGTCAACAGTACGTGAACTTGGAGGGGACAGGATTTTGTTTTGCCTGGAATTCAACTTCCTGATTGTAAAACTGAGGCTGGTTATCCTTGTATTTAAGAACACCTGCTCTGTAATCTAGGGAGCGGTGGCCTTATCCAAAAGGGCACGGGGAATGTGTTCTGTGGATCTTGGTTTAGAAAAGCGTAGGAAATAATCTGAAGCGAGAGCTAGACTTCGTCGTTACCTGCCTGCCTGCCCCCATTGTCTGAATTTTGAAAGCTGATACCTTAAAGATGTGCTCTTCAAGATAAGATTAAAAGCATGCAGAAGGATACTTGCATAGATCAACAAGCAAACACAAGGAATTCCAATTTAAGGTGGAGAGAATGTAATAAAGGAATCAACGTGATGAGCATCTTCAAGAATAATCTGGAAGCTTAGCATGTTCAGACCTGCTTGTATAGTTGACGCGCTAAAAAGGTGTCACTATTCTGACGCGTGTAATGTGTTCGTATCTGTAAAAGGTCACCACTCAAAGCTTGGATTCATTATGGAGGAGGATTTCTGAGCTTTTCAACATCCTGTTCTCTTTTGGATCAATGGCTGATAAATTGCACCTTGCATTTTAGCCATTTGATCGGCAGCACTCCAGAATCTGCAGCGGCACCTTGAGTTTGAGAAGCGATCGCCTCTTACTTGGTGGTTCTGCACTTCTGCTGTGAAAGTCCAAACTCACTCCACAGTTACAATGTTTGAATGATGAACAAGTGAAGGAATGATTAAATCGTACGGGCTGAGTCACAGAGCACCTCAAGTTGGACTTCTGCGGTCTCTAGCTACCTACTTTCAGATTGCTTCACCAGCCATGGTCTGTACACAAAAAAAATGGTCTCTTTGACTTTGGAAACTGGAGTCGAGGCTGACTCTCCATTCCACTCAATGAAGCATCACATGTTTCAATTCCCTCCCCTTGTTTTTAAGATTGCATATTCTGTAATGGTTGATATTTTATTTTTTTAATTGGAATGAAATGTTTTGGTGTTGAATTATTTTGGTGTTCTGTTTTAAAGTTATATTGTTTTTATATATATATATATATATATATTAATTCAAAATTGTTTGAGTTCAAATAAAAAAATAAAAAAAGTTAGAATTGTGCAATAAAAAAATACAATAAAATGATTTTTCTTGTAAAATTATTTATTATTTTTTTTTATTTGGCTGAAGCAAAACCGATATGTTCTTGCTGAAATTTGGACAAAATTTCCAGAACAGTCTAAAATTTTAAAAGAAAAAAAACTATATTATTTGATATTATTTTTTTAACAAATACAAAATATTCTTGCAGAAACAAAACGAAATACTACTACCTATTTCCACCGAGTAATCTTGCTCGACAGGGATCTTTCTAACAAGATTCTCTTTAGTAAGAAGAATATCCTTTTCCGGGGCTTTAAATTATTTGATTAAACTAGGATACCATAGTACCAAGCAAGATTCAGGCAGAGTACCTCCTTCCTTAATTAATCAATCAATCCGTACATCTTTGTTCTAACCTCTCTTATTAAGGCAGCCTATTATAATTAAGATGGGCATCGCATTAGATTTGCCTGTAAACGTTTGCTGGCAGGGCCCTTGCACTAGCCTAAGAATGTTCCAAGTTCATGAACGCATCACTGTTTTGAGATCCTAATTGTACGGCTGAACCTCCTTAATAAAGCTTTTCTTAAACATTTCAATGTAATGTAATCATAAGCTTTTATGAACCCTAGGTTACTTCTCTCTCTCTCTCTCTCGTGTGTCTATATATATATATATTATGAACCCTAGGTTACTTCTCTCTCTCTCTCTCTCTCGTGTGTCTATATATATATATATATATATATAGAATTTGAGATTGAGTTCATTTTTCTTTTTAGATACTTTTCAAAAATATATTTAGGATAAAAAAAATCATCGAATTGGTATTATTTAATGTAAAATAAATGTATCTAAAAAACTTATTTTTTTTATATATATTTCAAAAGAAAAAAACACTTCAATTCTCTCTTGGTGGGGGGGATTTTCAATTGACTTTAAGCATCCTTTACTCTCTCAAAAGAAAGAATCTTCTTCCTAATTAAGTGTTTTGTTGAACTAATGACTGCTGCCAAAGGAGACAGACTATCGAGTCATGATGAATTAGTACTGTTGCCGCCATAAAAGTTCAGTAAAGCACCTCACTTTTGTTAATGTTAGGGTTTGCTTCCGTCTCTCTCCCTGGCACACAAAGAATCTTCTTACGAATCAATCATGCATTGAATTAATGATTGAAGACAAAAAAAAGTTTTTTTTTTTTATTATGATGCCAATACCATTGATTTAACCTTTGATGAAATTAATCATCGTCGCAATGATGATTTATGAGCTATAAGTAACATCCAGGAGTTGCATTTGCTTTCACTAAAAAAGGGCAGCAATGTATTGTGTTCCACACAATCTATTCCCCCCACCCCTATTCAATTAGTTTTTTTTTAAGGAAATATATTAATTAAATTTAGCAAGTAAAATCTCAGTTATTTCAGATTTTTACAAAAAAAATACACGCATTAACTTGAATCTTGAGAAACCTATTGTACAGATAACCTTATGCATTGTTTTTTGCCATGTTTTGCTATTTTTACATTTTGGATACCGCCATTGTCATTTCATCGTGCTTTAATGGAGAAAATATAATAAAAAAGACTAGTGACCAACCATGTCCCTTGCACACTGATGCTGTCATTCCATCCAATCCAATACAGGACGGCATATATCTATGATCAGATTCAATAGCTAGGCGTATGAGATACAGCTTCATTGTTGGTAGCAACAGGGCCATTCCATCTAGCTTTTTCAACCATAAATGACAAAGAATAGCCACTATCCTTTTTTTCTAGAGGAGGAGAAAACCTTTCTGCTGCAACTTGCATATGAAAGCACCTCCATTCACTTTATTCCTATTTCAATCAAGTCCTTAACTGGTTCCAAGCTAACAATTACAACCACATAAAGTCATGTCAATTATTAACACTTTCGGTTATCTAGTTGCTCTCTATTTTCTCAACTATATATTCTGATTCCTACAGTGGCTCTAGTTGAAATATATACCTCATGATATTTCCAATAATAATGCACTTCTAGTTTTCTAGCTATATGTTAAAAGGGGCTCGAGAGGTTGCCCGCTGAAGCAATTTTGATTCCCTACGAACCCTATCTGGTCCTCAGAGATCAAAGAATAATTACTTATCGAGGGCCTAGTTTACACTCAAGTGAAAGAAGCAGCAATGGAAAGCAGAAGCAGAATTCCATCTATATAACATTAATGCCCTTTCGAGTAAAACAAAGAGGCTCCAGTAACCCATTTAGAGGCATCTTGGGACAAGAGAAAATGGCTGAATAAAAGGAGCATACCATGATAGATCATTGTGGTTGCGAATCTGATTCTGCAATTCTTAGTATTCTGAATTCCCTCTTCTTTTATTTTGACAGAGATTTACACACTTGCAACATTGATGTGATATACCCATCTCACATAAGGTCATCTCAGCACCCAATCTTACTGCTGATTATTTGTCGAACAATGATACAGCTAGGAGAAAATACAGATATGGACCCCCGAGGGTTTGCATCCTGGAGCTTGGAAGGAAGTGTACGGCAAGTATAGATGTGGTTCTCTGAATTTAATGATAGGAACCCTTATTTGCTGCCCTACTGATCCAAAATATTGGACCTTGGGCTTTTCTGGGCCTTCAATTCATTCAGTCGAAGATGTGTCCGCTTTGCATGTTAACCCAAAGCCGAATGGAAATAGAGGCTCATATGAATTATCTCTGAAATTCAGTGGCAATTGCTCAACCTTTCTAAACCATGTTACGGGCAGTCGGCCACTAAAATCATAATCTCCAAATATAACATCTGTAATTCCCTCTCCTTCAGTTCCAGGCAACCAAGCAGCAATGAGACCATCTATCTTTTTTAAGAGCCATGGTTCTATAACCAAAGGTCTTCCAGATATCAGAACAACCAGTGTGGAGATTTTATCGGCCACCGAGCTTATTATATCAGCTCCATTAAAGGGGATCACAAGCTCTGGATTGTCACCAGTGAATTCTGCATAAGGATCTTCACCAACAGCTACAATGGCATAAGAAATATCTTGGCTTGCTAAGGTGTCTGGTGATGGAATTTTTTCATAAATCACTTCGGTTTCCTCTCCTATTGCTTCCTTAATGGCATCCAAGATAGTTGTACCTGAAACATAAGCGACATTAATAAGTGTAATGCCTGCATTTATTCACAACATCATCTACTAAAGGAGGGTGAGAGGAGAACACGGAATCATTAGGGAGAAAAAAGCAACACACTTTGACCTATCTCCAACATCACACCCACCCACACACAAACAGACACATCCAGAGAAAGATGCAAATACAATATCTGTAACCCGGGAATATTCCAACAAGCAATCAAAATCAACTTGAATAGATAACTGTTAGCATATCCAGGTTAAGAACTAAATGAAATCTGGACAAGGAACCCACACAAATAACTTGCAATAAAGTGTTACTTTGTACATAATATAAATGCACTTCCCCAATACTAGAAACCCCCCAGGCATCCGAGGATCTACATACACATTCAGTTAAATTTCATCATTAGGGATAAAGCCACAGAACTGCATACCAATGGTGATTCTGCCACTCATCCCATTCCAAGCAATGGTCCAACCTCCACATTGATATCCAAGATCATCAGCATGTGTTCCAGCGACAAGAATCTTCTTAGCACTTCTATCTAGTGGAAGAAGTGGTTTCTTTGGATCCTTCCCATTTTTTAAGAGAACCAAGGACTTGCGAACCGCTTCACGAGCCAGTTCTCTATGCAGCTGCAAAAAAGCATCAAGATAAAGAAAGGTAACTCAAGCAATATACTGAACAGTGTTACAGATGAAGGTTTAAATCTGTTACAAACTCTAGTGGTGAAAAACAAATGATATAGATGTATAAACTGTAGCACACGCCCAACCTTTTCTAATACTCAAGATTTGGTCTCCTGGTTCACATTATTAAATCAGTTTCCAGTAATCCAACTGGTAGCATTATTATTACTGTGTTGCCCACCTCCGTAAATATCCAAATTCCACATTTTTACCTCTCTCCCCTTTGTATTCATGGTTGATCAGTCATCTCCCCATCCACAGATGGATTCAGCGTTCCAGCACCTAATAAATGATTTGACAGTACCTAAAAAATTATTTGAAGTGCTGATTTTATCACTTCAGATTTGTGATTAAGGTGTCGGTTGCCACCTCAGATGGAAATTAGATCCAGTGGCAATGATGCATGATACAACAGTGGGAACATGTTTGTTTCCTTCTCATTCTTTTAATCCACTTTTGAATTTATTCAAAAAAAAAAAAACAGTGGGAACATCACTGTCTACATGTATATCATGTCTACCTCTCACATGATTTTAAATCCTAAATGAGATGGAAAAAGTAATTCGTCTTGGCTGGAAAATGGGGAAATTTGTATCTTCTAATGAGAGAACTATGCAATTCTATGTGTTGGATATTCTGAAAGTTACCTTGCTACCAACTATATCTAGCAAAGATCTATCAGCAAAGGGATATTCAAAAAGACCAGCCACAAACTTCACTCTCAGTATCCTTTCAACAGCATCATCAATCCTGGTCATCGGGATCTCCCCTGATTCTGCCAGGAAAATCAGATCTTTCACAAATTCTTCATGTTTTTGCCCCACCATTACCTGCATATTTTTGCACGTTGGATAAGGGAATAAATCAAGGAAATAAACTTTAACTAGGCTTACTGGGACTCGAGTTCTATCTCTACCATGTCAGTTCCAGCATTAACAGCAGTGGAAACACAGCGACGATAGTTTGACCCGAGAGGTTTACTGAGTCGGTCTAGTGCTTCCCAGTCAGAAATCACAAAACCCTGCAACAAAAAAATGCCTCAAGAAATACCCAGATGTTCAAAAAATCATTTCCATAAAAACATAACAGTATTTGATTAAAGGAGTGATATTCCAACACAGCTTGCTATCTCCTCCCTCAGAAAAGAAAAGGAAGAAAAAGAAAAGGTGGAAACACTTCAAAATTTAAATGATTCAAAATTCAGGTTGTTGAGTCTTATTGATCACCTAAAAGAAAACTTTGAGATTTACAAACCAGCAAGAAATCAACTAAATTTCGCATATCATTATTTTAGTACAGTATCAGTTTAATGCTCAATTTACTGATAGAAGAGCATGAATGGTTTCAAAATATCTAAATAAACAATAGAGGCAATCTTTACCTTAAAACCTAACTTATCTTTCAAAACTTCTGTCAGGAGAAAACGGTGAGCATGCAATTGGTGTCCATTCCAACTAGAATAAGAAGCCATAATAGTGCCAACACCCTGGGAAATACAGTCTAGATATGGTGCCATGTGAATCCTCTCTAGATCCTCATAAGACAATACAGTATCCCCCTCATTTAAACCTTTGTGAGTACCCCCATCTCCAACAAAATGCTTGGCACAGGCAATAACATTGTTTCTAGGATCAAATAATCATCAATGAAAAAAACAATTACCAATGGGGTTAGAGTAGAAAGTCAATTTACAAAACATGTACAGGTCAGTATGCATGCACAAGAATGGAACTGATCTGCAGAATCCAGGTGGTGTAGATTGAACAAGGAAATAAATTTCAGGCAATGACTTTCTTTCATAAAATCCAACAAGCACAACTAGAGCCTCATTGTCAGTGTTGTAAGAGAAGTTTCTAAGACTTATATGTTGTTGTATTATCAGGAAGCTTTTCACAAAACCTCCTAACATGAAAGAGAAACAACGTTAAGTGCACAACATTTTGTTATGCAGCCACTTGTTCTAGAATTTTTAAAACTATAATCAACACCCTTGCAGTGTAGATATTACCCCACAAATAGTGAGCCCAACACGTGAATTAACATGTGAACTTAAACACAGGCACAGAAATTTTCTCTGTTAAAACAAGCCCTCAAGAACAGATCAACCCCACCCTCCAAAAAAAAATCATTTGGTGTCCAGTGAAAAGCGGTTATGTTATTTAACTTATTAAAATAATGATCCAAACAACTCAAGATCCACTGGAGATTGGCTGGTTTGAAGATTTTGCAAGCTCTTTCATGATGTGTTTCAACCAAATACATTTACACATCTGTTACAGAACAACTCATGGTGTATTTCAAGCTCAAACAAATTTCTATGCTTGTTATATAAACAAGTTGAGTCCCCAAAATCTGGTATTCAGCTTGATTGATTCATGAATGTAATTTTCCTTTAAATGTTTGATATCTAAATTCTTACTGGCATGTCTTGGAGTACATCAGTTCCACAGGAATGTAACCCTATAGGCAACAGATGCTACTTCACCATGACAAGGCTAGAGGGGTCTACTTTTTTTTTTTTTACTTTTTGAAGTTTTTTTATGAGGCTGCAGTCCTTGAGTTGTGATATATCAAACTTCAGCTGAATATCCACTCAAGCTGTAGCTTATAAGTTAT
Organism: Salix exigua; assembly: GCA_032356905.1. Classification (NCBI taxonomy): domain Eukaryota; kingdom Viridiplantae; phylum Streptophyta; class Magnoliopsida; order Malpighiales; family Salicaceae; genus Salix; species Salix exigua. The sequence goes on from CM063596.1 coordinate 4,780,880, forward strand.
AACAGTCATTGACCCAAGTGAACTGAGCTCAATCACTGCACAAGTGTGATAAGTTGAGGTAAGCAGGGAAACTTAAAAGTAGCTTGAGCTCAAGCCAAGTTTGATAAACGTACACAGACACTAGAGTTGAGTCCAGACAGTCTAACATTTGTCTCAGTCCAGTTCTTATGGCTCCTAGTAAAGATGTGATATGCAAACCGTAATACCAATGAAAATGGAAAAAAATGTTTGATAATCTACCTTCCTGCCAAAAAAGGGTAGCCATTTGGGTGTCCTTCAGGTGGCTGTCCCTGCAAGCCTGTAACAATAGAGGCCATCTGTCTAACTATGTTGGTGTCTTCACTGTAGCTCTCATAGCATCTTCCCCACCGGGGATCCCTGCATACCTGTCAGCATCTATTGAATAAATTATCCAGCATACTATAGCTTTAAACAAGAAGGAATATAAACAATAAATAAAAGAACAATGAAGATAACCAATAATACCACTTTATATTAATTCTGGATTTTCTTTAAAGATACCATACTATTGTGTTAAGAGATCCACATCTTTTCACAATAAATGATCTTCTAAGATTTGTACCAAGCCAACTCAATATAAGAGTTATTCACGTCATTAAATTTAAGGAACCATATTTTCATTATATTATGGTGGTTAAGTTCTTGCCATTTTAATTATTCATTAAATCAAGGCCATTCAGTTTGAATTTAATGGTTTAGATTTAACAAATGAGAGAAAAGGAATACGAGAGGATCCTAATCCAGTTTATCAGGCATTACATTTGGTCTACAAGCAAATAGTTATTTTTAATTTTGTAAATATTCACCGACCATGAATACACCATTGATTAAACAAGGGTAAAAAAAGAATCAACATAAATTTGTACACTTATTTCTATCACTACTTGCACGTTTTCAATGCAAAAACTTTTATTTTCTTAGGAAGAAATAGGTGATTCTATTGGTTTCTTGTTGGTAATTTTGCAAGTTGTACACTATTTCATATTAAAATGATTACAGTCAATTAATTCAGTTAGAAATCCTGCTGCAAAACAAATCAAAACCAGAGAACTCAAAAGGAGCACCCAATTGCATTTACAAGAACTTACAGCCACACATGGAGCAAAAGTATACTGAATGCCACAAGCCCTAACTTCAAGAGCTGTCGCAACACCTATCCTCCGCATCAAATCTGCATCTCTATATCACATTTTGGCATTATAGTTCAGGATAAGCAGTGATACTAATAAGTTGACTCTTAAATTAATCCTTTTCTAATTTCTCAAGTGATGTAAACGTATCAGAAATGTTAAACTGATCATTAAGCTAATTATTCCACTCAATAAAAGAACAGAATGTAAAAGCTCACCTGGTGGCTCCAAGGCCAATATTATGAGGAAATATGGTGGTACCATAAACACCATTATTACCATGAACAGCATCAATCCCATATATAATGGGTATACCAAGCCGCGACTGAAGTGCTAACTTTTGAAACCAATCAACCATATCCGCCCAGTCAGACGACTTTGCATTTGGAAAAGGCGCGCTGCCTCCAACGTTCATTACACTCCCTACCACATAGTCCACCAACTTAATGAAGAAATGCTTAAAAGAAAGAAAACCCGAAAAAGTAAACAACAGCAAACGTAAACTTCATTGAATCATTTAGACTACAACATATTAACCGAATAGGACATATGTATGTATGTATGTATAAAAATACCAATTCCAAGATCTTGAAGATAGTGAGGAGAGGCGACAGAGCGTTCGATTTGGGTCATCTGGGCAACCTTCTCTTTCAAAGTCATTCTTGAAAGAAGGTCTTGTACACGAGCTTCAATGGGTGAATTGGGGTCTTTGTAAATACAGCTGCTGCTTTCCATTGATTTGATCTAACTGTCTGGAATTAATCTAAATGTTTGGGTCTAATTTGCCTTGAATGATTGAAAAAGTAGAAAGATATGAGCAAGAGAAGTAAACAGAGGCGCTCCTTACGTTATTTTATAGCGGGAAAATGGTGGTAGTTGCAACCTACAAGAAGAGAACCACTGGCACGGCAATTCAAGGTAAAGATTTTGTCTGGATTGAATGACAACGGCGACCCTGGAATATGAAATATCGATCCAAAGAATTTATTGCATCCTGGAAATCAACGGGATGTAAACTCTCAGTGGTTAGGTGTTTATTAAATCATTACTTGAGTAACTGGAACCACACAATATTCAAAGAAACAAACAGAGGCTATTAATAAGCCTTTACCACGTTGTACATTATTCTAAACGTGGTATATGACTAAACATGAAAAGAAATAGCTGAAAACGACTGCTTAGTAATGGGTGAACCTCATGTAGCTTTATAAAGGCATCAGTCTTCAAGGGTTTGGTTAATATATTTGCTATTTGCTCCTTAGTGCAGTAAACCAGTTGCATAGTAGTCAGCTCACGAAGGAAATAGAAACATACATTGATGTGTTTGCTCTGACCATGCATTACAGGATTCTTGAAGAGCTTTATTGCTGAATTGTTGTCACAAAAAATTGTTGTAGGATCGTCCTCAGCTTGATCTAATTCCTTCATTATTCTTCCCAACCAAGTTGCTTGACACGCACATGCAGCTGCTGCAATGAATTCGGCTTCAGTTGTTGATAATGAAACCACAAATTGCTTCTTGGAGGACCAACACACAGACCCTAAACTCAGCATAAACAAGTAACCTGATGTGCTTTTTCTATCGTCTAGGTCACCTGCGTAGTCACTATCTGAATATCCTTCAAGCTCAACATGTCCTTCCTTTCTGTAAAAGATTCCAAGGTTGATCGTGCCTTTTAAATACCTCAAAACACTTTTTGATGCTGCTAAATGCTCTTCTGTTTGGTGCTCCATAAATTTGCTAATTAAGCTCACCACAAACATAGTGTCCGGTCGAGTGGCTGTAAGATACATAAGGCTCCCCATGATTTGTTTGTAGAGAGTGTTGTTGATCTTCTCCCCTGCCACATTTTTCCTAAGCTTGGTACCGGGAACAATTGGATTTTGCACTGGATTGCAATTTTCCATTTTAAATCGTTCCAACACTTCCTGCATATATACTTCTTTTGACAGATAAATATTCCATCTACCAGCTACAATACTTCAATCCCAAGGAAGTATCTCATCTTACCAAGATCAGTCATTTCGAACTCATTCATCATTGATTGCTTAAATTTAGTGAACATGCATTCATCATTTCCAGTATAAATGATATCATCGACGTAAAGACAAACAATGAGAATGTTACCTTCATCACCAGTTTTGATGAACAAAGTGTGTTCATAGGGACATTTCACGAAGCCTTCTTTCAAGAAATATGCTTTTATACGACTATACCAAGCACGAAGGGCTTGTTTAAGTTCATATACAACTTTTCTTAGTTTGTAGACTTTATGTTTCTCACCTTCCTGCACATATCCTGGTGGTTGTTCTACAAACACTTCTTCATTGATTTCTCCATCTAGGAAAGCACTTTTCACGTCGAGTTGATGAATTGTCCATTTCTTTTGAGCAGTAAGTGCAATTACAACTCGAATTGTATCTAGCTTGGCCACGGGAGCAAATACCTCAGCATAATCAACCCCATGTTCTTGAGCATACCCCTTAGCTACTAGCCGAGCTTTGTACTTGTCCACCTCCCCTTTCTCATTCAATTTAGTTTTATAAATCCATTTGACACCAATCATCTTCCCACCTTGAGGTAACTTTATCAATTCCCAAGTTTTGTTCCTCTCCATGGCTGCTATCTCGACATCCATGGCTTTCCTCCATTTATCACTTTTCACAGCTTCATTATACACAATTGGATCACTTTCTGCTAGGAGGTCCAAGTGCATCATGTCTTCTTCTTCGGACAAATCTTCTTCCATGATGTAATCCTTCATCCAGACTGGTGGATTTGTAGACCTTCTTTGACCTGGATCTGATGAAGAAATTGCATTTGTTGTATAAGTTGCATCTGCATCTGCTGTATAAGTTGCATCTGTTGCATTTGCTTTCCCTCTGTTGATGATTTTGATTTCTTCATTTGCCTTTTGACAGATATCCCTCTGTATTTCCCTCTACAACAGCCTCTGCTACATGATTTCCAGCATTTGCATTTCCCTCTTCATCTTCCTTTTGACATGCAGCTTCTTCTGCTGCATCAACTTTAGAACCATCTTCCCATTCTAATTCTATCATCACTACTGCATGATATTGTTCATCCCAATCCCAACTACTATTCTCATCAAATTTAACATCACGACTGATAAGGATTTTCTTCAAGATGGGATTGAATAGCCGATAGGCCTTTGAGCCTTCACTAACCCCAAGCAGTACACATTTCATGCTTTTATCATCTAACTTGGTCCTGTGATTATTTGGAATATGGATATATGAAATACACCCAAAAACCCTGAAATAACTTACTGATGGTATGATGCCACTCCATGCCTCCTCGGGTGTTTGGTTTTTGACTGCAAATGTGAGACTTCTATTGAGCACATGGACTGTCCAGTTTGCTGCTTCAGGCCAGAAAATCTTTGGCATCTTATTCTCATTCAATAGGCTTCGAACCATGTTCATGATGATTCAGTTCTTACGTTCAGCTACTTCGTTTTGCTGCAGGGTGTAAGCTGTTGTCAATTGACGATGAATCCCATTTTCAATGCAAATCTCAGCAAATTCGTGAGATGTAAACTCCCCTCCATGATCCGTGCGTAGACTTTTAATGTTTGCATCTGTTTCTTTCTCCACAAGGCTTTTGGATGCTTTAAAGGATTGAAAAGTTTCTGACTTCTCTGATAGAAAATAAACCCAAATCTTGAGACTGAAATCATCGATAAAGGTGAGTAGATACATTTTCTTATTGTTGCTTGTTGGCTTTATCGGTCCACATAGGTCTGCATGAATTAGTTGTAGGATTTTACAAGCTCTCCAGGTACTCCTTTTGGGAAATGGGTCTCTTGATTGCTTGCTTACCAAACAACTCTTGCACACTTTTGGGGAGTCTTTGATATGGGGTAATCCTTTCACCATATGCTTCTGCTGCAAAGTCTTCAATCCCCCAATACTCAAGTGCCCAAATCGACAGTGCCATAACTGAACTGGATCATCTGTTAGAACATTGAAGCATGACTGATTATTTGGTTGATACTGAGTAGTAAGAGTGAACATGCGATTTGCAGTCATGATGGTCTCCATGATCAATCCTTTTTTATGATGATATATCTTGCATCTTCCGGTTGAATGAGAATAGCAAGTCCTTTCTTTTGAAGCTGACCAATACGTAGAAGATTGGTTTTCAAATTAGGCACGTAGAAGACTCCCGTAATCACCCGTGCCATTCCATTCACTTGCAGTCGAATATTGCCTCTCCCCAACACAACCATACTAGTGTTGTTCCCTAACTTCATAGTTTCTCTAAAGCTATCAATAAAATCAGAGAACAATTCCCTTTTACCACACATATGATTGCTATAATCCGAGTCGAGAAACCAAATATCTTCCTTGATCCCCTAAGTGTCCACGTACACCATCAGCAACATCTCTTCAAAAACCTCTGCGTGGTTTGCCTTAGTTTCCTTATTTTTCTTAGGACACTCATATTGAAAGTGTCTTAATTGATGACAATTATAACATTCAATCATTGTCTTGTCAAAGCTCTGTCGACCTTTTCCTCTACCTCTTCCACGATAGCCTCCTCGATCACGTTCCCTTCCATCATAATTTTCTTCATACGATACCTTCAGTGCTTGCTCCTCCATATCATGCCCAACCATTCTCTGCTCATGCACCAGCAAACTACTTTGTAGTTCATCAATTGAGAGAATGTCTAAATCTTTAGATTCCTCAATTGAACAAACTACATAATCATATTTAGGTGTCATCGATCTCAAGATCTTCTCAATGACTTCTACATCCGTCAGTTTGTCACCATTAATCCTTCTCTTGTTGGCTATGGTCAGTGTTCAACCAAAGAACTTGTTGATAGTCTCTCTTGTCTTCATGTGAAGCATTTCAAACTCCTTTCAAAATGCCTGCAATTGTGTTTGCTTGACTCGATTAGTTCCCTGATACTTTTGCTTCAGCGAATCCCAAATCTCCTTAGCTGTATTCTTGTTCAAGATTGTTTCCAAGACAACTCTATCAATTGCTTGGAACAAGTAGTTCTTAGCTTTTAGATCTTTCAATTTATGTTCCTCCAATACTTTCCATTGTTCTATCTCGAGTAAGGCTTCTTCTGCTACTGCATGTATTCCGTGCTCCACAAGACTCCAGTATTCCTTTGAACGTAGAAAGTTTTCCATCAGCATTGCCCAGTAATCATAATAATGCCCATCCAATTTTGGATTAGATGTTTGCACAAAGCCACTGCCTTCTCCTGCCATATCTTCATATTGCTTTTGCTCAACAGATTACTATCTCTCAAGTTTTGATCAGGAGCCCAGGTTACAAGCTCTGATACCAAATGTAAACTCTCAGTGTTTAGGTGTTTATTAAATCAGTACTTGAGTAACTGGAACCACACAATATTCAAAGAAACAGAGGCTATTAATAAGCCTTTACAAAGAAACTGAATAATGAAAAACTGCAGCCCACGTTGTACATTATCCTAAACGTGGTATATGACTAAACATGAAAGGAAATAAGCTGAAAACTCAGGGACCTCAGCGCTACCAACTCTTCTAAAACCAATTGGTGATAGAAGAGGCGCATTCCTTAGCCTTATAGTGCATTCAGCACATGAGCGCCTACAACATTCGATTGTGACTTGACCCACACGACCTCGCCACGGGACAATTGATGCACACATAGCCAACAATCTCCCCTCGGCAATTGCTCCGCTGGAATCGAACTCGTGGCCAAGGCTCGATACCACTTGTAGGACCTCGAGCGCTACCAACTCTTCTAAAACCAATTGGTGATAGAAGAGGCGCATTCCTAGCCTTATAGTGCATTCGAGCACACGAGCGCCTACGACATTCGATTGTGACTTGACCCACACGACCTCCGCCATGGGACAATTGATGCACACATGCCCAACAAAAACAAGCTGCTTAGTAATGGGTGAACCATTACGTTTAATAAAACTAATAACTTAACACGGGACTGGTCACCTTAGCGGATTACTGCAAGATGGTTCGTTTATTCAGCTTACAGATGAAGATAATAGAAATATTATTGTAATTGTTTTTTTAAAATAAATTAATTAAAAGGTTTATTATGTGGTTGAAATTATTTTTAAAAATATATTATTGTTTAGAAATAGATTAAAAAATATTTTTTATATTTTAAAAATTATTTTTAATGATCTTAAAAATAAAAAAGCAAAATTACTTTTGAAACATAAATGTCTCTATTTTTATTTTATTTTTTTTAAAAAAATTTGAATGCAATATCTTAAATCTAGTCCATGCATATAAGCAAAATTACAATAATCTTTTAAGTACAATTTTAATTTTGAAGATTTTTTCTCTCGCTCTTTTTTTATTACAGATAAGTGGTAAAATACTTTTTTATTGTCTATAAAAAAATTATATATAGGCCTTTTGAATTTGAAGCACTTTTGTAGCTAAAAATTCTTGTAATTACAAAATAAAAAAGTTTATGCATGTAATAAAACAAACCGAGAAATACACATGTCAATAATTCTTTTTAAAAGTAATTAATAATAAAATAGAAAAAAAATATATAAATCAAGATATTTAATCTCACAAAATTTATTATTTATCTTATCGTATTTGCTAAATTAAAACAATGTTTTAATCATTCAAATGATAATATAAAATAGATATAAATATGTATTAAATCATTTAAATAAAAAACTATACAAGCCAAGGCTATATATATTAAAATTAAATATTTAATATAAAAGGCATGCAATTAATGTTACCAAATCCAGCTCCAGTACCTAGACAAATCCTTGAAACAATTTGCATGTGACAGGGCCCAGAAATTAAGAAGATAGAAGCAGGTTTCGGCCGAATTTGTTGCCGACAAGAAAAGAAATTAAGGAATTGTTATCATATTTGCAGTAGTTATCTTCTCTTGCCTCGTGCTTCTTGAGATAAACAGATATCTTCTCCAACAAGTCATCCATTGCATGGTTGTCAGAACGCCCCGTAAGACTTAAAAAACAGAAATAATTTTTATCATAGTTTTTATTCCGGCCTGTGAAATACACTAGAATTATATATATATATATATATATATAATAAAAAATATAAAATTATTGTATCAACTTTAATTTTATAAAAACTAAAAATTATATATATTTTTTAATTTTTTTTATATATAATTAATTATATATAAACAGTAGAACGAAACAATGGATCGAAACAACCTATATCAATAAAAAAACAAAATACCAACCAACACAAAATGGACGTGAAAATTATGATCCGTTGACATCACTCCGACAATTGTTTTTCTTAATTTTACAAATTCTGGTGGTGCTTGATTGTCAAAGATAACGAAACCTAGAAAATTGTTCTTGCCGGAACGCGAATATCGGAGATAAACATGAGGCCACCGAAGGCTGCAATGATGGTACAAATGAAGACCTGCAATGTAAGCTTGGCAGGAAAGTCTCGGCCACCACCTGATTCAGCCATGGAAAAGCCAGGCATGGTTGTGAGTTTAGCAAGCCACTTCAGCTAGTTAGGAAGTCTTACAGGTTACAGCCATGATTTATAAGGTTGGATTGCATGAATAAAAAATTCATGGATGCCCAATTCTTATCCATAGATATTATTATGCATGAAGTTGTTTTTGAGCTAGCCGATCATTAATTATCATCTCTGCATGCACCGTAAGAAAGAAGAAAAAATCTGAATTTGGATTTTTAACTGATTCCCAAAATCTCTCATTGAAGTTCTGGGTTTCAATTATTCTTAATTATATTATGGAGATTTATCAAACAATTTTAGTTTTTAGATGAAATAATTACTTAACATGATATTAGAGTCTTATCGACCCAGTGATCACGAGTTCGAATCTCATCATCATCATTCTATATGATAAAAATCAAGCACGATGTAGTTTCAAACCCAAGAAGTTTACACTTGAGGAGGTGTATTAAAGAATAATATAAATCATATTCTGGAGTCTTAACTAACAACTTAAGTTTTTAGGTAAAATAACTTACCTATTTATCTATATCTTTTTCAGAGTATGACAAGCACTATCACCCAAGAGATGAATCATTTATCTTGTTGCAGTGCACAAGAGGTTTTGTTGAACAAATCCTGAATCTTCATCAACAGATTTGTTACGAATAAAAGGACATCAACAAGGAACGGGTTCTGTCATAAATACTAAAACTCAAGCTGCTTACCATAATCAAGATCATCTCCAATTTAATATTTGCTGTTAAGGGGAATTTTCTCAGTGCCAATGAAAACATGAAAAATAAATACCAGGGAAAACCCTATGGCTAAAAGAACACTAGAAAAATTCTATGCAATTGTATTATCCTTAGGTTTATCCAGCCCTCCTCCTTCACCAGTATCATGATCCTTGTAGCACCTCTTCCAGAACCAGTGCTGCTTCCACACTCTTTCCACCATTTCATCAATCGGGACACCTTTCGTCTCCGGCAGGAAGTATTTGGAAAAAAGGCACATCACAGCCAGCATAGCACAGTATAAGAAGAAAGTCCCGGCTCGCAAGTGGCATAGCATGGTGAGGAATGTCTGAGCAACAAGAAATGTGAAAACGAAATTCATAATAACAGCGACGGAGAAGCCAGCACTTCGAGTCTCAATCGGGAATATTTCACTAGGAATTAGCCATCCCAAGGGACCCCATGACCATGCAAAACCAGCCAAGAACACACAGACCAGGACGATCACAAGTACGGCATAATGTTTCGCCACGACGTTTGTGGAGTGCAAATGCACTGCAAGGATTACTCCAATGGCACCCTGAAAGAGAAAACAACGAACGGATTTAGTAGTGCTAAAACAGAGATCAGCGGTGAAAATTGAAATCACAGGGACTTTTGTTTTTGGCTCACCAAAGAAATGAACATCTGAATGGCCGCTTCAATGAGCAATGCTCTTCTACCAAATCTATCAACCACAAAAATTGCAAACAAAGTCCCTATTGGTTTAACTGTATTAGTCATCAAAGCTGACATCAATGATGCATTCTCACCTAACCCCATGGTCTGAAAGAGAACTGGGGCATAAAGCATGACCACGCTGATGCCTGTGAACTGCTGGAAGATTTGAATAAGTGCACCGCATACCAGTTGAGGTCTACTTGACCGTTTCCAAAGGTTCTTGAAGGGATGCCTAATTTGTCTGCTAAATTCAACAGCTTGCGAAATTTCTTCATACTCTTTATCAACATTATCAACGCCTCTAATCTTCTTCAAAGTGTGCAAGCCTTCCTCATTCTTCCCTCTTTCTATGAGGCTCGTCGGAGTCTCCACGATCATAACAGAGCCGAGGAGGAGAAGTAGAGCAGGGCATGCTGCACCACCCAGTGAAATTCTCCATCCATAGGGGTGTAATTTTGAAGTGGCATAGTTGACCACATTAGCAGTTAGAATGCCTATTGTGATAAGAAGCTGAAAACAAAGATTAAGGCCTCCTCTGTACCTTGCGGGTGCAATTTCTGATATGAATAATGGCACTGCCTGCATTATAATTTCTCTCGTAAGTTATTTGGAAGCAGCAAATATGCTGGAAGTGATGTAAAACTTGAGTAAAATAATGTGGTTTTCTGCTATTCCTTTCTGTGCAGAGATGAAGATCCCACAGATTACTCTAATATATCGTGTTATAATACGTTAATTAGTCGACCACAATAAGAAGCAATAATACTAAGCAAGAAGAGGTAACTAAGTAGTGAGTTTTCACTGCTATTCTCTAACAACCTTAAATTTTTTATGAAGATTAAGCTTCTCAAATAATTGGCACCGCTTTATAAATGTCTGAATTTCACCTGGTTTCCAAAACCAATTCCTGCGCCTAGACAAAGCCTTCCAGCGATCAACATGCCAACGTTGAGAGCAGCAGCATTTAAAATGGCACCAACAAGAAAGAAGACGGAGGCAATCTGCATGGTGGGTTTGCGGCCCCGCTTCTTGCAACAGATTGAGCCGATGAAGCAACCTACAATGGCCGCAAGGTAGAGGGAAGATGTAAAGAGCTGGAGAAGCTGACTGCTAAATTTGCAGTAGTTGTTCGCTTTAGCTTGATGCTTCCTGACATAAACTTCAGGGAAGAACTTTTCCAAAAACATATCCATTCCTGTTACTCCTCCTAGAATCATATAAAACCACAAGTACGAGAAAACAATTAACTTAAGATCATCTGTGTTTTTTCAGGCAATACAACAACAACAACAACAACAATAATAAAAATTAATTAGCATGACTGATCTAGTTTAGGTGTGTACCCGAAATCCCAATATCGTACCCAAACATGAGACCACCACATGCTGCAATAACGGTACAGACAATGACCTGCCATGTAAGCTTGGCAGGGAAGTCCCGACGAACACCAGATCCATCGACTAGGGTTAACTCCGGCATGGTTTCACCCAAACCTGATATCTCTGAAAAATAAAAGAGTTTTCACTTAATAACAATATGAATAGGAAAAGATGTAACATATATGCATTTCAGTCATCTTTAGAGTTTGAAGTTCAGAAGAAGTTTGTTACCTAGGAATTTGATAGCAGATCAGAAGGATTTAGCCAGGATCAGCGGAAAGCAAGGAAAGAAGTTCATATGTTAAAGCTAAATAATGGTTCTTATCGTATCAGACTCTTCCAAGTAGTATCAGATTTTACTAACCGATTCCTGAAATCTCTCTTTTGGATAATTTCTTTTTCTTTGTTTGAGATTAATTGCACTTTTGGATAACTTTTCTGGATTACCCTTTTTTCTCATATGGTTATTTCCTTTTATTCAGCATCCAGCTAAGGTAAGCATAAAAATATCTACTTCTTTTGCTCCCTGATTGATATTCTTCAGCATGAGTTCACCATAAGAAATATAAAAAAACAATAAAGAAACAGAATTTAAAATGAGTTACGTTAATTTAATCTGTTGGTTCTACTTTCTTTTCTAATTCTCTGATTTCTAGACGTTGCAAGATCTGCCACGTAAATCCTTCACCACTGATGCCTCTTCCACAGCTTTATACTCTGCAAAAACATCCTTCTTTGGCTTTTCACAGCGAAATGATTAATTTTCTTCCAAGAATCACATTAATGCGGTCGAGAAAGACCTCCGTCTAATTCAAATAAGCATTTATGATTGAAGAAAGAACAGGATTTTTAAAATAAGAAGGGAAAAAAATGAAGTATTTTGAGAATTATCTATAGTTATTCGTTCTTGATGTTTGAAGATTTTGAATTATTATGACAAGCCACTATCTTTCATTCCTTTCTGCGTCAAATTTCTAAAAAATCCCAGCTACTGCTTCAAGTGAATGCTTCAATTTATTCATAAATTTCCAGAATGTGGTCTCTGCCGCACCTGAAGAAACTCGGTACAAGAAATGGTTGCTGTCAGCTTGACTAGACTCTAATGGCATTTTAACTCCTCTCATGTACACGTGTACAGCTGGCTAGTGTGTTATCCTGCGCCTGCTTTTGTTTTCTTTTGTTGTTTAGGCCCGGGCTAGTATGTTAGCCAAAAGCCTGCGTAGCTTCCCCTTTTTTTCTTTTTCGGCCCAGGCCAGTTTGTTGGCCGGAAGCCGGCTCCCTTTAGCCCAAAGTGGTTAGGCCGCTTCCCTGCCTCAGTGTTCTTCTTTTTTGTTATGGCAGGCTACTTTGTAATTTTCCTTTTTTTTAATCCATTTGAATTTATTAAAAAAAAAAGTGTAAATAAATTAGTATTTGCCATTATATACTACCTCAAGCTGATCCGTGTAGCTGTCACTTGCCTCTGATTTTGAGAGTCCATGGTATTTATTTATTAACGTGAGTGTCCGGTCAGAATGCAAATATTTCTATAAATGAGGAATGAAATTAAAAACCATTTAGCCATATCAGTTCATAGTGAGTGATTCTGTGATTGGTAAATCGGGTTTCGAGTGATTCTGTGATTGGTCCATCAATCTCAAATTTTGTCTTACGATTCTCCTTTGATATCTTCAACAACCCTTACAATACCACTAACCCCTGCTTGGCTCGAATGTGCAAATCACAGTTTCATGACAGTAGAGTTTCCAGGATCCTGTGTTTTTTCCGTCAATTGAACAATTAATTTCCCCTGCTGGCTGTGATGGGATGAAATTAATTTCATCTTTAGCCAATATTTTTTATTCACAGATTCTGATTTGTACACTCTACTGCTTTAAGTGGTTCCATGATATTTTCCACTATTTAAAATAATAATAATAATATAAATTATATTTTAAAATTTTATTTAATAATTTAATTTTTTAGATGTAATGATTACTTAATATGATATCAAAATCTTATTAACTTAGCGCTCACGAGTTCAAATCTCATCACCCTTATTTTATTTGATAAAAATCAAACACAAATAATGTGAATTTGTGTAGTTTCAAGCCCAAAAGAATTTCACTTAAGAGAATATGTTAGAGAATAATATAAATTATATTCTAAGATCTTACCTAATAGTTTAAGTTTTCAGGTGAGATCGTTTCTTAACATTAGTTTTTAAAATTCATCATTTTCTCTGTCTTCTAGATATTGAAAAAAGAAAAAAAAGTTTTATATTAATATATTTTTTAAAAAATAAAAAATTTATTTTTAAATAAAACAATATTTTTTAAAACAACTATTACCGATCTTAGAAGATACGCAAGCCAGGCTCGACGTGGGGGGAAACTGACATTTTGTATAGTTCCTAACTTCCGAGTATATGCAGGCTTTTAATTTTTCAAAAGGCATTGTTAATATAATTTTCTTTTTCCACGATATAGGGTATGTTTGGCACAACTATTGCTATTGTGATTAAAGTTGAAAAAGCAGTTTTATGAAAAATAATTTTATAAAAAGCACTTTTAGTCTGCAGTTTATAAGCGAAATTTAAGGCTGTGTTTGTTTCCTGGAAAGTCAATTCCGGGAAATAACTTTCCAAATTTTCCTGTATTTGTTTGCCTTCTAGAAAGTTAGTCAACGAAAAACGCTTTTCAGTCAAAGAAGAATTTGACTTGGTTTTCAGGAAAGTGTTTTCTGCCCAAATTTTTCCGAAGTTGTGAAAAATTTAGAAATATCATTATTTGTTGATTATATCAAATTTGATCCTCAAACTTTTGATTGCTATATATAATTTATTTTGAATATTTATTTTTCAAGTCCATATCTTAAAATTTAATTTTTATATTAATTTTCGTCCTTATTTTTATAATTGCTATTTTCTTTTTTCTTATCATTTTTTTATTGAAATTTTTTATCTATCAAATTTGGTCCTTATTTTTTATTGTCACTTATTTTATTTGAAATAATTTATGAAATGTTAATTATTATTATTTTAATTTATTCACCTTTCATTTTTTTTAATTTTTTAGATTTGATCTTTATTATTTTGATCTTTATTTATTTTATTTGAGATAATTTATGAAATTATATATTTTTTTTCAATTTCATTCTCATTCAACTTTTTAATTTGTAAGATTTGTTCCTCATTATTTTAATAAACTTGAAAAAAAATTAATTTATTAATAAATTATTTTTCAGTTCATTTTTCATAACACAAACAAATACTGAAAAGTGTTTTCCAATTCATTTTCCATAACACTGTCAAACATCAAAATTCACTATCCAGAATTTACTTTCTAGAATTCACTTTCCCGAATTCAATTTCCAAAGGAAACCACTTTCCAACAAACAAACGGGGCCTAAGTGTTTGGTTAAAACTGTGGTTGAGTTTGAGTTTAATGAAAAAAAGTTTTATGTGTTTGATTACCATGCTTTTCATATTGCTGTCAGCTTGTGAAATTAATTTAAAGTACACATGTACACACACACATACGTATATATAAATATTTTGTTGGAATAATTTTGTATATTTATTAATAATTATAATAACAAAAAATTTTAAATAATTAAAGTAAATTAAACAAAAAATATTTTTAAAATCAACATCAACTACCATACCAAACATGCAATTCCTAGTCTCCAAAACAATAGGAAACTTTCTTATTTATAGCCAAACAATCCTTGTAAAATACCTTGTGTCCTTAGCAACTTTGGAATTCATGAGGATCTTATATTTTTTTTAGTACGTGAAATCCTCACAATAATATAAGTATATGTTTCCATATAAAATAAGTAGTTCGATTTACATATAGAATCGAAAAATAAAAAAGAAAAGATAACCTCAAACTATTTAAAAAAAAAATTATTTTTTAGCACAATAACTTCTAGCATGGATAATACTACCTTACCAAACTCTAATCAACCTTAAATCTTGTTCTAATATATAAAATTACTTATAAAATCATATAATAAAAATCTATATTTTTTATGAGCATCTCAATTTTATATTTGATGAGTGACGCGAATTCTGAACTTTGTGGCAAATGTGAAAACAAGTGGCAAGGCCCAATCGAAACATTCAAAGCCATCCCGTGGGCGCATTCTCGCTTCTCTGGTTTCCTTTCCTCCAAAAATCCTCATTCTCAATTAATTTCCAACCATACCCCTAAAGACGCAGGACTCCTTTTTTTTTTTTCCTGGTTACAAAAGAAAAATAACAGAAGAAATTAAACATTTAATATATTAGAAATTAATAAAGACTAATTTCTTGGTAATGTTTTCAAGATTCTTTTCAAATTGTTTTTCAAGATTATTAATATATTTATATTTAAAAGATTAAAAATATTATTTTAGTAAATTTAGCATGCATCGTATTACTAAAACTTATTAAATATATAATTATTACATTAGATATCAATTTTTAAAATATTTGAGTTAATATTTATATAGTGTTTCAAACAGATTCTATTTCTGTTTTTATATGATTTTAAGAGTGTTTTTTACTTAAAAAATATTAAATTGATGATTTTTTAAGTAATTTTAATGTAATAATATCAAAATTATTTTAAAATTAAAAACATATGTATATTTTATTATAGTTTACAAGCAAAATGTTATTCCGAGAAATATCTCACAAGAAACAAAAATACTATTTTCCTCCATTGAAAGAGTGGGGCTCTTAGTGCCTAATCGTGTGCCCATCTCTACCACCCGCAACTCTGAACTCACACGTGCTCACTTCAAGACCTCAGCTAGGACAGCCAGCAATGCACATCACCGCACCAAATCTTTCCCCTTTATTCTATTCAATATCTATTGGCTCTGCCCAATCTAACAGATTTATATAGAACAACTACAAAGCAGTCCCAAATCTATATACCTATTAACAAAGTAGCCTTGAACTGTCAAATGTTTATAACTTTCTCCCATGTTATTTTTTGTCTAACAATTTCATCCCTATTCAGTTTTCTTTCAGTGAAATTGGATATTTTAATTCACGTTATGAGTTTCATTAGTTTTCTTTCTAGACAATTGATTATATTAATTTCACTTTGTGACTTAAATATTATAATATTATACTGTAAAGTTTGTGACAAGCAATGTTGTTGTACCACCATTGAGCTTCTTGATTAAATGTTTTAAATGAGAGATAAAGTTAATTAAATACAATATGAAACTAATAAATAATACAAATAAAAAAATAAAAATTTAGAGCCATTTTTTTGCAAGAAATTTTATATTAATAAAATATTTCTATTGTATAGCTTGCAAATTTAAAACCCATCTTTTTTATAATAAAAATATTTTATTAAAATAAATTTACACACACACATGCATGCATGTCAATATAGTCTATAATAAAAAGTAAATGTATCATCATATGTAATAAATGTGTTTTATTATTAAGAAAAGTCAACATAGAAATAATAATCAAGTGTGTGTGTATATATATCATTTTTTTAATTTCAAATAGAAAATTTAAATATGTGATTTTTCCTTATTCGTAAATTTATATATAATATTATATTTATATAATTTAATTTTATTAATTTTAAATTTATCCCAATTTTTATACATTAAATCAAAGATAGTTTTTAAGGGAATTAGTAAGATGTCAAAGACCGGGGACTGATCTGTAATTATCCTTAATAACACGAGGGAAATTTTATACCATATCCAGCAGAGCATTCTCTCTTCAATATCTCCCATTCGCTGCAATATCTTCC
Source organism: Salix exigua (assembly GCA_032356905.1). Taxonomy (NCBI): domain Eukaryota; kingdom Viridiplantae; phylum Streptophyta; class Magnoliopsida; order Malpighiales; family Salicaceae; genus Salix; species Salix exigua. The sequence goes on from CM063596.1 coordinate 4,798,092, forward strand.
TAGCCAAAAAAAAAATCTCTCTCATGGCAGCAGACACGTAGAATTAAATTTCATGCATATCCAATCGAGTTTTCATATATGTTATGGTAATTAGGGTTTCAAAACAAATCAATGTCAAAGATGCTAGAAACTATAAGACCAATAACATACACTTCTTCTTCTACTTCTGCTGTTAAATTTCATTACTATAGACTCCAATCTAGGGTTTTCCACCACCGTTGTATCCCTATCAGTAGTTCCCTCACTTTTCCTTCAATTAAACCTAAATCCTTCAATTTTTTATCCAACACCAAAATCAGGGACTATAAAATCTTAGCCAGATGTCAAGATAACGATTCTACCGAGAAAACAAGCACCGAAACCGAGCCACAGAACAATCCACCGCCATCGCAGCCATCGTCGAATTCAGGGTCCAAGCAGAAAAGAGAGAGGCAAGGGAAAAGCCAATGGTGGTTTTCCAAGAAGCAGAATTGGAAATGGCAACCTTTAATTCAAGCGCAAGAAATTGGCGTCTTGCTTTTGCAATTAGGGATTGTTATGTTCGTTATGCGGTTACTCCGACCCGGGATTCCTTTGCCAGGGTCGGAGCCAAGGCAACCCACTACTTTTTTCAGCGTGCCGTATAGTGAGTTTTTGGGTAAAATTAATAGTAATCAAGTGCAGAAAGTGGAGGTTGATGGCGTGCATATAATGTTTAAGTTGAAAGATGAAGGAGTTGGTGGTCAAGAGAGTAGTAGTGAGGTGGTTAATAGCAAGTTTCAAGATTCGGAGTCTCTGTTAAGGAGTGTGACGCCTACAATGAAAAGGATTGTGTATACTACGACTAGGCCTACTGATATTAGGACTCCGTATGAGAAGATGCTGGAGAATCAGGTGGAGTTTGGTTCGCCTGATAAGAGGTCCGGTGGATTCTTGAATTCAGCATTGGTGAGTTTTCACTGGAAGTTAGTTATGATTTGACATCTTGATTTTGGAAGTTAAATAGGAGTAATTGATGTAAATCTAGTCTCCTTTAATTTCGTTTCTAAGTTTGCTAGTTGAGCTTGATGCAACTCGTGCAAGTTTATGTCTTCCATTATTTTGATTTTTAAGATCATTACTAGACTAGCATTGATGTTAAAAATAGGAAGCAGGCATCCATTCGATAGGGACTGGACATTTACAAACTGACTGAGAAAAGCAAATTTTTATCCTTGAAATTTAATTGTCTGAGCATCTGTTTACCTAGGAGATACTGTTTTGTATATTAATTGTTAAATAGTTGGTTATGGATCCTAGATTGATTCCGACATATTAAATTATACTTTTTTTAAGAGAATTCTCATTAGAACTGGCGATTTGAAAACCCTCATAGGGAATTTGCAGCATTTTATAGCTAATAGCCTCGTTCTTGCTGCTTTGTTAGCATGACTTGTAACACATTTCTTCATGTGAGTCAACCTGTTCTCCCTGATGTTGTTCTCGTCTTCTATCCCATTTATGCTGATCATTGATCACTAGCACTTGTCTAGCATGATGCATGGGTTATTGCCTCTTTCTTTTTCTTTTTATGCTCTTTGGATAGAAGTTACATGTTATTAGAGGAAAATGAAGGGAGAATACGACAAGGGTTAATCACAATAATTAAAATCTAGATATTTGACTGTCATCATCCTACTTGATATTAACCGAGGAAACTCCCCCCCAAACCCTAGCTACTGTAAAAAAAAAGAACATCCCTTAACAATAGCTAAGTTTAAAGTGATCATTGAAAATTCTTGCATTTATTCTCATCTAGATGAGCCACACGACTGTGGACACTGCACATCTCTCTCATATTCGTGTTGCACTGTATTAGGCATGTGTTAGAAGGGGAAAATAAGTGCATCCTGTGCCTTGAAAGTTAGAAGAAAAGTTAAAAGTCTAATGCTGTTGTTGCTGGAGTTATCTCACAGTATGAGGCTTAACTTCTTTTACTTTCTCTGCTCCTTTCAGATAGCTTTGTTCTATGTAGCTGTGCTTGCAGGGCTTCTTCAACGTTTCCCTGTTACCTTTTCTCAGGTCTGGACTTTCAACCTACCTTTTCATTTGTCTTGATCCTATTGCAATGTAGCAAGAATTTGAGTGGATCCATGTAAGGTTGTGCAGCATACAGCTGGCCAGGTTAGGAACCGCAAGTCCGGGGGTTCTGGAGGTTCAAAAGTGTCCGAGCAAGGTGAAACAATAACTTTTGCTGATGTTGCTGGGGTTGATGAAGCTAAAGAAGAGCTAGAAGAAATTGTGGTATGTTATATTGGATCTATTTGTTACTCCTAGTGGACCATCGTGTCTTTGCTTGGTGTCCTGAAACCACCCTACTAACTCAGGAAATGATCTTTACTTGTTAATGCTTACTGCGCAGGAATTTCTCAGGAACCCAGACAGGTATACAAGACTTGGTGCTCGTCCTCCACGAGGTGTTCTCCTGGTTAGTAAAGAAAGAAAAACTTGAGATTGAAGTTTATTGCCTGATAACGTGTTGACTGTTGATCATATATCCAGCAAAAATCACCCTGATTACTGGAAATTTGTTGGTAGACATTCATTTCCTTTCACCAGACACTGTATTAGCAGCGATTCTATTCCTTAAATTTAAATGCTGTATTTTATCACTCTTCCACACTGGGTTTCCCTAATTTTGTTACTGTTCACTTCCCCAACCACGGCTGGCATATGTGCGTGCTGAAATATCATGTGATGGCTGGCCTGATCCAAGAAGATAAATATAAAAGGCTGCAATTATTCACTCCAAATTTTTCATAAGTTTAGTGAGAATTATATTTCTATCCTACAGGTGGGCCTTCCTGGGACAGGTAAGACTCTTCTAGCAAAGGCTGTTGCTGGAGAAGCTGATGTTCCCTTTATAAGCTGTTCTGCAAGTGAATTTGTAGAGTTGTATGTCGGTATGGGCGCGTCTCGTGTGAGAGATCTCTTTGCCAGGGCAAAGAAGGAGGCACCATCAATAATATTTATTGATGAGGTAAGATTATGGGAATCCTTATTGTGTTTGGATGTTATACGTTTAACACCAAGGACTTTTCAATGTGAGTTACATTTTTCCTTGTGCAGATAGATGCTGTGGCTAAAAGTCGTGATGGAAAATTCCGCATTGTTAGCAATGATGAAAGGGAACAGACTTTGAATCAGTTGCTCACTGTATGCTTCGTGTTTGAAAGTCTTTTCATTTCTGAAACATCCTCACTGTCATTGTTGAAGCTGAAATGTTTGAAATGCATTGCAGGAGATGGATGGGTTTGATAGTAACTCTGCTGTTATTGTTCTTGGCGCAACAAATCGCTCAGATGTGTTAGACCCTGCACTTCGCCGACCAGGAAGATTTGATCGTGTTGTTATGGTTTGAACTTTGATTCACTTGCATCTTGGCGGAACACATGCACTCTGTATAGTTCAACTATGTCAGATGTCGTAGTAATTTGTCTGTTTTTTCATCTTCAGGTGGAAACACCTGATAGGAATGGAAGAGAAGCCATTTTAAAAGTGCATGTTTCCAAGAAAGAACTGCCTCTAGGAAATGATGTTAACCTCAGTGACATTGCCTCTATGACTACTGGTTTTACTGGGTATTTCCCCCTCGATTAATTTTAGATTCTCTCTTATTTTTGGTGAAAATAGCATGTATGACCTTGTAATTCTTACTTCATGCAGGGCAGATCTTGCAAATCTGGTAAACGAAGCTGCTTTGTTGGCTGGAAGGAAAAATCAAGTAGTAGTGGAGAAATTTGATTTCATTCAGGCAGTGGAGCGGTCAATAGCTGTAATTCCCTCTCTCTCTCTCACTCCATTTGCGTGTTTAGGGAAGTTGATGTGGGTGCAGGAAATTTATCTCTTCTCCTTTGTGCTCAATTTTCTTGTTTTCTCTGGTGTTGCTCTCCTTGTTTGATTTACAGTTTAGACATTTTTATTTGCTGACAAGAGATTGGCAAATGATAATGATTTAATCTCTCTCACATTTTTGTTCCTGTTGGTGATTTAAGACAACTATTTAAACAAAGCATTTTCCACTCGTCTTTGTATTACTCAAGCTCCTCTGTTTTGCAAGTTTTAAGGTGTATTATGCTCTACCATGTGCTTATATTTCAGAGCACTTTTTATGTTTTCTTGATTTTGGTGACTTTGTGCTCAAAGATACCAAGGGTCTCTTCTTCTCTGACTCTTTGATGGTCATAAATATTCGGTTATAATTGGAAAAAAAAAGTGAATCTTTAAACATTGACTTAAATGGAAGGACTGAACCAATTATATGTTCTCATAGGGAATTGAGAAGAAGAATACCAAGCTGCAAGGAAGTGAGAAGGCTGTGGTTGCACGTCATGAAGCTGGTCATGCAGTAGTAAGTACTGCTGTTGCTAATATTCTTACTGGACAGCCACGTGTAGAGGTAAAATTCACAAGAACTCTTTCACTGTATGGTCTAAGTTTCTATATTTGTTATTTTTCACTGTATCAATTTGCAAACTGTGAAGCTGCATTGACGGAAATTATGACACCCTTAATGGCTCATATCCATGCTGGTGTCATATTGTCAAGTGCGCAAATACATTGCTTGAACCCCAAAACAATGTTATAATTGATTACTAACTGCATTTTCTATTTTCTCTTGTCTGGTTTTCTAATTGGGCTGGAATTTAGGCTTTCATGGAGAAATTTTTTACAAATGAAATACTGGGAGATCCAAATCCTATTAGTTGCCTGCACGTTTAATACTAAAGGAGTCATTGGATTGAACTATCAAATGAGATTTTTTATTCTAATCATCTAGGAAGATAAATACATGGAGGTAAATACCAGTAACTGTGCTGATTTTGAAAAGTAATACATTTTTTTATTAGAAGTACTGCCTGGGTTTTTGTGGGCATGACTTACAAAAAGTAAGAAATGGAACATCATATTTCAACCACTGAGCATTGCCCAAATGGTATAGATAATATAGCAATAATTACTTCTGTTCATGTCATTAGAAGTTGAGCATATTACCAAGGTCAGGAGGGGCTTTGGGCTTCACTTATACACCCCCAACAAATGAGGATAGATATTTGCTCTTCATTGATGAGTTGCGTGGCCGCTTGGTTACTCTTCTTGGGGGACGGGCAGCAGAAGAAGTTGTTTATTCAGGTCGTGTCTCGACAGGTGCCCTGGATGATATTCGGCGGGCTACTGATATGGCATACAAAGCAGTAGCCGAATATGGTCTTAGTCAGGCAATAGGTCCTGTGTCTCTAGCAACACTTTCTGGTGGAGGGATGGATGAATCTGGAGCTTCCCCATGGGGAAGGGATCAGGTGCTGTGTTATATAACGTTCATTTCCTTGTCACTTAGTATACTTGAAAACTGACTTGAAATTGAATACCACAGGGACATCTTGTTGATCTTGTTCAAAGAGAGGTGAGAGCATTGCTGCAATCTGCTCTTGATGTAGCGCTTTCCGTTGTGCGTGCTAATCCAACTGTCTTGGAGGGGCTTGGTGCCCATCTGGAAGGTAGTTCTTACTGCCAGCTAAATCCAGTACCAGATTGTGCAATGCATTATATTATTGATTAATTGCCAAGCTGTAGTCCATTGATTGCTGCTCATCCTTTTTAGGACTTTTAACATGCCTACGCATCTAGTAGTACTTTCTAAATTTTTAATTCCAATGCCATTAATTATGGCCATTTTAAAAATTGTGAAACTGCTTGAGTGGTTTTTGTGTACTTTTCATCTATGCATAACATTAGGTAACATGATTTGTATCTGTTATCTGTTCCTATCCAGGTTACCCAGCCCACAGAAGTTGATGTAGATTAGATTCCAGATTTGCGAATTGAGTTGTTTATGATGCTGAATTACTGTATATTCAGTTTATGTTATGTTTCGAAGAGTTGCTACCTGTATTTTCCATGTTGTTCTGACATTTCCTCTTTTTTATTTGCTGGTTCAGATAAAGAGAAAGTAGAAGGTGAGGAGCTGCAAGAGTGGTTGAAATTGGTAGTTGCTCCAAAAGAGCTGACACTCTTTGTCGAAGGCAAGCAAGAGTCACTTCTCCCACTGCAAGCAGGCTCTTGATGAACAGTGATGTGCTCTCAGCTTTTCACCCTCATGCAAACGATGGAGCTAGCCTGTAGCGCCTCAAGCCATTATAATATGAACTTAATGGCATACTCTGAACTCACTTCTACAGCACTATGTTTGAATGAGGTAAATTTTTGACATCATTTTAACATCACTGGCCCAAAGGCAGAAGAAATGGGGGGGAAGCTGAATATCTGCTGCTGCTGCTGCCGCTGCCGCTGGAGCTTAGTCAAGTCGGAGCTTAGTCAGGTCTCTCACCAGCTTACACTACTGGTTGGTTTTGAAATCTGTTGCCCCTTGGCAATTATTTAAGTTGGTACAGTTTCGGGTCATTGGCAATTGCAACCTTTTTTTTTCCAAGTTGTATAAATGATTATTCTGTGAAAATAGACATGATAATATGTTAAAGAAGCTGTTTTCGTGACATTGTGTATATTTTCTCAAGTCATTTCCATGTTACAGATTCTTGCATCTGAAAGTCGGGTGGAACCTCCTTGTTTAGGACCATCAAATGTGAATATGGAACTCAAATAAAATGATGATAACTGGTTCATAGCTGATGCCATGCTTTCTGTTTCACCATAGGAGAAGAACTCGATCAGCCTGGCAAAAGCAAATGTTTGTTCGGGGAGCGATAAGGGGGAACTGACATTAAATGGATTGGACGAATATAGCTAAAATGAAGACCTAGAAATTCATTTAGTCTGGTGAGCTCTTTATCCGAAGCCAACCAGGCTATAGGGATGGGAAGAAGACAAGTGAAGGGGTACCCGAACACAAGCACCTGTTTTTATATTATTTTATTTTATCCACTTTGAGTATCTACACTAACTTGCAGTACCTTGAATAATCTTTAAAAGTTTTTATGTTAATAATTATCCAAACTTCCGGTGATTATCATATTAATAACTATAATTCTCGAACTTGAGATCACAAGAAATTAAATGTTTTTAACTTCGTGTTAGTATCACTGAAATATTTATTAGATGATGTTTTTTCTTAATATGACCAGTCATGTAGAATGATCACATTGATATTTTCCCGAGTCTAAAATATCAGCGTTGCTTTCAGGAAAATGACTGATCTTCCCTTTCTTCCTATAGGAATTAACAGGAGAGTCTGGAGGACCACTCGTCTCTGAATGGCTCGTGCAGGACATAAATATAATAGCCAGTGCCATAGATTTGGCTTAGGTTGTATGCCTCCAAACGTCAATACTAGTAATTTCTCGTGATAATTTTACCAGGACAAGATCAGGACCACGTACAGTGAAACTATAAATATAGTTTATTTTCTTAATAATTCATTTATATTCACGCCGCATATGCCCGTCTTTGTGCAGAGCCACCAGCAACCAAGAAGACCATCCATGGCAGCCAGCCAGCCGACAAACTTTCCCACCACTAACTCTTTTTCTCCGTTTTTAGCAGCCTTTCTATTAACCATCGTCTTTTACCCACACAATTTCAGTCTCAACCCAACTCCACCAGCACACACTCATGACTGACAAGCATTTAATTGATGAGTTAGAACAATTAATCACCTGAACTGAGAAGTGAGGAACCACTTTGTAAATATCAAAAATATTTTTTTAAGTTTTTTTTTCTTGGAAAAATATTAAAATAATATTTATTTTTTAAAAGTAATTCCATTAAAAAACTATATTTCCAGTAATCATATCTTAGAAGATTTTAGAAGGTTATCTTATAATCCTCATATCAAATTCCACCTTAAATAGGAAACAGGCAAAAACGGAGTAAGATGATATGGAAAAAACCACAAACGTTGTTTGTCTGTGTTTTGTACTAAACAAAGAAACTACGGAAAAAAAATATCTGTAATTAAATTGAGTTTCTTTAAATAGCTTGTTTCTAAACTTAAATACAAAAATAAGACATTTGCTTCACATCAACATTACATAATATAAATTAAAATTAAAATTCAATTTCAATAAATGATGAATGGGCTTGTCTAATGGATGTTTTTAATGTACCTATTAAGAATCTTTTTATATTTATAACCAATGACTACATTTATTTTTTCTTATCTAGAATTTATTGTTAATACTTAAAAATAATATCATATAAACGAGAAATTATTTAATATCTGTCTGAGAGTGTGGTTAAAATAATTTTTTAAAGTGATTTTCGTTCATAAACATATCAAAATAATATATTTTTATTTTAAAAAATATTTTTAACATCAGCACATCAAAATAATTTAAAAACATCAATTTTTTAATTTTAAATAAAAAATAAAAATAAAAAATTTTAATTTTTTTCAAAAGTGCTTTACAGTAGTATTCCCAAAGACCACCTTAATATATTTAATATGAATACACTAAAATAATTAAAAAAACATAAATTGTTTTTGTATAACATATAGTTTAGCAAACACATTTTTAGGAACGAGAACGACCAGTGAGGAGCGAGTGACTGAGATTCAGTTTTTTTTTAATGATTGGGGTATCCGGGTCAGCTTACGCGCATTTCGATTATTCTCTGGGCTCATGTAATACATAATAGAATGACAAGAATACCGTGTAAAAATGAACCCAGAACAAGAAAGGAGTGCCCTCCAGCTTCGAACCTGTATCTGTATAAAAGAGGAGACGACTCTTACCGCTGGGGCACTCACTTGCCGGCAGTGAGATTCAGTTATTGGTAAACAAGGAGGGAGATATTTGATGGGAGGACGCCACGTAGTAGATATTCAAAATCGACGTAAGTGGCCTTTTCATCTTCTTAGTTACCTCCTAATAAATCACACTCCTTCCCTATAAAAAAAAGGAGCCCAAATCAGTGTACCAGCTCTTTCTCTCTCAACCGCTCGCTCGCTGATACGAAAGAGATAAGCCCTCATTTTCCATCAGGTTCAGCTTCTATCTCTTTCTTGCGATTTCAGATTTCGATTTCTCTGCTGAATTTGTTATCTCTTGTGTTCTGCCTAGATATGGCGTCTGTCCAAGCCACTGCTATTTTGACATCCTCAGCTGTATCCAAGAATGGCAATACCACTGCCTGCTTGCCACTTGGATTTGTCATCTCAAGTGCTGCATGCAAGAAGGTGTTTTGCGCTCGCTCTATAGCTTCGGGAGCCAGAGCTACTCTAACATTTGATCCACCATCAACAACTAGCCAAAAGAAGCACACAGTCGATCCTTCTTCTCCTGATTTTCTTCCTCTTCCTTCTTTTGAACAGTGTTTTCCAAAGAGCACCAAAGAATACAGGTGATTTCCTCACAATCTACTACTTATAGATATGGTGTCGTCCGTCATCCGATCAAACTTGTCACTTATTATTTGATTTGATTTCAGGGAAGTTAAACATGAAGAATCCGGTCACGTACTAAAAGTTCCGTTCCGGCGAGTCCATTTGTCCGGCGATGAACCGAGTTTTGATAACTACGATACCAGTGGTCCTCAAAACATAAGTCCCCGCGTTGGTATGGAGCTTGTCTTGTCTATCTTTCAAGTTTACGTTAATCACCTTCCTTACCTTTACTACTAATGTACTGACTTTTGTGAGCACTTTACAAATTAGGACTTAATACAGTGGAAAAATCCAGAATCTGCTGTTTGGGAGGGACAGAATGTAATATGTTACATTAGGATTTACTTGAAAAGTTTCTATTTATAAGGGGAATTTTGAACTTTATTTAAACTTGGCTCTGCCCCCCTTTTTGCTCCCTCTCATATAGACTGGTTTTTATCTACAGTTGCTTGGGTTATGTTGTTTTCTAATGCCAGCTTTCTTTCTTCTTTGTGTGTGCGCGCGCGCGCGCGTGTCTGTCTTGTCATCGTAAATTTCTTGATAACCAAGATTGACTTGTATCATCAACTTGATCAGCTAGTGTAAATGAATGATGTTGTGTCTTCACTCTTCAGGACTCCCTAAGCTTCGTAAAGAATGGGTTGACAGGCGAGAGAAGCTAGGCACACCAAGGTACACTCAGATGTATTATGCGAAGCAGGGAATTATAACCGAGGAAATGCTGTACTGTGCTGATCGTGAAAAGCTTGATCCGGAGTTTGTGAGGTCAGAGGTTGCACGTGGGAGGGCAATTATCCCTTCCAACAAGAAGCATTTGGAGCTGGAACCGATGATTGTTGGAAGAAATTTTTTGGTTAAAGTTAACGCGAATATTGGAAATTCTGCTGTTGCTAGCTCTATCGAGGAAGAAGTTTATAAGGTTCAATGGGCAACCATGTGGGGCGCCGATACTGTTATGGATCTTTCTACTGGTCGCCACATTCATGAGACTCGGGAGTGGATCTTACGTAACTCTGCTGTGCCAGTAGGTACTGTGCCTATCTATCAAGCACTTGAGAAAGTAAATGGAATTGCTGAGAACCTTAGCTGGGAAGTCTTCAGAGAAACCCTGATTGAACAAGCTGAGCAGGGTGTGGATTATTTCACAATTCATGCCGGGGTTCTGCTGCGGTACATCCCCTTAACTGCAAAGCGCATGACAGGAATTGTTTCACGGGGAGGATCAATCCATGCTAAGTGGTGCTTGACTTATCACAAGGAGAACTTTGCCTATGAGCACTGGGATGATATTCTTAATATATGCAACCAATATGATGTGGCCCTGTCAATTGGTGATGGACTGAGGCCTGGTTCCATATATGATGCCAATGACACTGCCCAATTCGCAGAGCTTTTAACTCAAGGGGAACTGACCCGTCGAGCATGGGAAAAGGATGTACAGGTAATTAGTTTGCCAGTATATATATATATATATATATATATATATATTAGAATCTCTAAGCCTCATGTATTGCCTGCAACATTGGATAAAGTTTTTGGAAATATATACTTCGTGTTTATTGGTTTAAGTGGTACACTATTTGGTTTTCAAATCTTTTTGTGTACTTGGTGTAAATAATAGTGGCTTTGATGCATTGAACTATCAAGCCAGAGATGACACAGATAGATGCCCAGGATTTATTTATTTTTTCCAGCCATGCTACTTTCTGAAAGATTAAGTGCTTTCTTTCGATTTTAATCTGTGACCTAAATTTTCACGTGCTTTTCAGGTTATGAATGAAGGGCCTGGACATGTTCCAATGCACAAGATTCCTGAGAACATGCAAAAACAGCTAGAGTGGTGCAATGAAGCTCCTTTCTATACTCTTGGACCCCTAACAACTGACATTGCTCCTGGGTATGACCACATCACCTCTGCTATTGGTGCTGCCAATATTGGGGCTCTTGGCACTGCACTTCTCTGTTATGTCACACCAAAGGAGCACCTTGGACTGCCAAATAGAGATGATGTGAAGGCTGGTGTTATAGCATACAAGATATCTGCTCATGCTGCTGATTTGGCAAAAGGCCACCCTCATGCTCAAGCCTGGGATGATGCTTTAAGCAAGGCTAGATTTGAGTTCAGATGGATGGATCAGTTTGCTCTATCATTGGACCCCATGACGGCCATGTCCTTCCATGATGAAACCCTCCCATCAGAAGGTGCAAAAGTGGCACATTTTTGCTCAATGTGTGGACCTAAGTTCTGCTCTATGAAGATAACAGAGGATGTTCGAAAGTATGCAGAGGAGCATGGTTATGGTAGTGCAGAGGAAGCTGTGCAGCATGGGATGGATTCCATGAGCGCGGAGTTCACGGCTGCTAGGAAAACTATAAGCGGAGAACAACATGGTGAAGTTGGTGGAGAAATTTACCTGCCAGCAAGTTACATCAGTTCCTCTGAGAGGTGAAGGTGAGTTTTTGTATAATACTATAAAGGTGCTTCAAGATACAGGTAAAATATGTTTGAATCGCAAGTCTTCAATGTGAAATATACTCAGAGTAAACAAAGTTCTTCTGTAATACTAGAACATACGCTCCATCCATATGGGGAATGACTCCCCTCAGGCAATTGCTAGTAGCAAATGCTGAATACGTGGCCAAACTGCAATCTAAATTCAGTCAACATTTGCCTTAAAACAGGCATGAATGCTACTAATTGAAGGACTATGCTTGCACCAACACGTTGTGTTTGAATATTGTTCATGTTTGTAGGCCTGTCAATAATAACCTAGCCAGTTCCTTTACTCATAAATACTCGTACCTGGAATTTTCTTGTAGGAAGCAGAAGTATTGGGAGTTTCTGTATACATCCTTGCAGTTCTGATGCATCCTCGCCTGTCAAGAACAGCAATGATTGGTCTTAGCTCTTAAGAAGTAGGTAAGTTGATGGTTTATTATGTTTGGTAGCCTGGAGACATTTATGTTTGCTTTGCTCCATGTGTGTTGCAGTAATAAAATGCAGTTCTTACATTCTCCATTAAAGTTTAATCCTTTTATATTATGTTAACGCAAGAAAGCACCAGGGGTGCCTGCGTCCTGCTTCAAAACTGGCCATCTGGCTAGAGGAGGCAGCTGGCCAGGCTGAGAAAGTCCCTTTGAACCTGAACAGGATAATTCCTGCGTAGGGAGTGTGCATTTTTTCTGTCATTTTTTTTCTTGCACAGGGAGGCACCTTCCTTCCATGGCCCGGGCTAGCTGATCCATGTGTGCGGATTCATCATCAAGCCCAGGCCTCTCTCTTTGATGGCTGAGATGTTTCTAAGGGTAGCTATTTTCAAACCTCAACTAATAATCTAAAAAATAAAAAAAATTCCCAAGCTTCTACATGAATCAGTGACAAGACCCTTGAAAGTTACTCAAATATTGAAAATATAAGAGTAGATTTGATCACCAGCGCTCTCTCTCGGTAGAAAAATGTCGTGTCTTTTTTGACCTGATAGAAAAGGAAAACAAAAACACAGCCCTGCTTAATGGTTTGAATTGTATCTACCCATTAGTTCTTGTGAAATATTATTAGATAGCAGCTATTTCCTCGCCTATTATTATCGCACTCCATAATTTTATGGGAGTGGCTAAACCACCCCTTTTGCCTTATCTTTTAAATAGAATATTTAATTTAGATAAAACTATCTCTAAATTAACATGGAAATTAATGTAAATAATAATTTAAAAATCATATACGAAATTTGATATTATCAATCATTTCCTCGACTCTAATGATCTAATACATATAAATGTTACATCCTAAAATGGAGGGGTAAATTGTCATTTTATAATGATTTAGGTTTTCTTGAAAACACCAGCTAGTCTGGGCGCTCGTGATCTGATGTTCGCATTGTAAAACTTTTTTAGACGATGAAAATTTTGGACCGTTTATTGAAAATTTAGACTTGTGTTTAATAAAATGAATTGATTGTTATTTGCATTATTAATAGATGTTAAAAAAATATTAATGAACCAATAATTAAACTAGAATACTGTAAATAAAGAAACATGATTTTATGTCTTGTCAGTGTGTAAGTATCTTTATTTAATTATGTTTTTCTATTTTTAGAAAAATAAATATAAAAATTGAGTTGAGAAAAAAGAACTTTCTAGGTTTTTTTCTTTGTTTTGTTTTTTTTATTGATTTTTCTTTAACTTGGTTTTTAATCCAACAATGTTAGAGTTGACTTAGCATGACTTGTTTCCTCTCATGGATTTAAAGGTGAGTAGATGATTTCATTCTATTAGTTTCTTTGAACTATTTTTTTTGGAATAGAATATTTATTAAATTGAAATAAAATATATAAGTTATTTTAGACTGAATGGAATCAAATAGACAATCTTATTTTAAACGATTTGTTCGGAAATTTTGGTTGCTGAATAAAATATATACGCTGCTCTGCTTGCTTCTTTTTTTTTATGTAAATTCGTGACGTACTTACATGAGAAAAGTAATGTTTTCTGTTTTTTTTTATTTTTTATTTTAAGAGGAAAAAAAAACGCAACCACAAGTTACAACATCTCCGTCCGAAGACACCCAGGCTCAATTTAAATGCGGAAGTAATACACTAAAAATGTACTTTCAGCTGTAAGAAATACCTTATTCTTTCTTATATTTATTTATGTCTACAGAGGAACGAAAATCGAAAATAGTATTATTATTTATGTCCTTATGATAAACAAGTTTATCTAGACAACGGGACCTTGAATTAGATTATTACAACGACAACAGAAACAACTTGTTTGAGAAAGGAGACCAACTCTCCCGCCAACTGCCCCCGATCCTCCATGGCTGGATTCAGCCCTGGATCGTCCGACCCACACTGTTCGCTGGATTCAGCCATCCTTCACTCCTTCGGGTAACCCAATCGTCCCGACCCGAAATGCCAAAGCATGTGCTATGTTGCCTCCAGCACTGTTTCCACTGATAGAAACACGATCAAAAGCTGCATGACATTCAACCATGGCTCAGGTCCATTCCCACTGACATGCGATGCCACCCAGTACTGCATTGCTGTCAAAATGCTGGTAGGAACCGGGCGGGGAAGAGGCCATGCTCGACTATAAAACCAGCTTTTGAAGCTACCTGGCTGCAATGGTTATGGTAGAGATGAGAGAAGGAAGGTCTCAAGCAAAATAAACCACCTCCATGGACGTAAAACAAGACAGGGAATTTCTGGTCGGGCGGATACTTGGGGTTCGACTGAGTAACTGGATCGTCGAAAGGATCTTGCAATAAGAACTCAGTACTACCATCTTAATTTGTATACTCGGAAAAATAGATTTTCTAAATAAAATAAAATAAAATAAGAGAGGTATGGATGATACAAAAAGAGTGGAAGTTGAGGTGATGTAACTTTTGTGGAGATAAGATATACTTGTTAATTTATTTTCAGCTGGAGGTGGTGTTGGCCTACTTAACTGTATCTTGTACAATACAATAAGGTGCCATTCTAGTCCTTTTTATTATAAATTAATTAGAGTTATTGTTCTATTGCTTTGCCTAATATTTTCTAGGTTTGTATATATTTATTTAAAAAAGTATATTTTTAATGTCTATTATACATAAAATTAGTCAATTAAAATATTTTTAATGTCTATTATACATAAAATTAGTCAATTAAAATATTTTATAGTTAACCTTCAAACTTGGTTTATTTACTGACAAATATTTTAGCTCATAAACTGTAAATTATTTTACATACATACTTAAAATATAATCCAACTATTTTAATCATCAAATTCTGTAAATTATTTTACATACTTAAAATAGAATCCAGCAATTGAATCATCATCGCTGTCTTGCCGCCACAACCATCACCTCTCTTTTCTTGCCACTATCACCGTCATTACACTTCCATCTTCTTCACTATCCCTATCATCTCATCAACAATTTCTCTTAAATGATCACTACCACCGCCACAACTACCTTACAATCATCACTGTAATCTCACCACCACCACAATCACATCACCGTTATCTCCTCCACGGCCATCATCACCATTAAAAAAATACTTTACAAGATAACATTTTACTCGTTTGTAAAATATTTTAGGCAAAATACATGTAACCTTGACGTGTAATTTGGTTACACGTTAATAAAGCCCGGACAAATATGCACATATTTTCAAAGCTTAACTTTTCACTATAAGCGAAATTTGTATAAATTTTAATTATTTTGTCTATCACATATTTTCATTTATTTCCATATACAAAAAATCCAACCATATTCATTCAAGAGTAAACTATTTGAAAAGATTTGTTTTTTCAGTAATTTTAAGTTCAAGCTATATTATTGCTAATATGATAATCACTAAAAACCTATATAGTCGATGATTTTAGAACATGTTGGATTAGTCGAGATGCGCGCAAGTTGGTCTAAACATCTATATTAATAAAAAAAAGAGTATTTGACGAGCAAATCTTATAATAATTTCTGTAACAAATGAAGCTAATTAGATCTTATAACTAGTGAAGATTTTTACATTCAGTAATTTATTTATTTTGTAACAATCAATTTAAAATATATGCTTACATTATAATGCTGATAGAAAGTAAAAAAAAAAACAATCTAAATTAGCTTGTTAAAAAAATGTAAAATAATTAAATCCTTAATTAGTGGGTATTAAGCCTCCCATAGGAGGGTAAGAGATGCATAATGTTGGAAACTTTAGGATTCGATTTAGGTGGGTGGACCGACATCACTCAGCATGACGAAAGAATCATTATCCACTGCCTAAGGAGTACTTTTCTTTTCGTGCTAATTCCCCACTTTCTTTATGCTTTCTCGTCTCATCCACAACCCCGAGCGCACGTTAGCAGCAGCAACCACCAGCAGCGGAGAAAAATCCCATGGCTTCCTCGAAGTCTCACGATCTCGAGATCACTATAATCTCAGCCAAACACCTCAAAAACGTTAATTGGCGAAACGGCGATCTCAAACCATACGCAACCTTCTATCTCGACAACTCCGACCACCGACTCGCAACTCACGCTGACGACTCACTCTCAACTCGCCCAGTTTGGAACGAACGATTCACTCTCCCCATAACTCGCCAGATCTACGACTCGGTCCTCACCCTCGAGATCTTCCACTCCAAGCCATCGGAAACCCCCCGACCTCTCGTAGGCACCGTGAGATTCCCGCTGAGTAATCTCATCGTCTCGGATGAGTCGCTGTCCTGCGAAGTCCACACGCTCGAGCTCCTACGTCCATCGGGCCGCCCACAGGGTAAAGTCCGGGTGAAACTAGAGGTGAAAGAACGGCCTTTGCCTCCGCCAGTGCAGGATTACCATGCTGCCCCTAACTATACTCATTATTACAACCCTGCCCCCGCTCCTCCTCCTCCACCACCTCCTGCACGTGAGTACAGGGAGTACTCTCCATCTCCATATGGCTACGCCGACCCGTACGGATACTACCCTGCCTATTATCCTCCACAGCCACCCCTGCCATCCCGACCTCTCTACAACCGAGCATCCAGTTACAGCTTGCCAGGTGGGCCTTCTGCTCCAGTTGATCTATCTGCACAATCATCACCTTCGCCCTACGATCACAAGCCGCCGCCGGCAGGATTGTTCCCAAAGACGTCCTATTATGGGGAGCCAAGTGGACCGTCGGCTCCTGTCGATTATTCACATGGGAAAGGTAGTGGGTCCCTTATCAGTGGGGCAATGGGAGGGTTAAGTTTGGAAGAAGGGAGTAACTACGAGAAAGAGAAAGTTGCTGCTGATAAGGAGAGTCGCAGCTACCATGATTATCGTCGCGAATATTGAAGGAATGGAGAGATTGTGTGCGTGTGTGAAGGTATATCTGAGTTATTATACTTGCTTTGTGGCTTTGATTGATGGATATAGTTTTGTAAATATGCGAAAAATTATCATAAATGCTGGATGCAGCACTCAGTCCTTTGCTCTGCTTTTAACTATTTCTTATCCAGTGTGTCTGTTTCTTTAATTTCTGTCATGGATGTTTGGTGCTATACTTGGTTCTTTGTTTCAGTTCATAATTTGCGTTCGCTAGCTTATACTTGGGTGTTCCATTGATTGTGAATTATAGCATAAAGTAGGGGACAGTGAATGATTGGAGTGTGATGGGGGGACCCAAGATTATAATTTGCTTATTCTGTTGTCAGCTTTTTGACCTCCTTGTTTGTTTGGTGAACAAGTTTCCTTCATGATTTTTTCCTTGTCGCGTTTCCTACGATTTCTTGCGAGATTGTCGTTGTTGTGTTGAGCTCGGTGGGAGTATAGATGACATTAAATGTGTCAAATTTGTTTCGCTTATGGTATGAAAACAGAAACTCATTTTACGTGTGAACTGTGTAGTTTATTAGTGCGGACTAAATTGATATGGCTTTGTGATCTACACGCTGCACAATATGTGTGTAGAAAATAATATGGCTTTGTGATCTGGGATTAAATTGATAAGTTAAACCATCTCTACTGTACAAAGAAGACGGCTTGTTGTGAATTGGCCATTGGTGACACTCTTCTGTCTTCAGGTCTGCGCTGTGCATCTCTTATGGAGTTGTCAGATGCTAACAAGTATAGGTTTTGTGATACGAAGTGTGTTTGTTACAAACGAAGTCTGTGTTTTTCATAGGCGATTTAGTGAATTTCTGCATTCCAATTCGAGATACTGAAAGATATCTGCGAGCAGTTGAGGGAAGCTGGGAATGGTCAAGGGTGAATGTAACCTGGGGAGTTGCTGGGGCCACGACGAGGTGGATTTCAGGAATAATGTTTTGATGGAAGAATATTAGAAATATTTTCGAAGCTTCAATCAAGTTGGAATGTGAAATCATGTTTTGGGTTGCCAACTGGGAATAACAGTGGGAAATGTTAGTTTTTAAGGTGCAAGTTATATAATATTTGTCATTGATGACAGGCAAGTGTCAGCAAAATAGTAATCATGGTGATTTCCTAATGACACGAGGTGATTTATGTAGTTGCCAGTGTATTGCTAAATGCTCTTGCAGTAGAAAATTGTATTCAAAGAAAACAGGACGCGGAACACACTCTTGCTTCGAGTTGGATGCTTGGATGCATCGCTTCTTTTAGAAGTGCATGGTGAGAACCTATGAATGAACAATCCAGTCAAGCCTGGAAGATTACTCTTGCTTAACTCCCATTTCCCCTACGTGTGTACCGTTGCTTTTAAATTAGTCTATAAATCTCGACAACCACGTTCTAGCTTCCTTTGATATTCCAGTTGTGATCATCCAAAAAAGAAGAAAAAAGCAGTTCTGGGCAGGGGTGGTTGCTGCGTGATTTTACTTTGTTAGCTCACAGATAGCTGCGGGCTCATGGTACGGGAAATGCTGCACCAAACTCAGATGGCAGATGCATTGAAACCTGACCATGGACCTTTTTTCTTTTAATATTTTCTAGGGCTAAAATGTGATACTTGCCTTTCTCTGTAGCTTTCAGATTTTTAATAATCAGTATCAATGACGGCAATTTGCCACTAATAACAAGTGTTGTTGCTTGAATCAAGCTGATGTGGTTACTTATCCTGAACTTCGAATTAAAACGACGAAGGGATTCAGTGGCTTGAAAAAAAAATTAAGGAAAATTTTGGTGAGAACGGGGAGGAAGGAAAAGAGTGTTTTTAATTCTGACCCCTAAACAAAAACGCCCCAGGTTATCCTTGACGTCCCTTGAACTTGTCTGCCAAATAGAAAAATATTGTATTTTTCAATCGTTTGCAGAGCATTAACCATCAAGTTCAATAGAAAAATCAACTGATATGATTGCTCAAGAAAAATATATAATATAAGAACAAACATTTTTGTTCTTGGAATTTAAGGCTCTTTTCAAATCATTTATTGTTTTTCTCATAAAATTACTAAAGGAGCGGGATTGTACTCGGACTTTTTATCATTAATTTGGTGCTTTCTAAGCTAAGAAGAAGAAAATGGTTTACATGAACATGTTTGATTAACCATTATCCATGGATTACATAGCCCGTTAATTAAACATTCTAGTTTTGGGACATCATCGAAAATGTTACTGCATTTTTAGAAATGAGTTCTGTCTGGCAGATTGTTACGAAGATCCTGTTTTCTGATTTTAGCAGTTTTTATGCACCGGCTTTAAAGGGTCTGGGGTTGAATGAAATAGCTCATCCTGGAAGCCTTAACTGTTGCAGGTTTGACTCTGCTGCTTACAGAACTGTTCTTGCTAGATCTGTGGTGTCACACCGTCTGCATTTGGAATTTGATACCATTTTTTTCCGTCGATTTTATAGATTTCTTCTCAGAAGTTTTCTTGAGCAATCATATCAGTTGATTTTTCGTTTTGTTTGCTGGGTTTAACTGCAGTTAGAACATGCGAGGGCGTTAGTGATGCTTCAAAACAGAGTAATTACTCTGCAGCCAAACATTCATTTCGCAGTCAAGTTTTTCAACCTGTGTTGCTCAATGTGTTTTTTACTCATGGCCTCAGTCTAGGAACCTGTTATCATTCAGACATTGTAACCATAGGTTTTGCCAGAACAAGGGCCGGTTAAGAAGTGTCGGTAGTATAATTTGAATGCTTTTGCTAGTGACATTTTTCTATGAGAAAAGTTACCAATTGCAGTAGCAAGATCGAAACAAACAGTGACTGCAGAAACGTTTTCTTAGCTTCACAGTTAAATTTGCCTCTCTGTAGATATGAAAATAAGTAAATATACTGTTGTCTCTGCATAATGTCATGTACTAACAGTAAATCCATTTTCGTTAAAGTTTCATCATAATGCATCTTATGTCATGTTAATTGTTTGTACTTGTATGTTTTCTTACCCAATTTTTGTTTCTAACCCACATGAAGGGTTTTCTTTCCTGATGGTTTCGTGTTTGGAAGTTTTCAGGCCGTCGGTATCTTGAAGTTGTGACCGGATTTATATCATTTTAGCATATTGTCGTCACCCCCGACGTGTATTTCGTTTCCAGTGGTCTCAAAATGAAGAACATCATCTTGAATATGGAAGAGGCACTGCATTAAAAAGGCCAATCTCCGGTCAAAAGTCGGTAAATATTTTATAGATAAACCACCAAGCAGATTCTACCGAAAGGTTGCCTTATCTAGAACTCCCTTTCGAAAGCAGAAGATTGAATTAAAATAGCATGGACCATTCACTTTAGAAACTCTAAGGGGACCGAGTCCGCCATGAAAGAGCAAGTAAATTGATGCTATTCTGGCACATCGTGTTGTCTTTAAAGACATGTTTTCAAGGTCCTACCCCAGTGAATATTGTTCAGCAGCCATGCCTGTCCTGACGATGCTTTCTATGTTCACACGTAAGCTTTGGATTTCATTGTCCCCACCAAATATCATCACGTACCTATCTTATATTTGTAATGTTGCAGGAAGAGTATCTTGCTTTTCCTGTCGCCAGATTCATCAGGCGCCTTTCATGGAGAGAATCAAATCAACATTATTGTTTATTCATTTAGAATGTGTGTCGGAGTTCAAATTCCTGTACAGAAACGAAGAAAGAGATCATGCCTGCCTGCCTCCTACAATTATTATATATAAGACAGGTGCTAACGTCCTCAATGATCCTAAAGCAATCACTTTGCTGTGTTCTATTTCATTTTGGAGTCTTTCTGCTTGAACGTCACAGGAGAGGTGTTTTACGAAAGTGCGACCTGGATTTCTAGATCAGCGAACCCTTTGATCGGAACTTGCAAATCGAGTTAGATTCTCAAGGTTCCTTTCACATTCAATTTCATTCGATTGAAGTAAGAGTTTCACAAGCAATCATGCCTTTCTCTCTCAGCCGATAACCTTTTCATTCTGTTATAGTTTTCTCTTATTTTATACTTGCCACTCTCTTACCTTCATTTCCCATATTTAAACCACATCTATTTCCAATCCAAGAGGGAGTACAGTTTCTTATTCTGTGTGTTAAACTTTCACAAAAGTCCTGTAATCATGTCAACAAGGAACAAAGCTACTGGTATCAACAGAACACAGTATCCATCAACTAGAGACAGAGTTTCTGGGAATAGATGGTCTGGTCGGACTTGTGGGTTCAGGCTCCTGAAAAGATCAATAGGGTCACCAGTGAAGTTTCTCAAGCATTTTGGCAGGAAGGTCGCAAAAGCTCCGTGTTTAGGGAGGCGATCTTCGCCTGAAGTTTCGTCTTCAGGAAGATCAAGGCCATCTGTAGCTCCTAGTGATACTCATGTAGCTGAAGCCATAAAAGATTGCATTGAGTTCATCAACTCCTCTTCTTTGTCTAGGTCAAATTCTGTTTCTGAAAATACCACTTAAATTATCGTTGCAGCTTCAGTTATATTGTCTTGAAATTTTTTGTTGTCACCCTTTAGGAAAATGAGAAGAGAAAATAAACAGTGTAAACTTCATCTAACATTGATATGAAAAGAAAATCCTGTAAGAATCTCAGTCCAAAACTCAACTAAAAATCAATCCTGTCATAACTACTAGTTGGGTGTCGCTGCATAAATTTACGTTCTCCATTCAGCCAGGCATTAATAGATAAAACAATTTTAACAATGCCCCAATTTACGTTCTTCATTTAACTTTATGACAGGCAGTTTATTGCAATAAGGTCAGGTTATCGGTATCATGGGAGAGAAGAAAAGAAATTTCACAAGGTTTTTGCATATCCATTCATTCTCCAACCAAACCCCGTCATGCAGTAAGATTGGTAAACAAGCTAGTGTGAAGGTAGACATGTAAGTAAAGGTGATCGTGTGTGAGGAATGATTGGTCAACATTTGCAACACTCATTGATTAGTTTAATTGGGCTTAAGTCAACATCAAGAACCACTGTTTCTACTTCCAAGTTGCATGGGTGTGTGTATTTCATCTGGGAGAGAGGAATCGTAGGCTGCTCTGCGTTTACACAACCTCTGTTCTTTGAGTTTTGTTCAAGATATTGATATTACTGCAGAAGTTGGGCTGAGATCATCAAGTGTCAGGCAATGAATTAACTTCACTAAATCTGCATATATTGAGTTTTTCAGAAATTTGATTGTTCAGCTAATCCAATTTTCCTTTTCTAGAGTCTGTTTGTAGCAGATTTTTGTTTTGTATTTGGCCTTCGGCAAATATTCCATGATCAGTTTGTTTTAAACGAATCATTTCGCCCCACGAAATAGAAATGGTTCTGATGAGGATGTTAAAAAAGGACTAGGCGTAAAGATGCAAAATGCACCACCAAAATCAGTGTCAACTTCAACAACGACAGATTCTTCGCTAAGCTAGTATCAAGTTGTTTGAATTAATATCATGGATATCAAGCCTATGAAAATCCAAAACTTAATTTGCAATGAGCAAGCCGGCATATTTGAATTGGAAAGCCACATATGAAGTAATAGTGAGTTATTCTCTATTAATTCTAATCAAAATATATATTCAAACGTTAAGAAAAGAAAAAAACTGCAGCAAGAATCACTACCTGCTAAACGAAGGACATTCAAAATGAAATTAGAAAAGCTTGGTTTAATATCTTGACAATTTCTGTTTGTTTCTAACGAAGCTTTACTGGCGGAATCTAGAGAAAGCATAACCAATCCAAACTTTATCATTGCGGTGTTGGCGGCGGCAGGGCAACTCATATATTCAACAGCGAACTCAGTGTATTCGGGCTAAGAAGATCCTGGAAGGGATTGGTAAACCAGAAAGGAACTATTTCTGTAGTATCTGGTATACAATGGTGAAGCTGTGATGGAAGAGGATTAATTGAGACCCCTATCCTATTCAGCTGATGCCAACTATGTAGTCATGATCTCATCTCAAAGAGTTGAAGTTTCTAGTTGAATCATGACTGAAAGCTGTTGAGACATTGCTTCAATCTTCTTCATTTATCAGGTTATTAGCAATGGTTCTGGCTGCAGCAATTTCTTGTTTTGTAAACCTCAGTTTCACGTTGTGGGGATGAAGCAAAATAGTTTCTGTTCATTGGATTTTCTATATTGCATTAACCGATAAATTATTTCATCCAGTAACAAGCAACGATTCTTTAAAATGAATTCATAATTCTTAGACATGGAAGAGAAGGGACCACGAAGAGATAGAAACATACAGCTTAGAGTTCAAGAATCATCAAATGCAGGCAGATTAAGATTAACAGACAGTTTAATCTTTCTTGGCAAACAGTCCACCAAACCCCCCATTCTTCTTCTTCTGAGGTACAGCAACCGAGTTCCGGCGGCCACTGGCGGTGCCACCACCGTTCTTCCCCTCCACTTTCTTGAGGATGGGATCAGTCTCGTAGAACTGATCTTCCTTTTGCAAACTCCCAAGAATCCAATCAAGAAGCCCCTTCTCCTCTTTGCTTCCTCCTGCTGCTGTGGCCGCGTACACTCTAGCAGAAGGAGAAGCAAAAACAATGGGAAGAGAAGCCATTATCTTATCTGCTGGTAGCTCGTACCCCCTAAAAAATGTGGAAGCAAAGATAGTAGCGAAACTACGATGATTATATGGCTACGGTAATATATTTTTCTCGCCTATTAAGGGTAGTGAATTTTCAGCCGTTGATGGGAATGGAAAGTCGCGGGAAGTGGTTCCTGCACGAGCTCACCACCAGTGGCTTATCCTCGAACCTTTTTCTAATGGTCTTTGCCCTTTTCTTTCGAGACTGAAAAAAATGGAAGATGAGAAAAACAGGAGATATGGATACAGATTTGACACGTGGCAGATGGTACTCCATCATCACTCCTACTTATCATTGTGATAATTGATTGTATTATTATAGATAAATAATTTTAAAATCATTAAAATATTTGACCGTTTAAACAGCTTGTGATGAGAAATATGCCGGGTTTTTGTCAATGTATAAAATTAATTATGATTTTTGATATGTTTAATTTTAATATTTAATTATGATGGAAAGTGGTTTGTATATTGTATAATCGTGTTATTGTTTTAATTGATTGATATAAATATATATTGCTCTTTAATTTCCAAAAAATCAACTTTTATTTAACTGTAATGTTATTCTGCTAAGATTATGTTTATTGTTTTGTTGTTTTTGTTGTATTAATTGTTTTATTGTTTTAATGCCATCGGGAGTTTTAAATCTGAAGTATTTCGTTTTTCTCATTGTTATATTGCTGCAGGGACATTGTGTTAATTGTTTAGTTGTTGCTGCATAAAACAAAATGATAATTGTGTATATACATTCCCTTTGAAATTTCTGAAATTTGTTATTTTATTTTAATGTTATATTATTTTAGCCAGATTGCGTTAATTATTTTATGATTGTCGATGCTTAGTTTTGAGAATTTGATTATATATATATATATATATATATATATATATATATATATATATTGCGTTTTAAATTATAAATATTGTCATTTTGTTTGGTGATGGTGTTGTTCTGGTAAGATTGTGTTAATTGTTTTTATATTTGTAGTTTGCTAATTATTTCATTGCTGTTGTTTTTATTTTTAGCTGTTGTAAATTGATTGTTATATAAATATGGCACTTGCTTTTGTCAAATGATTTTTTCTAAAAGAAATGGTATATATATAAATGACCTATTTATAATCATAGATTGTGTTTTTATATAATAATATGAGTAATGAATTTAACAATTAGTTATTTACATAGGAAAAAAAATTTAACAGATTTTGTTAAGATAGTTTTGGTAATAGAAAAATTTAAAAAGTTTTTTATGGGTAAAAAACTTGTTTGTAGTAGATTTAATGATTTATAAATTTACTAATTAAATATTAAAAATAATAAAATATAACATATTAAATTATGAGGTAGTGTTTATACAATGTAATGAATATTTTGTTGTCAACAATGGTATACATATCTAGCAAAAACCCAATAATTTTTGTGATCAATGATTAAATTTGATCAATTCACTCGCGACTCTTGATTTTTGTAACTCCGACAGCGTTTGAATTATCTGTATCACTCTCTTGTTATATGTCGTTGTTGTCATCAATTGACAGGCAATAAATGGAATGAAGTGCACCATGATTGTTCGTAACAAAACAAAGTGTTTTGCTCTACTTTTCAATAAAATAAACACAGCAAAATAAACATGGTTAAAATAAACACTGCTAAACTATTATATCGCTCATATTCACATCTAAAAAGTACATAGATTAGCCAACCAGTTTTAGAGTCTAAAGCATAACAAAATTTACATATTAAGTTATAATAACAAAATGATGTCATCACAATTCCAAAAGGTAGCATTGTTTTGCAAGAAAGGATAGATACCTTGAAACAATGCAAATAGGCATGCAAAATTAGAAGAGACAAAGCTTGCTAGGAGATGAAAATCAGAGAACCATAATTAAGATTGTGATGGCATTTACGTCTAGCACCTTTGCGCATTTTTTTGTTCATCACGTTCCACATGCGCAAATATTCAATTTAGCAGAAATGCTTTAATTATAGGCTTAAATGTATAAGCAATACTAATAATGAAAAATAATATTCAGCTCAAATTATGATCGACATACAACATTGTGCCATTTAGAAAACATAAGTTCTTACAAAGGTTACGAAAAACCAATTTAAAGAGCCAATATAGTTTTGTTTTAAATAGTCAATGTTAACAAAGTAATTCAAACTCAAGTGCAACAGACCTAGAAATAGTAACAATTCCATAAACAGTAATAGTTGTGAAAATAGCAACAATGAAGTTAAAATCTAGATACAGACAAATTCAGAGTGCAAATATGGTTTGTATATTTGAAGTGTCTCAGCGGAAAAGTTGCAAGCATTGGTGCATGAAATAGTTTATAGCATAATTTGTTTGTGTGTTAGATGAAAAGGAATTGAAGAGTAAAATATAATTTGTGAAATGACATAAGCGTAAGAGTAGAAATTTTTCAGTTACCATCTTGAAATTTTTCTAGCGCTAAGTGTTATTTTGATTTATTTTATTGCTTGACTTTTTAATTGTAATTGTCCATTTAATTGATATTAACCTCTCGATACCTTTGAAGTTGAGGTCAATTATCAGTTTCTTATCTCAATTACTTATTTCATAGTTAGATTATGACGTTGAAGATCAATTTTGGTTAGAGAGTTCTTAAATTTTTCCCACTGGTTGTTATTTGGATTTGTGTTGCTTGAGTTGGTTTCTAATTTTAATTATTCATTGAATTGCTTGATTTGCTCTTGATACTTTTGAAGTCGAGGTTTATTTTCAATATCTTGTTTCGATTAATTATTTGATGTTTGCTATTTGAATTCTCGATTGGATGATTGTTTAGTTATCTAGTGAACAATTGATCTGAAAATATTAAAAATAGCGATTTAATTTTCGATTTATTTTTGTTTTGCTCTGGCACCTTTGAGGTTAATGATCTTTTAATATTTAACTGAACATTAAACATATTTTAGGAAATTATTAGTAAATTATAAGTTTTTGAAATTGTGTTAGCAGTGTCATTAATTTGCAACCTAACAAACCGGTTATGAAATAAGTATTCAAAATAAGAAATTGAAAATAAACTTGCATTTGACTTGTTAGGGAAGAGATCAATTTGAGTGAAAGTGTTCTAAAATTTGTTCTCGCTAATTGTTATTTCAATTTATGTTTTTGCTCTTGATACCTTTGAAGTTGAGGTTAATTTTTATTTATTTATTTAAGTTAATTATTTGATATCTGGTTTGTTAGACTGGAAATCAATATCGGTTCTAGTGTTGTAATTGTTTTTTTGCTGCTGATTGCTATTTAGATTTTTGTTGCTGTTTTGGTTTCTGATTTTAATTGTCGGTTTAATTGCTGTTTTGCTCTTGATATCTTTGAAGTTGAACTTTATTTTCAATTTATTATCTCAATAACTTATTTCATAGTTTGTTTGCTGAAGAGCAATTTTGTTTAAGGAGTTCAACAATTTTTTCATGCTGATTGTTATTTGGATTTGTTCTACTGATGAAGTTTTAAATTCTAATTGTTCATTTAATTATTGTTTTGCTCCTAATACTTTTGAAATCGAGGTTTATTTTCCATTTCTTATTTAAATTACTTATTTCATAGTTGAATTATTACGCTGAAGATCAATTTTGGTTAAAGAGTTTTAAAATTTTTGCTTGTTGGGTGTTGTTTGGATTTTTGTTGATGCTTTGGTTTCGATTTTAATTGTCGGTTTAATTGTTGTTTTGCTCTTGGTACCTTTGAAATTTATGTTTATTTACAATTTTTCTTTCAGTTTCCCATCTTGAAATTTTTGTCGCGCTAAGTGTTATTTTGATTTATTTTAATGCTTGACTTTTTAATTGTAATTGTCCATTTAATTGATATTAACCTCTCGATACCTTTGAAGTTGAGGTTTATTATCTTTATCTCAATTACTTATTTCATAGTTAGATTATTACGTTGAAGATCAATATTTGTTAGAGAGTTCTAAATTTTTTCTGCTGGTTGTTATTTGGATTTGTATTGTTGATTTGGTTTTTGATTCTAATTATTCATTGAATTGCTAATTTGCTATTGATACTTTTGAAGTTGAGGCTTATTTTCAATATCTTGTTTCGATTAATTATTTGATATTTTCTATTTGAATTATAGATTGGATGACTATTTAGTTACTCGTTGTGAACAATTGATCGGAAAATATTAAAAATTAGTGATTTAATTTTCGTTTCTTGTTTTGTTTTGCTCCTAGTACCTTTAAGGTTAACGATCATTTTCAATTTTTATTTTAATTACTTATTTGATAGCTGATCTATTAGGTTAAAGATTCGAGTAGAGATATTTTTATTAGGTTAAACATATTTTAGAAACCGCTAGTAAATTATAAGATTTTTAAAATTGTGTTGGCAGCATAATAATTTGCAACTTAACAAACCAGTTATGAAATAAGTATTCAAAATAAGAAATTGAAAATAAACTTATATTTGACTTGTTTGGGTAGAAATCAATTTCTATTTATGTTTCGCTCATGATACCTTTGAAGTTGAGGTTTTTATTTATTTATTTATTTATTTAAGTTAATTGTTTGATATTTGGTTTGTTAGACTCGAAATCAATTTCGGTTGAAGTGTTGTAATTTTTTCCACCGATTGCTATTTAGATTTTTATTGTTGCTTTAGTTTTCATTTTAATTGTCGATTTGCTTGTGATTTTGCTCTTGATATCTTTGAAGATGAACTTTATTTTTAATTTATTATTCCAATAACTTATTTCATAGTTTGTTTGTTATGCTGAAGAGCAATTTTGGTTAAAGAGTTCTAACATTTTTGCCCGCTGGCTGTTGTTTGGATTTTTTGTTGTTGTTTTGGTTTCTGATTTTAATTGTCGGTTTAATTGATGTTTTGCTCTTGATACCTTTGAAATTGATGTTTATTGACAATTTTTTATTTCAGTTACTCATTTTGAAATTTTTCTCTTGCTAAGTGTTATTTTGATTTATTTTACTAATTGAATTTTTAAATGTAATTTTCAATGTAATTGATATTAACATCTCGATACATTTGAAGTTGAAGTTTATTGTCAATTTCTTATCTTAATTACTTAACTCATAGTTAGATTATTATGTTAAAGATCTATTGTGGTTAGAGAGTTTTAAATTTTTTTCCGTTGGTTGTTGTTTGGATTTGTGTTCTTGATTTGGTTTCGATTTTAATTATTCATTGAATTGTTGATTTGCTCTTAATACTTTTAAAGTTGAGGTTTATTTTCAATTGCTTGTCTCGGTTAATTATTTGATTGTTTGTTCGATTCTTGATTCGCTATGTAACAATTTATCTCGAAAATATTAAAAAATAGCTATTTAATTTTTATTTATTTTTTGTTCTGCTCCTAGTACCTTTGAGGTTAACGATCCTTTTCAATTTCTTATTTTACTTACTTATTTAACAACTGATTTGTTAGGTTGAAGATTCATTAGAGATATTTTTATCAGGCTAAACATATTTTAGGAAATTGTTAGTAAATTAAAAGTTTTTTGAAACTGCGTCGGTAGCATAATTAATTTGCAGCTTAACAAACCAATTATGAAATAAGTATTTGAAATAAGAAATTGAAAATAAACTTAATCTTGAAATGTATGAACAGGGAATCAACAATTAAATTGACAATTAAATTTAAAAATTAAAAGAATCAACATGAAACTGTAAAATAATTGTTGAAAAGTGGTAACGCTAAGATAATTTGCCAAACAAAAAAATAAGGGAAACAAATTAAACGACATCAATAGAACAGTAACATTTGCAACAAGATGATAAATTAGAACATTAATTGAAAGACATATGAAAGTAAACAAAGAATAGGGCAAGACAGAGCAAGTAATTGTATTAAAGCAGCAAAACTTATTCATCTCATAGCACAATAATGCAAGGTGAACAAAGACAACGATACTGTCAATGAAATAATGGCCAAGTATATTGAGTCATGGAAAGCAATTAAATAATGTAAGATGAACATGAAGCAATAAGGGTAAACAAATAACTAACTGACATTAGAGGAATAAAAGGCTGAAGATTTTATCCCATCACGCTACAATGCAAGCTAACACATGGACAACGACATTATTAATGAAATTATGGCCAAGCATATCAAGCCATGGAAGGCAAAAAACTCTGGAAGCTGAACATGCAACAATAAATGAAAAACCAAAGAATTTACTGTCAATTCATTAACCGAAGGTCGAAGACTGACGAAAGACGATCCAGGCTCACAGAGAAAGCAAGAAATAAGTAAAGAAATGTGAAAAAGAAAGAGTTCTACAAAAAAGAAATAAGACTATCTAGGCACGCAAGCGTTGATTTTAGAAAGAGTTCTACAAAACGTGGCATAAAAATGTATGAGGTGGCTTCAAGTGGTAGTTGTGAAGAATTTAAGGCGGTGTCGAGAGAAGATATTTATTATTTTCAGGATGAGTTGTTATTTTTTTTTATCGAATCCACAATCAATAATGAGATGCATTTAATATCACTGTGGCGAAGTTAATGTGTGTTTGAAAAGAGATACCGTAGTTACACAATTAAAGAAACAACAAGTGTGCTTCAAATGTGAAAATATAAAATCACGTTGTGCATGAGTTGAATTTGTAAATCATGCAACTCTTTTGTTCTCTCGCTTATGATAGTGGAAATCACGCAAGCATTCATCTTTTATGAGGTGTTTAACGTGCACATGTGGCTCACTTTCTTTCACACGCTATGAAATCAAAAGTGCAGCTCCTAGTTGTAAAAACATCACCTAAAGAGCTAAAAGTAACACGAATATTTCCGGTAGTCGAGTATATTTCCATTAGTCGGCCGAGTGGGAGCGAGAAGTTTGGGATGTGTTTGGCTAGACTGGCTTGCGCTTTCTTTCTTCAATTAGTTTAAGAGTCTAGAATTCCCATTGAATGCCTAGTCTCAGTAAGCTTCCTACGCTCATTGATTTTATAGGCGAGAAAGTGGAAATTTGAAAAGGCATTGCATGAGTTGTTTTCTTTCATTTTTACACTGAATGTCGGTTGACAACAACCAAAGAGCATGAGCATAAATCTTGATTTTTAAAAGCATTGCACTGTGGACATTAACCAACCGAGATGTCTAACATTGCTAGGAACATGTTGCAGCGACGAATATTTTTTGATTTCTGTTGTGCAGGTTATGGGAAGAATTCATGCAATATTTTCTGATGGAACTGTGGTCACGGATGTTGAGGTATGTCTTTATCATTTCTTTATGTTGGATTAGTAGTGTTGTTCTGCCCTTGTTATTGTCGATTTTTAATTTGTTGATTATGACAGTGCAATCCATGCAACCAGCAGTGTAACAGTGTAATATAAAAAAAATATGAATAGAAAAAACAAATAGGAAAAAATGTAAAGAAAAAATATATTAGGGAAGAAAAAATTGATATTCTCATAAGATGATTAGGACATCCTGGTCATTGGAAGAAAAATCCGCAAACAAAAAAAGGAAAAAAATGGATCTGAATATTAGTTATGGTACGCGTAAACTGTCATTAACACCCGAGTTGAAAAAATTTAATAATAATAAAAATAAAATAAAAATTCCATGGAGTCATTTTCAAATCCAGGATTAAATAAGGAAAAAAAATTAAAACATAACAGTAAAAAAAATGGATTTGATACTGCGTAAACTATCATTAACACCGAGTTGAAAAAATACTAATAATAAAAATAAAAAAATCCATGGATTTAAAATCCAGGATTAAATAAGGAAAAAATTAAAACATGACAGTAAAAAAATGGATTTGATACTGCGTAAACTGTCATTAACACCCGAGTTGAAAAAATTTAATAATAATAAAAATAAAATAAAAATTCCATGGAGTCATTTTCAAATCCAGGATTAAATAAGGAAAAAAAATTAAAACATAACAGTAAAAAAAATGGATTTGAAAAGTAGTTATAGTACGCGTAAACTGTCATTGATACCCTAGTTTATAACATTAATAAGAATAAAAATTATTAAAAAAAATAATAAAAATTATAATATAAAAAAAGAGAAAACAAATTTTCCATACAGTGTAATTTAAAAAAATAATAAGGAAAGAACCAAAAGTTAAAGGAAAGCAACCTCAAAGAAAACATTATAATAAAAATAAAAAAGGAAGCAATCAATTGTAGCGATTGTTTCTAAAATGCAATTTGTGGCCAATAGATTCGAACCCTCATGCACTGCATTTTCCAGATACAGAGGAACCTCTCGGCCACACCCATTCACATGTGTATCCTCACCATACAAAATAGAAAAATATGTCATTTGAAAAAAAAAGAGCATAAACTCGCGCAAAACAGCGAGAGAAATTGCCAGTGAACAGTTTTTTCAGTGTGCGTGAACAGTGCATTTCCTACCTCTTTTAGCTCTTTAGGTAATTGGTGAAATAGTATTGAGAAAATTCATCTTTTTATAATTGTTAAAAATTGTGATAAATTGTTTCAAGTCTCAATGCTCTCAATAGAATATGGATTGAACCCAATTAATGAAAAAATTCAATCAAGAAAAAGGATAATAGAAAAGAAAATAAAAATTAAAAAAAATGAAATTGAACCTGATAAATAAATAAATAAATAATTTAATATAAAAAAAGAATCAAAGCTGATAAAAAAAATCAAATTAAAAAAAAACGCAAGATACATAGCAATCAAAATATCGATAATAAATTTGATATAATCAATAAATTACATGGATTTTTTTAGTTTTTCACAACTTCTGAAAAGTATTTTTCACTCAAAAAAAACTTTCACAAAAACCATTGAAAAATATTTTTTTTCTTAATCAACTTTTTTATCAAGGAACAATTTTTTTTTTGAAGTAGTTTTAAACCCAATTAGCAAGACATATAGTTCTAAGCCCATTAAAGGACTTGTTTTTTTTGTAGGATTTCCAACAATTATCAAGTCCAATAGTTTATTTCAGCACCTTAGCCCACTACCAGTTTTGACCTTTAGTATTTTAAAAAATAATAACAAAGGAGTTATTTCTTAATTTAATTATGTGTAAGAAAAATAATCATTCAAAACAATAAATTAGGGTCACAATTCACAATAAGATTGTCAATTCTGTTATGTTTGTCTTGTTTTAGTTTCAAAAATAGAACAAACTGAAATAAATTTTATATCGTTCAGAATCTTGGTTTGTTCTGTAAATTTCATCCAATTTCCACTTGAAATATTTTGGTTATGTTCGTTCTATTCCGAGAAAATAGTGTTTTTTTTAAATAATGAATAGTTTAATAAATTTCAATCATATCTTTTAATTTGATTGTTAGATTGAGATAAAATTTTACAATGAATCTATTGATATATATATATATATATATATATATATATATATATATATATATATATATATATATATATAATAGCATAATATATATATATATTATGTTAAAATTTTAGAGCAATCTAAAAATATAACGATCTTGCAAACATAATGATGACATTCTCATAATATTATCTAGGTTCATAATCTTGTTCAGAAAATTATTTTATTGTATCTGTTTTTAGATTATTTTTTACTAAATTTGACTATTCAACAACGAGTTTATTAGAAATTGAACTTTATAATTTGTTTTGATTCGTTTTATTTAAGTTTATCATGGTCTTATAACCCAAGTCACATATTTGAAAGGTTAAATTAGGTTGACCCGAGTTGATCTAATATATCATCATTTTAATATATTTTTTCAAGATGTTAACTTAATTTTTTTAGTTAAACTATATTTTTATCAATTTTTCATGTTATCTTTGGACTTATCAAGTCGATCTAGTTATATCAGTTCAACTCTAATTTTTTTTACTTATATTTGAAATTTAAATTGCATAATTTTAAATAATTTTATTTTTGATTTGAAATAAAATTTAATTTGTTGAATATATATATATATATATATAACATAAACAGTACAACCACAAAACAGAAGATCAAAACACTTTAAAACCAAAATATTTTATTTTAATTAAAAAACAAAACATCAACTAAAATGGAATTGATACAACCACAAAACAGAAGATCAAAACACTTTAAAACCAAAATATTTTATTTTAATTAAAAAACAAAACATCAACTAAAATAAAATTTACGATATTTATCGCAAGTAGCCATAAGTAATTGATACATACACACATCAATATACTCATGACTCGTTGAGTTGAGATGGTTCAAACGTTGTTATAAAACCCATTTCTCCTGTACCATTGTATAATAGCCCATGCCATGCGGTCACCAGAGTTACTGTATGTGCGAGTGAGTTATCTAACTCTGACTCATACTTTCCATTTACTTTTAACATATTTTTTTTATTAATATAAATCTCCAGTAATTTTTATATAAGATTTAAATATAAAATCACTTGAAAAACAAATTTTTTAATCTTAAATTTTTAACACTGATCGCATACAATATAATTAAAGTAAGATGCTCACTTATTATAATTATTATATTTTTTCAACACAATTTTTTTTAAAAATGTTTTTGAATTTTTTATAAGACTAAAAAACGGAAATAACTTGTTGAAAAAATCGGTAGCTACCTACCTAGCTAGTTGGTGGCACCATCAACTTGTTGCCAGCCAGCTTGTAAGGTAATAGAAAATGAAGCACTTCACAGTTCACAATGACTCCATTTTCTTTGTTTCTTTAAGCTACTGTAGCAACGGAATGTCGATTTCCCACATTCTTTTTCCTATTTAATTTACGTTGCCATTTACTCCCATGGCGTTGGCGGTGCGTGTTTGGTTGAGATTGTTGTGGAAATTACAGGTGAAGTATATTGTGCGATCTTTTCAGTTTTTATTTACAAAAACAGTCTATTTAAAATTATGAAAAAAAAATTCCAAAATTAGTTTAAATTGACTTATTTTAGTAAAATACTATTTTTTAAAAGTTTTTTTTTAACTTTAACAGAGTCTTTTCCTTTTCATATTTCACCACCATGACCGAATCAAACCAAAAATTTAAACCAAACCGGAAAAATAAAAAGTTTTCTTATGGTATTTTTTTTAATTTGAACTGTTTCGGTTTAATTTTAATTTGCTGATTTTAGCTTTATGAAACCGAAATCAAACTGGAAATTTTTAAAAATATTCTAATCAATTTTTTTAATTGTTTGATTTTTCTCAATTAGTTTTTTTTTTCAGTTTAATTAATTATTTTTGTCTCACCCCTAGTTTTGTACAAGCCCTAGTTTGGAGTTTGGACGTGTGCTATAATATTCAAGGAGTTGGTGTCAGTTTTCCCCAAGAAAAGGCAACAGGAGACGTTAGGGTGAGATTTTAATGTCTTTCTTTCGACGTTTCCTCTCCTCGTAGAACCACTACACTTAATTTGTCAAATTAACTTGTCTCAGCTTTTCTTTTTCGTTGCATGCTTTAGATCTTCTCCAGCTCTTGGAACAATCCCGATTTTCTCATTGCGGTTCATCCGTCTCTAACTACTCTCTTTCTAGAACAATATATTAGTCGGTAAATGTTTCTGAAATTAAGAGCCGGCCGGTCCTTACTAAACAAGAGAACAGCTAGCCTGTCTTCGATATTGACCATCTTAAGTTAGCCAGCTCGCATCACTCTTCCGGGTTTGGATATAGCTAGCTAGATTGAAAAACTATGAACATGTAATTGACCCCATCATTGCATGCATCCTCTTATTTATTAACAACGCACGTATAACAAAGTTTATGGACTATATATATGTGTGTGTGTGTGTGCCCGGGCTCTCGTGTGCTCAAATATTCAAATTTGGAATCACCAAAAATATGAATGATGCGTGAATCTCCGTGTATACTCGAGAAAAATCACGTGGGATTCCAGTGAAAATCAATTCTAAGCAACGGTCTATATATATATAGACGCACATGCATTATCCTGAAGCATTTTTTTATGTGAGTTTGCATGAGGGAACATGTGGTGAATTACAGCACTGTTCTTTCTTTATAAAGACTAGCAAGGAAAAAAGGTGTTCAAAAATAGGATAAAATATATAAGCAAACCAGATTTAACTGGGTTCGAAACTTGTTGGGGTCAGTTTCCAGCAAACAAGTCTCTTAAACGATGACAGCGAGTATTTGGCATATTGCGCACCAACTCGGGTGACCAGAAGTGATCCACTAAATTTAATTTGCATGGTTTTCGTGTGCCTAGCTTCACTCTCACAGTTCCTATCAACCCAACAGGGATCTCCATGCACAAATTTCCCAACAACTGCTCCTAAAAACTATCTTTTAATGCCATATTATATATAGCACCTCTTTACACCATCCCTCTCATTAAGTGTCCTTTGCAGCCCCCGTCCGAAAAAATACAGCAACCTTGAAATGGAAACCTTGCCTCTCCTCTTAACCCTAGCAGCTGCTGCATCGGTTTATCTTCTATGGTTCTATCTCCTGGCTCGGAAACTGACCGGCCCAAAAGTATGGCCTGTGGTGGGTAGCCTTCCACTTCTGTTCATGAACCGGAGAAAGATCCATGATTGGATTGCCGGTAACCTCCGCGCGACTGGTGGGGTCGGAACCTACCAAACCTGCACAATAGCGCTTCCTTTCTTGGCGCGCAAACAAGGGTTCTACACGGTCACCTGCCACCCCAAAAACATCGAGCATGTTCTTCGAACCAGGTTTGATAACTATCCCAAAGGACCCGACTGGCAAACTGCGTTTCATGATCTTTTAGGCCAGGGGATCTTTAATAGTGATGGAGAAACGTGGCTCATTCAACGCAAGACTGCAGCTTTGGAGTTCACTACCCGGACTTTACGGCAAGCCATGGCTCGATGGGTGAGCCAGACAATCAAGAATCGTCTGTGGAGCATCCTGGACAAGGCAGTTGCAGAGAAGTTTTCGGTGGACTTGCAGGATTTGTTGCTTCGCTTAACCTTCGACAACATATGCGGACTCACATTTGGCAAAGATCCGCGAACTCTCTCGCCAGAAATGCCAGAAAATCCATTCGCTGCTGCCTTTGACACAGCCACTGAGGCTACCCTACAGAGGATTCTTTACCCTGGTTTCTTGTGGAGAGTGGAGAAGCTTTTAGGAATTGGAGCAGAGAAGAGATTGAAGAAGAGCCTCGAAGTTGTCGAAACATACATGAATGACGCCATCGAAGCGCGCAAAGAAAACCCATCTGATGATTTATTATCGCGATTCATGAAGAAGAAAGACGTCGACGGTAACCACTTTCCGATCTCTGTTCTTCAACGAATTGCTCTCAACTTTGTCCTTGCCGGCCGCGATACCTCATCCGTTGCTCTTAGCTGGTTCTTCTGGCTGGTCATGAACCATCCTGAGGTCGAAGCAAAGATAATCAAGGAGATATCAACTATACTCACCGAAACACGTGGAAACGATCACCAGAAATGGATTGATGAGCCTCTAGTCTTCGACGAAGCTGATAAACTGGTTTATCTCAAAGCAGCATTATCTGAAACATTGCGTTTATACCCGTCAGTGCCACAGGATTTCAAATACGTCGTAGCAAACGATGTTCTGCCTGACGGTACACACGTGCCAGCTGGTTCAACGATTACATATTCCATTTATTCTGTCGGAAGGATGAAGAGCATATGGGGTGAGGACTGCATGGAGTTTAAGCCAGAGCGATGGCTATCACCAGAAGGGGACAAGTTTGAACCACCTAAAGATGGCTACAAGTTTGTGGCCTTCAATGCTGGACCCAGGACTTGCCTGGGGAAGGACTTGGCTTACTTGCAAATGAAGTCCGTGGCTTCAGCTGTGCTGCTTCGCTACCGTTTATCACTGGTTCCTGGTCACCGTGTACAGCAGAAGATGTCTCTTACATTGTTCATGAAGAATGGGCTCCATGTGTTCTTGCATCCTCGTACTCTCGCGTAAGATCAGTGTCTCGCCATTCTCGTGTTTCTGGAGTTAATTTGTCTTGCTCGACTCTGCATTGCTCGGTGTTTACAGGAGACGACCAGTCGCAAATCATGGGGGTATAACTGCCCATTAATTATTCTGTTAAAGGGTTATTTTTATTTGTTTTTTGTTTCCGTTTTTAAATCCAGTTGCACATCTAGATTGGAGGGTATACGAGTGTTTAATTTGTCGTGTAATTAATGTTGTATATTTCATATCAACAGGTGTTACTTTCACGCGATTATGTGAAAGAAAAAGAAGAAAAATATTACACTCTACTATTATTAACTCTTGCCTGCTATTATGCTTAAGAATCTGCAACAAGTTTCCCAGCCTACCGCTATGAAAGTTGAGCATGCATGGTTAATAGGTTATGAAATGTCATGATGTAAATTTAAATACATGCATGCATATATATACATATATATATATAGGTGGCTATTATTTATCATCAGTGGTAAAAAGGAATGAGCTGTCTCTACCTCAGTTGGTCTGTCAAGTTTCCCTCTTGAGGCTGTTCTTTCGGTGTTGGGGTTGAGGTTGGCCGCAAAGGTGAATTAACAAGTTACCTGACTTTTTGATGATCTAAAGTCATAAATGGTTCATCACTGGATCTGATTAGACAAAAGATACATCTAATAAATGACTGCCATTTGAAAGTTGCATCGACCTGGACAAAAACTAATTAAAAACAGGGATCCACATATAGTTCTATCGATTTCTCTGAGTAAAACCATTGAATCAAGCTCACTCTTCAACGGAAAAAAAGTTGTCCCACACAGATTATACCAAAAGATGTATACACGAAAAAAAAAAAAAAAAAGCTAATGCAATTTTTAGCTGGATTGATAAATGGATAATAAAACTACAGCGAAAGCAAAAACGAATCAGGAAACATACCGTAAAATCATAGAATTGATTCATTAGGTATTGAATGTAACATTTACAAGCAGGTTTGGAGATACTTTACAGGTATATTCTTCATTGAGATGTAAGCAATTGTTTCATCTGTGCTAGAGGCCCTGACATGCATGCAACACAAAATTTGAGCTCAATTTTGGCGTTCAGAAATTTTACAGGGTCTTCGAGCTCAGGAATTTTGTATGAAATTATTTGTCTAGTTGCTCTTCCATTTAATCTCGTTCACAATTTCACCTTTTCTCATTCAGTCAACTGACCCTTCTGTATTGGTGAGGGAATCACCGGGGCTTGAGCTGTCCCATATATTAACTTCCATGAAAGCTAATCCAATATTTTCTCACCCGTTGAAAAGAGGTTCCAGACCACTGTTCCAACCAAGTAGAGCCCAACCGAAACATTGAAAACATCATCCCAGGAACCTGAGAAGGCAATGAGGGAGAGTGAATCAATGCACGAGAATCAGATGTTGTAAGATTCAGCGTCTCAATTTTCAATAAAGAAGGCAGGGAGTGAGCCACACAGGAAATGGCGATGTAAATCATAGTTTCTGAAGCATTCAACAGCTTGGATTAAAAGGCAACAGTTAACTAAAGGCAATGAGAATCTAGCAGGGTAACACGGCCATTTCCCTGTTCTTTTTTATGTATTCAAAATGAGGACCAGGACCACTGAAGTTTTCTTATCAGAAAATTTAACGGAATCCTTAGTTTTTAGCTTCTAACAGTTTGACTTTCTTTGTTAGAAATAGAAACAAATACATTACAATTTACAGCTAGAGGGATTGAACCTTGAGGCCCAAATAACTGCCACTCCAAGAAAGCAACTTCGGTGTAAAAAGGCTTCATTTTATGACGAGTGATGCTAGGGGTGACAACATTAAATTTTCCTCAGGAATGGGTTTCAAATCCTATCATGTTCAGAAGAGAAGAGCATGATAGATCATGTTCCAAATTATCTTGATTAAAAAGGAGAATAGTAGCCAGTTAGTTTTTGCCATCTAAAATCATGCCCATTTATTTTGAATCTGATGATTTAGATATTTAGATGTAGTGAACATTACAAAGCATAAGAAAAAAAAATGAAAAAACCTGAATCTGAAAGAGTGAACCTGCCATATCATTTCATTAAATAGATGACATATCACCCTATTATAGTTTGCCACATTAGTAGTGACGTAAATTTATTAAAACTGTTAGTATCCTACACCACGCAGTGGAGGCCATCTTTTTTTTCCCCTTTTCCTTTTCCTTTATCTGATTTACTAAACCTTGCACTAGATGATGGGAGGCAACCCTCTTCATCCTCTAAACCTATTCTAGGATTTGAATATGAGACCTCCAATTTGAAAATCCTAAGTTTTAACCATCCACTAGTCCTCTTGGAAACTAGGACTTAGCTCTAATACACAAAGTTAAAAAAAAAAAAAAAAAAAAACTGTCTTTAAAACCATAACAAGGTTATTTTAAACAAAAATTCTATTTTCAAGCCTTCAAATTGGTACCACTAAAGTTGTTCCAAATCACAGACCAGAATGTATTAAGCTAGAAGTGACTTGGACAACTTTGGCTTCCAAGAGAATTTCATTTTTTTTCTATTGGTTTTCTTCAAGGATGGTATAGTAGACATTAGAATTTGTCTTACCAGCAGCAATAAATGCCAAGAATGAGTTCTTACCATGTTGCAAGATGTAACCAGTTGCTGCAGTTCCTAACACCCCTGCCAATACTCCAGCTGTATTGGATAGACCAAGCAACACTCCCTGGAAATAAATTAGAAATAAAGTAGAAACAATTAAGTAAAAATTCCTAGGAAATAGACAGCATAAACAGCTACTCAACATTGAATTTCAAAGAACTATACAACAACAACAGCTGTTCAACATTGAATTCCAAAGACCTCTTGAAAGGCACCCAATGGTAGATGATTCGTGACAGCAATTGAAACACAATTGGTAGCCCCCACTACTAAACAAGCCAAATGTAGGTCATCAACAGACAACAGCATTACAAGGATAGATACTCACAGAATATCGAGGGGCAATATCTTGATGGTTTGAATATAAACCAGACTGGGAAAATGCATCAGTTCCCTGTTGAAGAAAAAGCAGTTACGGCAAGAGAGGAGAGTTTGAAAAAAAAAATTGATCTCATTCCACTAAATCTAAAAAGATACAGAAAAAATTATTAAACTCTAAACAGAAATTTCTCAGAGTTGAGATGGGACAGCTAAACTCCATTTATAGTCGGCCATAAATAGAACTTACAAGACAGACAAAAGCACAAGCAAATAAGCCATAATAAATGGTAAACAATGTGCAATACCTTTGCACGCTAATACATATACTGTCTATTGCTACTTAAATTTTGAAAAGCGGAACAGTGCATGTTTAGATGTAAGAAGCTAACCTGGCTGCATGCCATGCACAGAACAGCCATTGCAGGAGAATCAACGTGGCTCAACTGAGTTAGGAAGAAGGCAGGGCCAAGAAAGCCAATTGATTGCATGATCTGTTAAGGAGGATGGAGAGCATGTTCAGTTAGTCATACAAAGTTGAACGAGTGAAGAAACATGATGAAATAAATAGTGCTTAACATCACTATTATAGAGCATGTTTCATTTGCCATGTAAAGTTGAATGACCGAAGAAAGTACAAGAAATAAATAGTGCTAAGAAGAAGCAAATAAAGCAGAGATGATGAGAGAGGGGGGATTGGCGGATTTTGCACCACCCTTAATGATACCTTACGGACTGTTGTTACAGATAAACCTTTGCTCACAAGAGTATCTGCAATCCACCCTCCCAAATTTGCAGAAAATGCCATTGTAAGCCAGGGCAAGACACAGAAAAGGCTAGATTCGGTAAGATTGAACTTCAAGACCTGTATAGACAAAAGGAAATTGTGCTCGGTGGTATTATCAAGAGAAAATTGTTTTTATAGAAATGTTATTGCCAAGCTATA
Source organism: Salix exigua (assembly GCA_032356905.1). Classification (NCBI taxonomy): domain Eukaryota; kingdom Viridiplantae; phylum Streptophyta; class Magnoliopsida; order Malpighiales; family Salicaceae; genus Salix; species Salix exigua. Next base: position 4,839,632 of record CM063596.1, read on the forward strand.
AATCTCTTCTGCAATTTGTATGTTATTGCCAAGCTATAAATCTCTTCTGCAATTTGTCAACAAGAAGATAGCAAAACTGAAGGTCAAAGAGACAGTGGCATGTACTTCCTTGATTCAATGCATTGTTAACAGAATTTGACAAGGAGGTTAACGTACAGGATAGATGAATTGTAAGTTAATTGTGTATCTTATAACAAGTACCCTTTTATGGTTTCATTCCTACCTGTACCTCACATGTTACAATGTGTGAAGATAACATCAACAAGATTTTTAAAACCCTTTGAGAGTCTAAGACACATAAAGGGTTGCTTAATAAGGAGTCCAAGACACCTTGCCTCCAATGGTGTCTCCTGTCCTTCTCAAATTCTGGTTTAAGAAACAATAACATGCATAGTAATTGGAACCACAGCAATAATGGTCATCAAAACAACTTTGGTTCTCATTTCTTGGCTCCTGATGTTTTTGGTACAGCACCTATTGCCTTTAGTCAACTCTGCCATGACTCAAGTCATTTTGCTCCAATATGTCTTACGCTCTTGCAGTTTACCCATCCACATGTGCCCAACTCCTTGCACACTGCATTTGCTAGATTAAAGATTACAGGATAGCCGCAGACTACTACTTCTAGTCTTGTTTACACAACTTCTTTGCATGACCCTTCTTGGTATCTTGACACGAGTGCCAACACTCACATGATTGGAATTCGGGTCTTCTCCAGCAATGCATCTTGTACAATGGTCATGATACAATTCATCTGGGCAATAGAGATCAGATGCCTATTTCCTATACGGGTAACATGTTTTGTGTGCCTTTGATTCTCAACATTTTTATATTTTTTATCTGTCTAATATTTCTAAAATGATAACCTAAGCGACTGTACCATATTGATGATATGGTACAGTCGCTTAGGTTATCATTTTGGGTAAAACAATGTTTTTTTAGGCAAAAATCACCAGTTAGGTTCCAAATTTAAATTCCAAAAATCTTTTTTGTAAAGGTTGTGCTTTGGGTAAATCCATAGGTTCAGCTTACAAATTCTTATGCAGTACATACTCTTTTTTTTCTCTTGTGCATTATGATGTTTGGCAATGTCCTATTTCTTCTGTCAAAAGCTATAAATATTAAGTGTTGTTTATTGATAAATTTACTCAGTTTACTTGGTTATATTTCTTGAAACATAAGTCTACGGTTTTTTCTCATTTTAAGATTTTTTTGTCATGCATTACGACTTAATTCTCTGCTTTCTTATAACAGCTTCAAAGTGATGGCAACAAAAAATATGATAATGAGGCGTTTCAAGCACTCTGCTCCTCTTAAGGAATTTATCATCGTGTTTCTTACCCCTATACACCTCATCATAATGGCTTTGCTAAATGCAAGCACCATCACATTGCTGACATGTCTTAAACTCTTTTTCTCTCGAGTCAAGTTTCTACTTGTCATTAGGTTGATGTTGTCTCCTTTGTTGTTTTTCTCATCAATTGTCCTCTTTCACTTATTCTTTACTAGTGTTCCCCTTATTCTGGTCCATATGAAAAAATTTCTTTATATTCTAAGCTGCGAGTTTTTGGTTATGCATGTTATCCTCATTTAGGTACATATATGACTAACAAACTTTTACCAATAAATGTTATGTCTTTCTAAGTTACAGCTTTCCATATAAAAGGTACAAATGCCTTCATCGCACGCACTACTAGCTGTTTCTACATTTCTTGTCATGTTTGCTTTCATGAACATTCATTTCCTTTTGCTGCACAAATATTTGCCTCATCCTAATGAATGGGTTGCAATCCCCGTTTCACCCCCTCCTATTACTCTGTCATATCTCAAGCATCATTTTCCTCACACATGCCCCTATTTAAACATACCAGTGTTGCTCACATCCACCTCTTGAGCCCATTGTTGATGGGTATATTTCCGAATTTGGATCACTGGTTAGTGTGTGTCATCCTGTGTTTACTCGTCACTAGGTTGGTACTCTTCTCCCTAGAGTTCGCACTGATGGCACCATTTAGTATCCTATACCCCGTGTTTTGTTGGCCCATTCTTCTCTTACTTTCAAAGAACCTACTTGTTTCTCTCGGTTCGTTTTCCTGAGTAGTGTGAAGCCATTTCTTCTCAAGAATTAGACATGAGTTATTATTCCTTCTTTTTGGCAACATGTGGTTAAATGCAGGGGCTTTTAAGCTTAAACGGAAGTCAGATGAGTCTATTAAGAAGTACAAGGCTCACCTTATTGCTAAGGGGTTCCATCAACAACGTGGTATTGATTTTGACAAGACTTTCAGTCCTATGGTCCAGCCCACAACAGTTTGGAATCTTCTTACTGTGGTAATGTTCTCTGGTTAGGTTCTTCATCAACTGGATGTGAAGAATGCATTTTTTCATGGTTATTTGGACATTACTGTTTTTATATCTCAGCCTTCAAGGTTTGTTGATCCAAATTGCCCAACTCATGTATGTCAACTTCATAGAGCCATTTATGGTCTAACACAGACTCCTCATGCTTGGTTTCAACAGCTTACTGGCTTTTTACTCTAGTTTGGGTTTGTTCAAATTGTCGTCATGAGAACCATATAGTTTCTTGGTGTGCTAAGAAATAAATGACAATTTTAGCTCATGTTTGTGCAAAAACTACATGGATCTCTCATCTACTTCATCCTTGGGGACAATTTTAGCTCATAATTGTGCAGAAATGACATTTATAGCTAATTAATGTATACATTGTTACAGTAGTTTGGTTATACATAGACTAGGGGTTCCTTTATATTTCCTATTGTGACGGTAGTTTGGTTATATATATATTCCTCCAACAGGTCAAATCATTCAATTGTGTTTGGAAAAAAAGACTTACTTGGTTATAATATGTTGGCATCCATGTCAAAAGAATAAATGTGCCCCAGTTGTGACAGAAGTGAGACACTATTAGGGCCCATACAGGGGCTTTCGATAAGATTAGTCCCCAAGGGATTGTTTCAACAGGTTCCTTGGAAAAACTGTTCGCAAAAATCAACTTCTTTTCCGCAGGCCGCAGTTGAGGATCGTCGTGAGGTGAACTGTGTGCCTATAGGTAGAAAGAACGAAAAATGAGCACCTTTCAAGGTGACACATTCTTTTTAGGGAAAAGAAACCTTAATTTAAAGCAAGTTTTGCACAAGGAATCATAATTTGCATGGACAGGAAAATTAAAGGCTAAACAGAGGTTTAGCCATCTAGTTTATGGATCTTGTTAGTACCAAAAAGCTTTTTGTAATAGTAATGAAATTATAATTTTACTATTTCTGCAACTTCCAATAAGTTGGCAAGAAACATGCCATATGAAAAACAATGATAATCTACAAAGTACAAAATTTACCTTACTGAGCCATGCAGCAAACCAAACCGTTCCTAGAGAACCAAAGGAGTAAAAAACCGATGGCCATCCATACTGATGTATTAAGAATGGTGAAAAGGCCAAGCCAGTAACTGATCCAAGGTACATCCCGCTGTACACAAACGCTAATGATCTACTCCTCTCTGATACAGGAACCCATTTGGACAGAATGTTATTCATGGCAGGCATCGCAACACCCTGAAGCAGCACCAAATTAATTTAACAAGCACCCAACGCATAATATGACACAGTCACTCGTTTTTTTCTTTTTCTTGCTAGACATCTTACCTCACCAATCCCCATGAAAGCGCGAACAACGAGCAGGAAGGGCAATCCAACTTTAGCAGCAACAGGAGTAAGAATCGTAGCAACGGACCACCAAATGACACCAAATCCCAAAACCTTCTTCCCACCCACTTTGTCCGCCCAAATGCCACCAGCAATCTTTCAAGTAGAAAAAAAATGTGAAATAAAATTATTAACAAGAAAATACATAATAAAAATTAAGAAATAAAACAAAAGGCTTGTTAAAGTTACCTGGGTGAGTAAGTAGCCCCAGAAAAATGAAGACTGGATCAACCCGACAGTAGCTGGGTTCCAATTGTTCTCGGCTGACATTGGAAGTATTGCAATGCTCATATTTACCTGCCAAACAGTATCTGGTCATAATTTACTTCTTAATTACCCAAAAAAATCTAAATACACTATCATTTTCCATAATCAGAGTCAGAGTACTATTTATTTTCTCCTCTTTATAATAATTCATCACAATAAAAAGGAAAAGGAAAAAAAAAAGAGCAAGGCAAATGTGAGCAACATACTCTATCCATATTGCATAGAAGAAAAGCCGAGAAACAAAGAATGACAATGACCCATCGTTTAGGGAACTCTTCCCACCACGGCACCGTACTATCCAGAACAACATCCTCCAAAGCATCCTTCTCCAACTTCACCGATTCCGGAACCGAATCCACTATCTCGTACCGCTCCGACTTAACATCAGCATACACTTTCCCTGTCTCACCTCGACCCGAATTCCTCACCGAGACCCGAAAAACACAGCATCGGTAATCAGCATGTAACCGGACTCGGAAATTAAGCCGCTCTCTAGGTCTTCTTTTAGGGGATGAGATATCGGGAGTAGATTTTAGAGGGCGGAAAGTAGGGTCGGTGAAAGAGTAGAGAAGAGCTCTACTGGTATTCATGGTGGTGCCGTTATGAAGGGTAACTGTTTTTGTTTTTTTACCACATGTGTGCAGGAGAGAGCAGGATATGATATTTTGAATAGTAGTAGAGGAAGGGATCAGGGGATTGGTTCTGGTTTTGACATGTGTCTTCCTGTGATTGAAGGAAATTTTGGGCGGGGAGGCTTACAGCAAACAATTTCAGCTGCAAGTTGGCGGTTACTGTTATACAACCGGTTTGTAATAATTTGTATTTGCTTTTAAAAGAACTTTTAAAACAATTCAATTTTTTTTATTGTTTTTAAATTTATTTTTTATTTATTAAGATTATTTTAATAAAATGATATTAAAAATATATGTTAAAAAAACCAGTAACTACAATATCAAATAGGTTCATA
>CM063596.1:4845086-4860087 GCA_032356905.1 Salix exigua
TATAAGTTGCATCTGTTGCATTTGCTTTCCCTCTGTTGATGATTTTGATTTCTTCATTTGCCTTTTGACAGATATCCCTCTGTATTTCCCTCTACAACAGCCTCTGCTACATGATTTCCAGCATTTGCATTTCCCTCTTCATCTTCCTTTTGACATGCAGCTTCTTCTGCTGCATCAGCTTTAGAACCATCTTCCCATTCTAATTCTATCATCACTACTGCATGATATTGTTCATCCCAATCCCAACTACTATTCTCATCAAATTTAACATCACGACTGATAAGGATTTTCTTCAAGATGGGATTGAATAGCCGATAGGCCTTTGAGCCTTCACTAACCCCAAGCAGTACACATTTCATGCTTTTATCATCTAACTTGGTCCTGTGATTATTTGGAATATGGATATATGAAATACACCCAAAAACCCTGAAATAACTTACTGATGGTATGATGCCACTCCATGCCTCCTCGGGTGTTTGGTTTTTGACTGCAAATGTGAGACTTCTATTGAGCACATGGACTGTCCAGTTTGCTGCTTCAGGCCAGAAAATCTTTGGCATCTTATTCTCATTCAATAGGCTTCGAACCATGTTCATGATGATTCAGTTCTTACGTTCAGCTACTTCGTTTTGCTGCAGGGTGTAAGCTGTTGTCAATTGACGATGAATCCCATTTTCAATGCAAATCTCAGCAAATTCGTGAGATGTAAACTCCCCTCCATGATCCGTGCATAGACTTTTAATGTTTGCATCTGTTTCTTTCTCCACAAGGCTTTTGGATGCTTTAAAGGATTGAAAAGTTTTTGACTTCTCTGATAGAAAATAAACCCAAATCTTGAGACTGAAATCATCGATAAAGGTGAGTAGATACCTTTTCTTATTGTTGCTTGTTGGCTTTATCGGTCCACATAGGTCTGCATGAATTAGTTGTAGGATTTTACAAGCTCTCCAGGTACTCCTTTTGGGAAATGGGTCTCTTGATTGCTTGCTTACCAAACAACTCTTGCACACTTTTGGGGAGTCTTTGATATGGGGTAATCCTTTCACCATATGCTTCTGCTGCAAAGTCTTCAATCCCCCAATACTCAAGTGCCCAAATCGACAGTGCCATAACTGAACTGGATCATCTGTTAGAACATTGAAGCATGACTGATTATTTGGTTGATACTGAGTAGTAAGAGTGAACATGCGATTTGCAGTCATGATGGTCTCCATGATCAATCCTTTTTTATGATGATATATCTTGCATCTTTCGGTTGAATGAGAATAGCAAGTCCTTTCTTTTGAAGCTGACCAATACGTAGAAGATTGGTTTTCAAATTAGGCACGTAGAAGACTCCCGTAATCACCCGTGCCATTCCATTCACTTGCAGTCGAATATTGCCTCTCCCCAACACAACCATACTAGTGTTGTTCCCTAACTTCACAGTTTCTCTAAAGCTATCAATAAAATCAGAGAACAATTCCCTTTTACCACACATATGATTGCTATAATCTGAGTCGAGAAACCAAATATCTTCCTTGATCCCCTGAGTGTCCAAGTACACCATCAACAACATCTCTTCAAAAACCTCTACGTAGTTTGCCTTAGTTTCCTTATTTTTCTAGGACACTCATATTGAAAGTGTCTTAATTGATGACAATTATAACATTCAATCATTGTCTTGTCAAAGCTCTGTCGACCACTTCCTCTACCTCTTCCACGATAGCCTCCTCGATCACGTTCCCTTCCATCATAATTTTCTTGATACGATACCTTCAGTGCTTGCTCCTCCATATCATGCCCAACCATTCTCTGCTCATGCACCAGCAAACTACTTTGTAGTTCATCAATTGAGAGAATGTCTAAATCTTTAGATTCCTCAATTGAACAAACTACATAATCATATTTAGGTGTCATCGATCTCATGATCTTCTCAATGACTTCTACATCCGTCAGTTTGTCACCATTAATCCTTCTCTTGTTGGCTATGGTCAGTGTTCAACCAAAGAACTTGTTGACAGTCTCTCTTGTCTTCATGTGAAGCATTTCAAACTCCTTTCGAAATGCCTGCAATTGTGTTCGCTTGACTCGATTAGTTCCCTGATACTTTTGCTTCAGCAAATCCCAAATCTCCTTAGCTGTATTCTTGTCAAGATTGTTTCCAAGACAACTCTATCAATTGATTGGAACTAGTAGTTCTTAGCTTTTAGATCTTTCAATTTATGTTCCTCCAGTACTTCCCATTGTTCTATCTCGAGTAAGGCTTCTTCTGCTACTGCAGGTATTCCGTGCTCCACAAGACTCCAGTATTCCTTTGAACGTAGAAAGTTTTCCATCAGCATTGCCCAGTAATCATAATAATGCCCATCCAATTTTGGATTGGATGTTTGCACAAAGCCACTGCCTTCTCCTGCCATATCTTCATATTGCTTTTGCTCAACAAATTACTATCTCTCAAGTTTTGATCAGGAGCCCAAGTTACAAGCTCTGATACCAAATGTAAACTCTCAGTGTTTAGGTGTTTATTAAATCAGTACTTGAGTTACTGGAACCACACAATATTCAAAGAAACAGAGGCTATTAATAAGCCTTTACAAAGAAACTGAATAATGAAAAACTGCAGCCCACGTTGTACATTATCCTAAACGTGGTATATGACTAAACATGAAAGGAAATAACTGAAAACAACTGCTTAGTAATGGGTGAACCATTACGTTTAATAAAACTAATAACTTAACACGGGACTGGTCACCTTAGCGGATTACTGCAAGATGGTTCGTTTATTCAGCTTACAGATGAAGATAATAGAAATATTATTGTAATTGTTTTTTTAAATAAATTAATTAAAAGGTTTATTATGTGGTTGAAATTATTTTTAAAAATATATTTTTGTTTAGAAATAGATTAAAATATATTTTTATATATTTTAAAAATTATTTTTAATGATCTTAAAAATAAAAAAGCAAAATTACTTTTGAAACATAAATGTCTCTATTTTTATTTTTTAAAAAAACATTTTTGAATGCAATATCTTAAATCTAGTCCATGCATATAAGCAAAATTACAATAATCTTTTAAGTACAATTTTAATTTTGAAGATTATTTCTCTCGCTCTTTTTTTTATTACATATAAGTGGTAAAATACTTTTTTATTGTCTATAACAAAAATTATATATAGGCCTTTTGAATTTGAAGCACTTTTGTAGCTAAAAATTCTTGTAATTACAAAATAAAAAAGTTTATGCATGTAATAAAACAAACCGAGAAATACACATGTCAATAATTCTTTTTAAAAGTAATTAATAATAAAATAAAAAAATATATAAATCAAGATATTTAATCTCGCAAAATTTATTATTTATCTTATTGTATTTGCTAAATTAAAACAATGTTTTAATCATTCAAATGATAATATAAAATAGATATAAATATGTATTAAATCATTTAAATAAAAAACTATACAAGCTATATATATTAAAATTAAATATTTAATATAAAAGGCATGCAATTAATGTTACCAAATCCAGCTCCAGTACCTAGACAAATCCTTGAAACAATTTGCATGTGACAGGGCCCAGAAATTAAGAAGATAGAAGCAGGTTTCGGCCGAATTTGTTGCCGACAAGAAAAGAAATTAAGGAATTGTTATCATATTTGCAGTCGTTATCTTCCCTTCCTCATGTTTCTTGCGATAAACAGATATCTTCTCCAACAAGTCATCCATTGCATGGTTGTCCAGTCCATTCGGATCGAAACAGACAGAACGACCCGTAACAATAAAAAAAAAACAAAATAAAAAGTTTTTATTCCGGCCTGTGAAATACACTAGAATTATATATATATATATATAAATAAATAAATAATAAAAAATATAAAATTATTGTATCAACTTTAATTTTATAAAAACTAAAAATTATATATATTTTTTAATTTTTATATATAATTAATTATATATGAACAATACAACTCCGAAACAGCATACCGAAATACCAGTACCAATAAAAATACAAAATGCCAACCAACACAAAATGGACGTGAAAATTATGATCCGTTGACATCACTCCGACAATTTTTTTTCTTAATTTTACAAATTCTGGTGGTGCTTGATTGTCAAAGATAACGAAACCTAGAAAATTGTTCTTGCCGGAACGCGAATATCGGAGATAAACATGGGACCACCGAAGGCTGCAATGACGCCACAAATGAAGACTTGCCATGTAAGCTTGGCAGGGAAGTCTTGCCACCGCCGGATTCAGTCAAGGATAAAGCCAGTCGTGGTTGCGAGTTTAGCAAGCCACTTCAGTTAGTTAGGAAGTCTTACAGCCATGATTTATAAGGTTGGATTGCATGAATAAAAAATTCATGGATGCCCAATTCTTATCCATAGATATTATTATGCATGAAGTTGTTTTTGAGCTAGCCGATCATTAATTATCATCTCTGCATGCACCGTAAGAAAGAAGAAAAAAAATCTGAGTTCGGATTTTCAACTAATTCCTAAAATCTTTCATTGAAGTTCTGGTTTCAATTATTCTTAATTATATTCTTGAGTTTTATCAGTTTAAGTTTTTATATGAAATAATTATTTAACATAGTATTAGAGTCTTGTTTACCCAGCGGTCACGAGTTCGAATCTCACCACCCCTATTCTATTTGATAAAAATCAAGCACAAGATAGTTTAGGTCCGTGTGCAAGTTTCAAATCCGAGAGGTTTTCACGTGAGGAAATATATTAGAGAATAATATAAATCATATTCTAGAGTCTCTTATAGGTAAAAAACTAATAATTGATGTTAGTTCCCTAATATCTTTTTCAGAGTATGACAAACACTATCACCCAAGAAATGAATTATCTATCTTGTTGACCGCAAAGGGTTGTGGCCTAGTGGCGCAGAGGAGCGCCCTCCCACTTTCGAACTCAGGTTCGAGTCCTAGTGGGAGTGAGGTGGGAGGGTACCTCCCCTCATTTCTCTGGATCCTTTCCTGCGTGGTACGCCTGTCACTCCCGCGGTGCTTTGCATGCTCATTTGGGTTTGCAGGGTGTTCAAGTGAGCCGGGGAATAGTCGAGGTGCACGTAACCTGGTCCGGACACCCCGGTTATCAAAAAAAAATCATCTATCTTGTTACAGTACACGAGGTTTTGTTGAACAAATCCTGAATCTTCCTCAACAGATTTGTTACGAATAAAAGGACATCAACAAGGAACGGGTTCTGTCATAAATACTAAAACTCAAGCTGCTTACCATAATCAAGATCATCTCCAATTTAATATTTGCTATTAAAGGGAATTTTCTCAGTGCCAATGAAAACATGAAAAATAAATACCAGGGAAAACCCTGTGGTTAAAAGAACACTAGAAAAATTCTATGCAATTGTATTATCCTTAGGTTTATCCAGCCCTCCTCCTTCACCAGTATCATGATCCTTGTAGCACCTCTTCCAGAACCAGTGCTGCTTCCACACTCTTTCCACCATTTCATCAATCGGGACACCTTTCGTCTCCGGCAGGAAGTATTTGGCAAAAAGGCACATCACAGCCAGCATAGCACAGTATAAGAAGAAAGTCCCGGCTCGCAAGTGGCATAGCATGGTGAGGAATGTCTGAGCAACAAGGAATGTGAAAACGAAATTCATAATAACAGCGACGGAGAAGCCAGCACTTCGAGTCTCAATCGGGAATATTTCACTAGGAATTAGCCATCCCAAGGGACCCCATGACCATGCAAAACCAGCCAAGAACACACAGACCAGGACGATCACAAGTACGGCATAATGTTTCGCCACGACGTTTGTGGAGTGCAAATGCACTGCAAGGATTACTCCAATGGCACCCTGAAAGAGAAAACAACGAACGGATTTAGTAGTGATAAAACAGAGATCAGCGGTGAAAATTGAAATCACAGGGACTTTTGCTTTTGGCTCACCAAAGAAATGAACATCTGAATGGCCGCTTCAATGAGCAATGCTCTTCTACCAAATCTATCAACCACAAAAATTGCAAACAAAGTCCCTATTGGTTTAACTGTATTAGTCATCAAAGCTGACATCAATGATGCATTCTCACCTAACCCCATGGTCTGAAAGAGAACTGGGGCATAAAGCATGACCACGCTGATGCCTGTGAACTGCTGGAAGATTTGAATAAGTGCACCGCATACCAGTTGAGGTCTACTTGACCGTTTCCAAAGGTTCTTGAAGGGATGCCTAATTTGTCTGCTAAATTCAACAGCTTGCGAAATTTCTTCATACTCTTTATCAACATTATCAACGCCTCTAATCTTCTTCAAAGTGTGCAAGCCTTCCTCATTCTTCCCTCTTTCTATGAGGCTCGTCGGAGTCTCCACGATCATAACAGAGCCGAGGAGGAGAAGTAGAGCAGGGCATGCTGCACCACCCAGTGAAATTCTCCAGCCATAGGGGTGTAATTTTGAAGTGGCATAGTTGACCACATTAGCAGTTAGAATGCCTATTGTGATAAGAAGCTGAAAACAAAGATTAAGGCCTCCTCTGTACCTTGCGGGTGCAATTTCTGATATGAATAATGGCACTGCCTGCATTATAATTTCTCTCGTAAGTTATTTGGAAGCAGCAAATATGCTGGAAGTGATGTAAAACTTGAGTAATATAATGTGGTTTTCTGCTATTCCTTTCTGTGCAGAGATGAAGATCCCACAGATTACTGTAATATATCGTGTTATAATACGTTAATTAGTCGACCACAATAAGAAGCAATAATCCTAAGCAAGAAGAGGTAACTAAGTAGTGAGTTTTCACAGCTATTCTCTAACAACCTTAAATTTTTTATGAAGATTAAGCTTCTCAAATAATTGGCACCGCTTTATAAATGTCTGAATTTCACCTGGTTTCCAAAACCAATTCCTGCGCCTAGACAAAGCCTTCCAGCGATCAACATGCCAACGTTGAGAGCAGCAGCATTTAAAATGGCACCAACAAGAAAGAAGACGGAGGCAATCTGCATGGTGGGTTTGCGGCCCCGCTTCTTGCAACAGATTGAGCCGATGAAGCAACCTACAATGGCCGCAAGGTAGAGGGAAGATGTAAAGAGCTGGAGAAGCTGACTGCTAAATTTGCAGTAGTTGTTCGCTTTAGCTTGATGCTTCCTGACATAAACTTCAGGGAAGAACTTTTCCAAAAACATATCCATTCCTGTTACTCCTCCTAGAATCATATAAAACCACAAGTACGAGAAAACAATTAACTTAAGATCATCTGTGTTTTTTCAGGCAATACAACAACAACAACAACAACAAACATAATAAAAATTAGCATGCCTGATCTAGTTTAGGTGTGTACCCGAAATCCCAATATCGTACCCAAACATGAGACCACCACATGCTGCAATAACGGTACAGACAATGACCTGCCATGTAAGCTTGGCAGGGAAGTCCCGACGAACACCAGATCCATCGACTAGGGTTAACTCGGGCATGGTTTCACCCAAACCTGATATCTCTGAAAAATAAAAGAGTTTTCACTTAATAACAATATGAATAGGAAAAAATGTAACATATATGCATTTCAGTCATCTTTAGAGTTTGAAGTTCAGAAGAAGTATGTTACCTAGGAATATGATAGCAGATCAGAAGGATTCAGCCAGGATCAGCGGAAAGCAAGGAAAGAAGTTCATATATGAAAGCTAAATAATGGTTCTTACCGTATCAGACTCTTCCAAGTAGTATCAGATTTCACTAACCGATTCCTGAAATCTCTCTTTTGGATAATTTCTTTTTCTTTGTTTGAGATTAATTGCACTTTTGGATAACTATTCTGGATTACCCTTTTTTCTCATATAGTTATTTCCTTTTATTCAGCATCCAGCTAAGGTAAGCATAAAAATATCTACTTCTTTTGCTCCCTGATTGATATTCTTCAGCATGAGTTCACCATGAAAAATAAAAATAAAAACAATAAAGAAACAGAATTTAAAATGAGTTACGTTAATTTAATCTGTTGGTTCTACTTTCTTTTCTAATTCTCTGATTTCTAGACGTTGCAAGATCTGTCACGTAAATCCTTCACCACTGATGCCTCTTCCACAGCTTTATACTCTGCAAAAACATCCTTCTTTAGCTTTTCACAGCGAAATGATTAATTTGCTTCCAAGAATCACATTAATGCGGTAGAGAAAGACCTCCGTCTAATTCAAATAAACATTTATGATTGAAGAAAGAACAGGATTTTTAAAATAAGAAGGAAACAAAATGAAGTATTTTGAGAAATATCTATAGTAATGTTCTTGATGTTTGAAGATTTTGAATTATTATGACAAACTCCACTATCTTTCATTCCTTTCTGCCTCAAATTTCTAAAAAATCCCAGCTACTGCTTCAAGTGAATGCTTCAATTTATTCATAAATTTCCAGAATGTGGTCTCTGCTCCACCTGAAGAAACTCGGTACAAGAAATTGTTGCTGTCAGCTTGACTAGACTCTAATGGCATTTTAACTCCTCTCATGTACACGTGTACAGAAAATTAGTATTTGCCATTATATACTACCTCAAGCTGATCCGTGTAGCTGTCACTTGCCTCTAATTTTGTTATCTTGCACACATCTCGACTAATCTGAAGAGTACCGAAGCTAATAACCATTTAAACCTCATTATCCATATCAGTTCATAGTGTTTTTGAGTGATTCTGTGATTGGTAAATAGGGTTTCGAGTGATTCTGTGATTGGTGAATCGGTCCATCAATCTCAAATTTTGTCTTAGGATTCTCCTTTGATATCTTCAACAACCCTTACAATATCACTACCCCTGCTTGGCTCGAATGTGCAAATCACAGTTTCATGACAGTTGACTTTCCAGGATCCTGTGTTTTCTCTGTCAATTGAACAATTAATTTCCCCTGCTGGCTGTGATGGGATGAAATTAACTTCATCTTTAGCCAATATTTTTTATTCACTTTTAAGGTCTCGGACAGATTCTGATTTGTAAATTCTACTGCTTTAAGTGGTTCCATGATATTTTCCGCGCTAAAAAATAATATAAATTATATTTTAAAATTTTATTTAATAATTTAATTTCTTAAATGTAATGATTACTTAATATGATATCAAAACCTTATTAACTTAGCGTTCACGGGTTTAAATCTCACCACCCTTATTTTATTTGATAAATATCAAGTACAAGGTAATGTGAGTTTGTGTGCAATTTTCCCATCACGAATATTCCCACTTCTCTTTTAAAAACATCATTTTAATATATTTTTAAACAAAAAATATTTTTAAAATCAACATCAACTACCACACCAAACATGCACTTCCTAGTCTCCAAAACAATAGGAAACTTTCTTATTTATAGTGACTGTTTGGCATTGTGGTGCGACCCACGATTGTCAAACAGCGTTGTCGATGTAGTGTTTGGTAAATCTTTATAAGCATAAATTGTATATGGGGCCCACACAATTTTTGTATGGAAACCACGATTCAAAAAAAGCAGGAATTACCTGCTTTTCCATTTCTACAAACGACGATTCAAACCTTTTAAAAACACAATACACACCAGCATAAATTAAGGGAACCAACAGAGATTGTAATATACAACCAACGATCAATGCATTACAATGCTTGTTGATCGTCGACTATATATTAGTGTTATTATAGATTGTAATAAACCAACAGAGATTGTAATATAGTACAGTCATCGTCGATCTCTCTCTCTCTCTCTCTCTCTCTCTTTCATCAGTCGACGATCTCTCCCTCTCTACAGCATCGTTGTTGCCCTCTCTCCATCATCACCGTCAGCTCTCGGCACTACCATCACCCCCCCTCATCACCGTTATCTTCTCCTCCATGCCACAAGCTCCTCCGTGACCTCTAGAAGCCGCCGCAGTCCCCGTCGTGTAGAGAGCACCAGCGGCGGCAGCACCAGGTGTCACCTTCCAAGGCTCATACCAACCACCACACAGCACCATTTCAGGCGCCACCACTACAGGAAGAACCACGTTGGCCTCCTCTACTCATCGGTATCAGCCGTTCACCCTCTCATCAAAGTCGTCCATGTTATTGTTCACGTGAACAGTAACATGGATGAATAATTCATCAACTGAACGAAGGGTGCAACACGCCGTTTTACCATTTTATGTTTTTATTTGCACTCTTGGGCTAGGTTGGGCCTGCTGTTGGCCCAGCCCACGTCCAACAGAGTTAGGCCTTTTTGGCCCAACTTGGCTGGGTTGGGCCATTTAATTTGGGACAAGCCCATTCTGATTTTTTTAAAAAAATAAAAAATATATAGATAAAGATATGTTCTGATGAAAAATAATGACGCGTGACTTCGTTACACTCCACAACCACGTTGGCCTCCTCTACTCATCGGTATCAGCCGTTCACCCTCTCATCAAAGTCGTCCATGTTATTGTTCACGTGAACAGTAACATGGATGAATAATTCATCAACTGAACGAAGGGTGCAACACGTCGTTTTACCATTTTATGTTTTTATTTGCACTCTTGGGCTAGGTTGGGCCTGCTGTTGGCCCAGCCCACGTCCAACAGAGTTAGGCCTTTTTTGGCCCAACTTGGCTGGGTCGGGCCATTTAATTTGGGACAAGCCCATTCTGATTTTTTTAAAAAAATAAAAAATATATAGATAAAGATATGTTCTGATGAAAAATAATGACGCGTGACTTCGTTACACTCCACAACCACGTTGGCCTCCTCTACTCATCCAGTATCGATCGTTCACCCTCTCGTCATAGTCGTCCATGTTATTGTTCACGTGAACAGTAACATGGATGAATAATTCATCAACTGAACGAAGGGTGCAACACGCCGTTTTACCATTTTATGTTTTTATTTGCACTCTTGGGCTAGGTTGGGCCTGCTGTTGGCCCAGCCCACGTCCAGCAGAGTTAGGCCTTTTTGGCCCAACTTGGCTGGGTCAGGCCATTTAATTTGGGACAAGCCCATTCTGATTTTTTTAAAAAAATAAAAAATATATAGATAAAGATATGTTCTGATGAAAAATAATGACGCGTGACTTCGTTACACTCCACAACCCTATTATTTTTCGATTGATTATGAATTAAAAACTTGCAACTGGATTTGACATTGGAATTATATCCTTAGAACTGGATCGCAAATGTTGGTAGTAAAGATATTGTTACCATATGTTGTTCCTCGATCAAATAGCAAGGGATCTAAGAGGCATTCACGTATCGATTTTAGTTCGTGATAAAATTGCAAGTAGTTTGATGGGAGAATAAAAAATAATAATTTTTTTCATGAATTATTAATTACATTATATTATTATAATGATTAAATTTACAATATTTATAAAAATTATATATATTGTAATTTCATAAGTTAAAAGCAATATGAAAAGCTTGATAACCAAACACCCAAAATTGCTTTTTTTTTCAACCTCTAACTCAATCACAATTTTAACCAAATATTTCACTGCTTATTTTGAACCACAGTAAAAACGCTTTCTTTGAAACTGCTTTTTTTCAACCTCAATCGCAAAAGCAAAAGCAATACCAAACAAACCCATAGCCAACACAATCCTTGTAAAATACCTTGTGTCCTTAGCAACTTTGGAATCCTTGAGGATCTTATACTTCTTATAGTACGTGAAATCCTCGCAATAATATAAGTAATATGTTTCCATATAAAATAAGTAGTTCTTTTTACATATAAAATCGAAAAATAAAAAGAAAAGATAACCTCAAACTATTTAGAAAAAAAATAATGTATTTTTTAGCACAATAACTTCTAGCATGTATAATACTACCTTACCAAACTCTAATCAACCTTAAATCTTGTTTTAATATATAAAACTACTTATAAAATCATATAATAAAAATCTATATTTTTTACGAGCATCTCAATTTTATATTTGATGAGTGACGTGAATTCTGAACTTTGTGGCAAATGTAAACAAACATGAAAACAAGTGGCAAGGCCCAATCGAAACATTCAAAGCCATCCCGTGGGCACATTCTCGCTTCTCTGGTTTCCTTTCCTCCAAAAATCCTCATTCTCAATTAATTTCCATCCATACCCCTAAAGACGCAGGACTCCTTTTTTTTTTTTCTGGTTACAAAAGAAAAATAACAGAAGAAATTAAACATTTAATATAATAGAAATTAATAAAGACTAATTTCTTGGTAATGTTTTCAAGATTCTTTTCAAGATTATTATTATATTTATATTAAAAAAATTAAAAATATTATTTTAGTAAATTTAGCATGCATCATATTACTAAAACTTATCAAATATATAATCATTACATTAGATATCAATTTTTAAAATATTTGAGTTAATATTTACATAGTGTTTCAAACAGCTTCTATTTCTGTTTTTATATGATTTTAAGAGTGTTTTTTACTTAAAAATATTAAATTGATGATTTTTTAAGTAATTTTAATGTAATAATATCAAAATTATTTTAAATTTAAAATGATATGTATATTTTATTATAGTTTACAAGCAAAATGTTATTGCGAGAAATATCTCACAAGAAACAAAAATACTATTTTCCTCCATTGAAAGAGCGGGGCTCTTATTGCCTAATCGTGTGCCCATCTCTACCACCCGCAACTCTGAACTCACACGTGCTCACTTCAAGACCTCAGCCAGGATAGCCACCAATGCACATCACCGCACCAAATCTTTCCCCTTTATTCTATTCAATATCTATTGGCTCTACCCAATCTAACAGATTTATACAGAACAACTACAAAGCAGTCCCAAATCCATATACCTATTAACAAAGTAGCCTTGAACTGTCAAATATTTATAACTTTCTCCCCATATTATTTTTTGTCTAGCAATTTCATCCCTATTCAGTTTTCTTTAAGTGAAATTGGATATTTTAATTCACGTTATGAATTTCATTAGTTTCCTTTCTAGACAATTGGTTATGTTAATTTCATTTGTGACTTAAATATTATAATATTATATTGTAAAGTTTGTGACAAACAATTTTTTTGTACCACCATTGAGCTTCTTGATTAAATGTTTTAAATGAGAGATAAAGTTAATTAAATACAATATCAAACTAATAAATAATACAAATAAAAAAAATAACAATTTAGAGCCTTTTTTTTTGCAAGAAATTTTATATTAATAAAATATTTCTATTGTATAGTTTGCAAATTTAAAACCCATCTTTTTTATAAGAAAAATATTTTATTAAAATAAATTTACACACACACATGCATGTCAATATAGTCTATAATAAAAAGTAAATGTATCATCATATGTAATAAATGTGTTTTATCATTAAGAAAAGTCAACATAGAAATAATAATCAAGTATATATATATTATTTTTTGAATTTAAAATAGAAAATTTAAATATGTGATTTTTCCTTATTCTTAAATTTATATATAATATTATATATATAGAATTTAATTTTATGTATTTTAAATTTATCCCAATTTTTATACATTTAATCAAAGATAGTTTTTAAGGGAATTAGTAAAATGTCAAAGACCGGGGACTGATCTGTAATTATCCTTAATAACACGAGGGAAATTTTATACCATATCCAGCAGTGCATTCTCTCTTCAATATCTCCCATTCGCTGCAATATCTTCCTAGCCAAAAAAAAAAATCTCTCTCATGGCAGCAGACACGTAGAATTAAATTTCATGCATATCCAATCGAGTTTTCATATCTGTTATGGTAATTAGGGTTTCAAAACAAATCAATAACAAAGATGCTAGAAACTATAAGACCAATAACATACACTTCTTCTTCTACTTCTACTGTTAAATTTCATTACTATAGACTCCAATCTAGGGTTTTCCACCACCGTTGTATCCCTATCAGTAGTTCCCTCACTTTTCCTTCAATTAAACCTAAATCCTTCAATTTTTTATCCAACACCAAAATCAGGGACAATAAAATCTTAGCCAGATGTCAAGATAGCGATTCTACCGGGAAAACAAGCACCGAAACGGAGCCACAGAACAATCCACCGCCATCGCAGCCATCGTCGAATTCAGGGTCCAAGCAGAAGAGAGAGAAGCAAGGGAAAAGCCAATGGTGGTTTTCCAAGAAGCAGAATTGGAAATGGCAACCTTTAATTCAAGCGCAAGAAATTGGCGTCTTGCTTTTGCAATTAGGGATTGTTATGTTCGTTATGCGGTTACTCCGACCCGGGATTCCTTTGCCAGGGTCGGAGCCAAGGCAACCCACTACTTTTTTCAGCGTGCCGTATAGTGAGTTTTTGGGTAAAATTAATAGTAATCAAGTGCAGAAAGTGGAGGTTGATGGCGTGCATATAATGTTTAAGTTGAAAGATGAAGGAGTTGGTGGTCAAGAGAGTAGTAATGAGGTGGTTAATAGCAAGTTTCAAGACTCGGAGTCTCTGTTAAGGAGTGTGGCGCCTACTATGAAAAGGATTGTGTATACTACGACGAGGCCTACTGATATTAGGACTCCGTATGAGAAGATGCTGGAGAATCAGGTGGAGTTTGGTTCGCCTGATAAGAGGTCCGGTGGATTCTTGAATTCAGCATTGGTGAGTTTTCACTGGAAGTTAGTTATGATTTGACATCTTGATTTTGGAAGTTAATTAGGAGTAATTGGTGTAAATCTAGTCTCCTTTAATTTCGTTTCTAAGTTTGCTAGTTGAGCTTGATGCAACTCGTGCAAGTTTATGTCTTCCATTATTTTGATTTTTAAGATCATTACTAGACTAGCATTGATGTTAAAAATAGGAAGCAGGCATCCATTCGATAGGGATTGGACATTTACAAACTGACTGAGAAAAGCAAATTTTTATCCTTGAAATTTAATTGTCTGAGGTTCTGTTTACCTAGGAGATACTGTTTTGTATATTAATTGTTAAATAGTTGGTTATGGATCTAGATAGATGCAACTCGTGCAAGTTTATGTCTTCCATTATTTTGATTTTTAAGATCATTACTAGACTAGCATTGATGTTAAAAATAGGAAGCAGGCATCCATTCGATAGGGATTGGACATTTACAAACTGACTGAGAAAAGCAAATTTTTATCCTTGAAATTTAATTGTCTGAGGTTC